>OZ030379.1:6093136-6549227 GCA_964023945.1 Ectemnius cavifrons
CTTCGATCTCTGTTTCGATGTGAGGATAATAACGCGTATCTCAAAGTAAAACGAATTTATGACACTCGGATAATCTGCACATTCGCAAGTAATCCTCCGAATGCCTTCAGAGCTAGTATTGAAGGGTTAAAAGTAACGTGCTCAAACAAATCAATGAAATACTAGGCATTAACGCAGACAAGTGATTGAATTTCCATCAAAGCACTGGCACGCTAAAACTCCCGATTCTTCGAGCAACGCGTCGAGTCAATGCCGACCGATAAAACTGTGCACTTGTACAAGGCGTGGATAAATAACGAATAAATATACAACACTTTGCAGAAACTTCCTTTAACGTATCCGACAGATACTCCTCCGATTGATAGACTATCCACAATAATGTACGATGCGCTAATGATTCGTCGTATCCGCGATGTACGGAATTGCCGGCAGAAACACCTGCCACGAAATGGGCAAGTTATTTAACTCATTAAATACTTAATAGTATTTAACAGATTTCATTCTCGTAGAATAGGCGTCAGTGGATTCATCCCAACGAGCCCAAGTCGAAACTATCAAACGCACCTCACAGCAGAGATCAACGAACGCCGGCTCATGGCTAGCAAGAGCCCACGATTAATTCTGATTGCGATTTTCTTTGTGTCTCAATCATTATGCCTTCTTTACATCGAGGTTGTATTCTCCAAGCAGAGACATTTTGAAAGGAACAGCCTGTCGGGCCCGATCGGACAGGCAGTCGTCGGTACAAGGTACAACGTAGTGGGATAGTGCAAGGGTAAAAGGGATCTGTTCCGGTCGATGCAATGGAGGATTCAATTGCAGAGATAATCGAGAGAAGGAACGAAAGGTGTAGGGAAAGGTGCATGGCGAAATAGAGAGCGCGAGTCTTCTTGACTTGGCACTGAAGGGAGAGAGAGCTACTTGGCGACGAAGGACGACCTCAGCCCGGTGATCGCCGGGTCGCATCAGAATAGGCCGAGCTTGGTCCTGAGGAACTCCTTGATCGGGACGTAGTACTGGTTCCTTAAAGCCACCATTTCAGGCGTCTTGCGCAGGCTGTTGAACAGGGTGGTGTCCGTCTCGAACACCAGTACGATCACAATGAAGAGAACGACGATCGTCAGCATAAACGCCGGTATGAAGAGCCTGATGATGCGCACGCTCTTCTGCCTGAACTTGCCATCGAAGCGTCGGCTGGTATGCTGCGCTTGGGGATGACGGTGATGGTGATGGGAGTGTTGTTGCTGCAAACAGAGCTTTGAGTTCTGAAGCTTTTGCATCTTCGGCACTGGCGTCACTGAGCGGCTGTGCGGCTTTCCGGACACGTCCAGCAACTGGCTTTCCGAGGAGGAGTGGTCGAAGGAATCCCTGAAATAGTAGTCGTTCGTCTCGTCCTCGTGCTGCCCTACTGCAACACAAATCACCAGGCTTTCGATGATGCTCCAATTCCTGCCAATCCTTCTTGGCAGGTCAAGGAAGACAGCTAATAGACAGTCGAAAGAAATCCCCTCGTATCCATTGAAGTCAATCAGTGAGCAAAGCTGCGTGTAAACCCGCGGCAAATAATCAGCTAAAGCTTGTAATGAGAAAACGGCGAGAACATCGTCCCCTCATCACTATGTTCTAGTTGCGGCCAACTTCCCACCGCACTTTCGTGCTCGATCCATATCAAACTCTACACATGCAATTTGTCGGATACGGGTCACTGCCATCGTCCAACTGGTATCTCTATAACTATATATAAATCAGACACAATAAATGGTCCCATGCTGTCCGCGCCCTTATGCAGAGCACATCGTCCAACTCTCAACGAACGCAAAACAATACAAAAACATTAAATACCGAACAAAATTATCACACGCACGGCATTATATACACAGGAACACGCGTATATATACATATATATGTATAATATATATTTGGAGATGCAAAACGATCAGGAAGCGAATCTACACGAACAATGCGAGACGTAAGAAGAGAAAGAGATGAAAGAACTGAGATAGAGAGACTATTATCAGAGAGCCATTAAAGAAATGACTCGCCGGATAATGGGAACCGAATTTACCTGTCCTGTCCTGAGGTTTCAGGCCATTTTTCACGCTGGTCGTTTGAGTTATCGCAGGTGGCACGTATCCATTGATGCTGTTCTTCAAGGTGTTGATGAGGAGGTTCTCATTGGAAGTGCGTGCGAGCCAGCTTACCTTCTCGTTGAACTTCCGGGGAATAGCTTTACCAGTGGCAGGGTCATAGGAGGGTCCATCCACCACCGTGGTAATTAGAGTGCCCGAATCACTCGGCAGTACAAAGGTACCGTTCGCGATCTCCTTGCTCGCGTAAGTCGAAGACATAGGCGACCTTGATGATTTGATTATCAATGCGGTCGATCGCACGATGTTCGGACTCTTGCCCAAGGAGTTTATCCGCTGCCTGACCACATTGTCAATGTCGCGTCGGTCCGCTAATTCCTTCGAGTCTATCACTATTTTCTGACTGTACAACGGTCGCGGCCGGTTCGGCGTGCTCTTGGGAAATTTCAGTTTTACTTTCGCACGGTTTGTGGTGGTGGTGTTGGAGGTAGTAGTGGTGGTGGTGGTGGTGGTAGTAGTAGAAGTAGTAGTAGTGGTGGTGGTGGTGTTGTGGGTGGCACTCGCATGCGAATCTTTTTCGTCTACAGCTAAAAGGAACAGAAAGAAAAGGAACGAACAAATCAACATCTAAGAAGCCAAAGAAGCGGCACGGTCTCGTATTGCGCGAACGCTTAGTCTCGCCTATTATAAGTAACATTTGTAATTGATCTATTTGAGTTACCGATGTGGCTCTTTCAGGTCGAAAACTTTCTCTTACATATTCATTTAGTAAATGGATGATTCTTTTACTGATTAATTCTCTAATAAATACTGGACTCTTCAAAGCTTATGTTACATAAATGATTTGAAAAGGTTGTATGTTCCTTTTGCTTTCGACATGGATAGCCACATGGTCGCGCACCGACGTCTTTGGCCTTTTTATTTACATCGCTACTATATCAGCAGCCAAAAAAGCCAAATGTCACTCCGACGGACATTTGAATGCGAATTCTTTTTATACAAAAAGTCAATGAAAGAGTAGACATGGTACGCTTCCATTATATCCAGAGCTTTTTAGTTCATTCACCGATTCATGCTTGCTCTGTAGGTTCAATTTATTACTATCTCGACTAGCAGTTTCGTATTGGAAAAACGCGGCGTGTGCTCATACCAATAACAAGGAGTCAGACATCGTAGGGGGCAAAAATCTCTCCATGCAATTACATTATAAACTGTTAATTCTCCACCAGATTACCAGTCCGCTTTAATTTCATCGCCAGTGGCAATATAGTACGTGCGAGCGATCCTTTATAAACAGACTTTACAATAGATATCCAACTGTCCTGAACACGGCAATCCGATGGTTGAAACTTTAAGAGGAGTGCATAATTATCTCTCAACGAAAATAGACTCAGTTCATTTCGTAGCTCATCAACTTGATAAAGATCGTAATCACTTGTAAATGTGTGGAAAGTACATCTCGTCGTCTCGCACGGTTGTCCATTCTATTACAAGTACCAAACAATCTTTGAGCCATCGCGTATTGCGTTGAAATTAGTTTCTCGTCAAATTGCATTCAAATTAAACTCCTTTGAATGCCCATTCGTTGAAGCTTCCAAGGCTTAATAATTCGATGGAGTTCTGCCAGTCGCACTGTGTCTCGTATAACTGGGCTTTCCAATTACGAACTCTATTAGTAACTTTAGGATAGTAAAAGGCGACGGCCACTGATAAATTACTCCCAGCGGCGCGGCTACTGAAAAAGATAGCAGCAAACAAACGAAAGCGACAATCCTTTGCAGCGATGCCAATGTGTCGTAAGCAAGGCATATATTCCCTCGGTGTAAATTCTACCAAGGCGAGGCAACACACTGCTTCCAAAGCCGAGGCGCTTTCAGAAAGCAGTAGGAATGCTTGATGCACATATTGATCGAGCCAATAGTCAATTACTCGAACCGTGCGGAACACGACAAAACGCACAAGATAGGCAGCAACAGCGTAATTCAACAAGTCCCTGGATGGGTGGTTGGTTAGAGAGAAAAAGAGCGAGAAAGTAGAGAAAGTGTAGAGGAAGAGCGAGAGAAAGAGAGGCAGAGAGAGATACGAAAAGGAGTTGGAAGGAGGATGCAAGGGAATACTGACCATTATTTCTCCTAGCGTAAATCTCTTGGTCCTCGGAAACTGTTTCGAGAAGTGGCAAGGTATTGTCCGGACAGTAAGGCGAACTAAACGGCAGTCCCGCACCACCCTCCGACATCCCCGTACCCTCCAGCCCGGCACTGTGACAGCTTCGCGGTAAACTGGAGTATCCTGGAATCAAACACATTTCCTAATTACCCTCTCGAGAGAGTAATGCGATGCTTGCCGCCAATAGATACCGGTGTATCAGGAAATGGTTACATTACATTCCGAGTTCTACTTCCCTGTTAGCATAAACCGTCTGCTAATGCAGGGTGTCTAATTATAGAATTAAAGCAGTGATGTTCTTGTTCTTGCTCTTCAATATTGATATGACATGATATGATATTCGTATGATCAATACACTGAATGGAATCACAGATTATAAATCTAGTTGGAGAAGATTATCGGGTGAAAATAACAAGACAGATTATTCTACTCCTCTGTTAGCATAATAACAAATTAAAGCCTTGATCTTCTCGGAATAAACTTTACAGGAAAACAGTTATAGTTTCGTGAGACAGAAATTATAAATGGAGGGTTATCGCTTTGATTAATTGATATCGATATTGTCATAATATGACATTTATGTGATTAATAACTGAAAGGAATCAGAGATTATAAATCTGGTTGAGGGAGAAGATTGCCGAGGAAAAATGACAAGGCAGATTATTCTGCGGTGGCTATTACTTGGATCGTATCGGAAAGTGGAAGAGAACTTACGTATCTCAACAAGATCTTGGCTGGGGGTACTCGGCGTGGCAGGCACGCTGCTCGCCTTTCTCCTAAGACACGTTGTTTGGCATCCTTCCGCCTGCTGATCCTCTTTACGTAATGGACCCGACTGCTCGAGGACCTCCCTTTCCGTTCGGCCGGTATATTTGAACTTTGTGCCCCAGGAAAAGATGGACCCCCCACTCACCACAGGCGCGTCCGACGCTCTCGGCAAACTGAAATCCGTCCCATAATTCTCCATTTGTTTTATCGGCCAATCGGTTTTTCACCTTATTACCAATGCATAATTACAATCAGTCATTAGCGCCTGTTTTATAGACATTTCCATATTCAATGCGATAATTACCCGTTTCAGTATTTGACTTATAATCCCCTCGGCCATTGGATTTCGTCCAGCCACTCATTAATTAACAAATTAAAGCTAATCGAATTTCAGTTTGGAATCACACCCATCGTTATAGAATACTTTCATCGTGGAACAACGGCATTAACTTGTATCAAATGTTATTGTAATTCCGGCGGCTTATACTTGGTGAATAATTAAATAAATACAGCAATATTATTGGATTTAACAATGTTGCTTGCTCGTGTTATCTGTCGATCTATCACGAATGAATAATTAGTATTTGCTAATTAATAATCATTGTAGTTCTGTTTGGAAGCTGCACACCGAACCATTTGTCTGAATCAACAAGTTCTCCAACATTCACAGTAATACCGGTAATGCGCTTTGGAATAAAAGGCGCTGAATTGAACATTTTCTTAATTAAGACGAATGCTGGACAAAAGCCAAAGTGGGAGTGATGGCGTTCGTTTATTAAACTCGACAGATGAACGACTAATCCGTATAATTTCGAAACTGATATAAATGACCCTGTAAGCTTGCTCCTATCTATAAGCATCGAGCAGTCGCTTTCCTGAATATAATATAACAGTTAAGAATTATAAGTACATTCCATTTTTCATCTAAACACTTCTTAATACTTCGCCAACCAAATGACTAGATCTACCGGTTCCAAGCTTATTCGTGCGCTAATGAAATAACGTGTCTAATCGATATTGAACAATTTACACAATGCTACAGGGGTTTAACGAGATTAAATTTATAAGAAATAATTCCTAATAAACAGTTAAAGGTCTGTACATTAAGGTGTATTCAACATTTAGTACTTTAATGATGCTCTTTCAAAGTAAGTGGATCTACTCGATTGGCAAAGTATTCGCTAATAATCACAAGAGAATTCTAATTATTCACTGAATAATAATTGTTGAAATCGAGAACTTGGAACGAGACTAATCGCGACACTACCACCGACGCATCTGAGAGCTCTGAAAGCGCGCTGAAAGCTCGTGTCTGGCTTACTCACGTGAAGAACAGCATCTGCTCCATGGCGCATCTCCACACATGCCGGCAGTTCGAGCCCGTGGGACACTTAAAGCCAACGGTGTGCTTTTTCTGCAAAATTCCCGGTAAAAGCGTCCACTACAGTCTGTCTAAACTAGATGTACCTTTGCTTAATTCTTTACGGCTACGGTCGATTAAATAAGAACGCTATCTAATTCGACTATCGCTTAATTAAGACGTCCAGAGATTGCGTAAAATCGTTTAAATCGAGAAGTGATACCATTTTTAAAAAATTCTTACACCTTTCAATGGAGGTGTAATATAAGAAAATAAATTAGACACGAAACGAATGTTATATCTCTTGAATGATCGTATTCTGTGACACATTGTCATGAGATAAAATATAATAGAGATTTCTCATCACCAAGGATCTTCCAGAAGAAAGTACCGCGAGCGAGTCGACAGAAGTGAACAAGAAAAGGCTTTTCATGCTTTTCACCGCGCTCATCTCAGCTATATGAGAAATATGATGATCTCAAAAAAAGGCTGAGTGAACTGACTGTATTTTCTTTCTATTGTAACGCCTTGGCATATTGTAACCACGTATTGTAATAGAATGGTACTTGGTATTAAGAAATTGAACAGAATACAACACTTCTCCAGCAGTGTTTCAAACTCGCTAAGGCAAAATCAATAAACGCGCGCGCGCAAAAAAAAAGCGACGGTCGGTAGTGCGATAAATTTTAACGAACACACTGTTCTACGAGCTCCACGCGAGCACAACAATAAAAACAGCAATTTGTCCGGATTAATTGTAGTATCATAATCTGACGTTTCAATTGCGCGCCGCCATGCATCAGCGATTTTTTCGTTAAGCCGTACCGTTTTGCCCGAAATGGACAAATGAGCGTAAAATATCGTACCACGCGTTACCATTAATGCTGGCGAATTCCGGCATGGCGAAACACGCGTTTTTCCGGCGTTTTGTAACATTTCATAAAAAGGGTGGAGCGAACACAATTCTCTCTGCTAGTGCTAACCATCGCCGCTTATCGATCACACACATATCGTCATTGTAACGCATACTCGTATTCTCTCCCTTATAATTCCAGTTATAAGTCATCCCTCTTCTTAATGCACTGACCATGATACTGTTCCCGAAAAGCTCCGAATTCACTAGTGAAAACTGTCAGTTCGTAAAATTTAATTAATCATGATCCGGATTCTCATTGCTATAACGATTTAAATTTAAAATAAAATCAGAATTAAGAATATTCTACATTGATGTTTGTTTAATAAATAGTCAAAGTGCAAAACTGAAAGAGAAAACTAAAAAGCCCGCTTTTACAATAACACGATACGTATCACTGTGCATTAGAAGGAAATTCCTTGAACTGTACTCGCAATGTCACTAAAATGGATCATCATCATTTCACGTGTCGAGCAATGACGACATGCGCGCGTACTAACTACATCATCAATTGCGAGGCCGATGATTGGGCGGCGAGAGTGGGTGGCGGGGTAGAGGATTACCGATTTCGCGGACTTGGAAGCAGACCGTCGCTTCATCGGAATCTCTTCTGGGTACAAGAGCACTAATTGCAGCTTCTAATCAGTGTGACAGCAGTACTAGCGATCGATACTCTCGCCTAGAATCTCTGGCCGCGATAGAAAAGAATGGGGCACGGCGACGGTAGACGTCGAAACACACACGTATCACACTAAAGAGCTATGAGAGAGCCAAACAAAGAAAGAAAGAGAGAAAGAGAGAGAGAGAGAGAGAAGGCGGTAGTAGACCACCAGTTTCGTGCAACTGCTACAGAACGACTCACCTTTGTCCTCACGTCCTGGATAGGTCCGTGTCGGCAGCGGCGGCGGCAGCGGAAAATAATGGGATTACTCAACTCGTAACAATATCGAGCGCGGTGGTCATATGTACAGGCCGAAAGGGTGCCCCCCACGTAACTCGAGCTGACAAGCAGCTTTAAGCCGACTATTACAATTAACGTTATGTTAGACATCTTTCGCCACATTACAAGAATCTCGAATTATAATGTGAAGGAATTTATCAAGTTAGAACGGGTCGAGTCTCGAAATATCTCAAGTATCTTTCATTCGCGAGAGATTGATTTACTCTAATTGAAATGCTTGTACAGATTATTTGTATTATTGTTATAGGATCATTGAAATCTCGCATTCAATATTTATTGGGAGTTGCTAGTGAAGATCTGTGGAAACTACAGTTTGAGATATTCCGTACAATTGGCATTCGTGAAATCTGACTCACTAATTCATTGATATTTGTTACCGTGAAGCACCCCTGTATTAATTACATGAACGTCCAGCTACTCGTATGTGACCGGCACGTGCATTTAAAAGTACACTCCGACTAATTTATCCAGTGAAAATCGTGTAACGCCCGATTCGTTAAAATCTTTTGATCAATACTGATTTAGCTCGGCTGATGTTAAATGCGAGTTTGCGGAGTACGGAAGCCCTGCGATGTAATTAAAATAAATGATATATTCGTGGTTTTTATTAATACGAGGAATTCAAATATTTGTCGAAATACCGAAAAGCACGCGAAACACTTAGAGCATTTAAATAAGAGATTTCCGTTATCATATTAGTTGTACACATTAAATAAACAGCTGCCACTTCATTTAGGAATGAGTACAGTGCATTTGCGTAATTAACAAAGTTCACCTTCAGCCTCTGTCCACTCTACGCGGCATACATTTTTGCTGAAACTTGTACATTTCATGCTCGATAAAGCAGTGTTCAAGCGCCGTTAAATATGCGCCCCTAATCGAATGACTAGACGCATTACAATTGCCTTACTGGTTTCGGGGAAAGGAGTAATCTTATTTCGGAGCGATGGCGGTTGCACTATTGGATTAAGTTTTATCGAGAAACCTTCCAGCGAGCTTAAGGCATCCTCTGTATACTGTTGTATTGTTCTCTTGCTTTTAAAAGATAGACGAGCATAACTCTCATGACTTCTTATCATAACTTTACATTATGCGCTTAAGGCTTTCGTGGTTATATCTTGTAGCTGCCGTAAACTTCTTGCAAGTCCTCCACATCTAAAATTTACTATGTACTTCGTACACTGTTCCCCATTTTCTAATTCCCAAATAATAGCCAGTCTAATAGTCGAAGTAATGCCGCTAAAATTTGAGCGAAGCTAATTTCAAACACTTATTCTAATTTAAAGTTAATACTTGTAGTACACGCATTAGATTACATTGTTTATCACGAACTAACGTATTAAAACACGAATGTAATGAATAATAAACAAAGCCGAGTCAAATTCAATGTACAGATTGACGTATACATTGATAAATAATATTCTATTTGATCGAAATGAGAGGATTACCAGCACAGCATGCAGTGAAAATTAATAATCAGCTATTATTCGTGTTAATTAATTAACGCTCCTCGCTACGAAAGATAACTAAATATCCATTGGCTTATAATTCTAATGTAACTCAAATGATATCTCGAAAAACCTTACTAATACATTAAAAAAGAGATATCGAATAATAATAAAATCACTGATCAGTCTTTCGCAATCAATTTATATTGTTCAAGAATGTGTACTCTTGACCTTAAGAAGAATGCGTGATCCTATCAGTATAACCATGATCCGAAAGCATTGAGTTCTTTGGGGTCAAGGTGGCATCGATCGTGCCCATTGAGCTCTTCGAAATACATACTGAAGACAACCCGCGTGTCGTAATGAATAGTATCAGAGCAGTAATTCATCTATAATTACATTTCATCCCCAACCCATTCACGAAGCCCAACTTTCAACTTGTAGTTGAAATTTTCTCGGCCGAGTATCACTGCCGATTATGCAACTCGCATATCACATGCGAGGGTATCATGTAATGAGACACTTCAAACTAGAGCGGCTGTGTAATATATATCGGAGGCTGGACTCACCTCGCTTATCGTCAAGTGGACGATGAACATCTTGCCCTCGTAGTTGATCTTCTGAACCTCCGGCCACCGGAAGTGGTGGGTTTTCCGCCAGCCCTGAAACGTCAGGATGCCACAGTGATTGATGCCGAGGTAGAGCTGTGTACCTTTGTGGTCCTGTCAACAGAATGAATGGCTTTGTCAAGATAAACTGCCAATGATTTAGTTGGAAATATTCACTGACTATAAATATAGTCGAGTATTGAAAGCTTTATATGTTTAGCTTTCCTGAAATATCTGGTAAGTCTCATTACTCAACTCTTTCAATCCGGTCAGTTTTTTTTTATTACCAAGAATTATCTTTCAGTGAGAATTCTCAACCTCTTTCAGGTATTCAATATTCACGTATGCTCGACACAAATATACGTTCGGATGGAGTTTTTCAATAGGTAAATTCCATTTGGTATATGGCGGGATTGAAATATTTGAATAGGAAATACCATCGACGAGGTAGTTGTGTATTAAAAAATTCTTAAGTGAAAATCATGCGGGAAGTATGCCGTTTAAAAATGTATTAAAACTTCATCGATCTACTTCGTTTTTCTGTGCGAAATGAAAGAACAGTTTTCTTGTGTATTGGGTAAAAAATTATCAACTACTTAAGAATTCTTTACTGGAATATGTAATATTCTTAACATTAGATGAACGGGAGAAAATGGAATGAAGCGGAAAGGCTGAAGCGGCGGTACAAAGAGCAGGAGAAAATCTAGTTTTAGCCGAAGTTCCATTAAGTCAGGTAGAAGTCTAAGAAAGCCAAAATCAAATCCTACCTTCACGGGGTGTGGATCCACAGCGTATGTATCGAGTTTCGAAGCTAACCTAAGGAAGTGCGTTTCCGCTTCTTCGGGCGTGAACCCTTTGAGCTGCGTCTGATGCAACTCCATCGCCTTCTCTTCGATGGTCTTCGTTTGTTTCAGAAGCAATTTATGCTCCGATATATAGTTCCCTTCATGGATCTTGGGATCATAATCTCCTAGTTCTCCTGTAAGCATGAAATTACACCCCTTAATATTCGCGAACATCCCTCAACTCAATTACTGCCCAAACGAACTTCTCCGTTCGTCCCTGCAAATTACTGTATTTTGATAGTAATTTCCCTTGAAATGGAAAATTTATGTTCGCAGACCGGTTGAAGAAGAATTTTCCTTTTATATATTATTACAGGATTTTTTTCACATGATTTAGTAATTGGCAATCTCCAAAGGTTTGAAAGAAACTCTGCAAACAAGAAGTCCAAAGCACAAAAGGGCCCAAGTATTCACGTATAATGCTTTGACGAGCACAAACTGGATCGGACTCGGATTTAAAGACTATTATCTACAGTATGGTCAAACGATTCCATCCACTTTTTCAATGTAACTAAAGCTGAAGAGTGGGTAGAATCGTTTGTACTTTCTTCCAATGGACGGGATTGTAAGAAACGAAGTAAAGGCGGATTACGATTCACTTACTTTGAACGATACACGCTGCCAGCAGCGCTGCTTCTCCCGGACTACAATATAAGCGTGCATGAAGAAGGTCCCTTTTGAGTTGCTGGTAAACATGGTTCTTGGTCACTTCCTCCTTCAGCCGCAGAGGATCCGGCGGATAGAACTTTACACGAAAACTAAACAGAATCGGGTCCATGTCTGGAACACAGTCACCGTGAGAGGAGGGGTACGCATTCGAACTTCCAATTTCTATCCGGATATGCTTTAATGAGGTATATCGAACAGATTCTTGTACATGGATGTATGTATGATAAGATCGATGGCTTTTTTACAGTCTCTAACTTTTGCAACAGTGCCACAAGTAATATACCAATGCCGAGTCACTGATTTTTAAATACTTTATACCAACCTTTAATTTGTTTAATTGCTGTCTTCCCTAGGTCCAGCCAGTGCTGAAACAAACCGAGACATAATGTTTAAGAATCAAGTAAAAAATAGTTTCATTCCTATTGCGAAATATTATGCAACGGTCAATCGTTCATGGGAGAGAAATTGGAAGCAGACGTTCTTGTTAATTATGCAATTTGCTAATAGAATGTCGACGGTAGAATGGTACGCGTAGTATGATGCATTTAATTACATTATATCCATTATGCACCAGTGCTGCTGACTTTATAATAAATTAGCTCGTGTGTGTCTAGCTCTGAAATATGCATATATGTATTCCCATAGTCAAGCGGCTCTCTCATCGTTTCGTTCTATTTCAATTAATTTTACTTTCCATTAATTTCAAGAGATCATTAACCAAGCTAATGCACATGGAATATAAAAGAATGTTCATGCTACTAAAACTTACCCTTTGCCTACAATGGTCCACGTACCGAAGCCCAAAGTAGTCAGTCTCCATGATGTCGAGCTGTTTGCATACATATTCGAGAATGTATCGACCCTTGTCTTGAGGCTGGAACAAAGTTACAGAACAAATTATCCTTAACTGCCCCCAATTTAACGGGCAATGGCTTTCATTAAATTGTTTTAGTTCAACAGAGAAGGTAATAATCGAATGGCAAAGTTTCAGTAACAAATAAAGGCATTTGACAAGAATAAAGTTGCGTTGTCATTAACGTAGTATTAAAAATATAATTGCTATAGTTTGAGGGAAAACTTGAAAGGGAATACAACCTTCTGAGTGCTTTTGAACAAGTATTAATAAAGACTATATAAATTGAATCGCGAATGAACAGTAAATTTAATCATTAAAAATCTTCGAGCAATACGATCTCCAAGTGTTCCTAAGACACGGAATAAGAAAATGGAAAATCGTAGATTATATTCAAAGAATATATCCCTCTAGAAAGGTCTCAAGGTTTGACGCATGGTGAAGGGAACGTACAAATTATGGCAAGGTCGGAAAAATAGCCAGGTTTTTCCAAGACCGGATGAGACGGGAAACCCTTCGGTAGGTACCAAACTACCTGGCGGACAAAGGGACTCGGAGGGTCCGCGAAACAATGATTATTACTTCCGGGTAGTGATGCAGCTGCAGACCAGATTACATTAATCACCTTGCTTAGGGTACGCAGTAATAGCTTTATTGCCTTTGAGAAATGCAGGTAAATAATATTATTGGAAGTGTGAAATTGACGATGGTACTAGCTGTAATTTAAATGACAAGAATTCATATTCGCAGTACCCTAAAACCAGGCAGCGTTTTAATCCTGTGGAATAATATAACTGAAACCGTATAATCGGAATCCTCACTGAAAGATTGCGAGAGTGTAAAGCGTAAATAATTATATAGCAATTTTTCAAATGTAAAGAGACTTATTTATATTTATGTAGGAATGTAATATTAAGGAGTGTTGATGCCAGAAGACATCCAATAATAGGATTTTAGGTTTTAATATATAGAATAATTTATTCCGGGGTTCTTTTATGATAAAATATATTCGGCTTTTATTTCCGTAGGTTCTAAGGACTTCTTACATAGTTTCTTGTTTCTTACGCCTATCAGTAACAGTACTATTTACATGTATTATCTCCAACAATACCATATGACTCAGCCCTTTCGTCGTACTATAATGGATAAGAAACTAACAATAATGAAGAAATAACGAACAGTCGTGGAGAAAGTTTTGTTGAACAGATTTACGTCTATTATACATTCAAACTCCGTGTAATGCAACGCAGCGGTGAAATGGAAATGAAGTAAAGTTTGAATTCAAAGATAAAGTACGTGAATGAATCTTAAGTTTTACGATCCGGCTTAAGAATTAATCAGATATCCGGAAGTACAGCCGGTGTGGTCGACGACAAAGTACCCATGTTCACATTACTGCAATTTTGCATCTCTGCTTCAAAGAGAATATTGTTGATCCGATGCATGACAAATAATCGGAGTTTTTCATCGAGCTTCCGGAGCTTTGTTGCGAGAAGCTCGCCGAAGACAGCGTACTCATCTTTCTCCACGTTACTTTTTATGAACTTGTAAGCTTCTTCTAGTTTCGACTCATCGTCAAAGTGCCTTTTTCTCTTGTGATTCTGTTGCGGCTGTGGTAAACAAGCTTCGCTCGTCTGGGAGTTATTCTGTGTGTCTGTTCTGACCATCTCCCCTTCCTTATTTTCCAAGCAAGATGCGGGTAGATCTTCATCCCAATCCTCTTCCTCACTGGACCCGCTTTCCTTCTGGTTTCCCGAAAGCTGTATAAACATTCCGATCGAATGACAAAATTAAAGCCTTCCTAGTAAAGACTAACATGAAAGAACGAACGTAACAAAAGTAACGAAGAGCATGTTTCACTGACGTTCGAGAGAATTTTGTGAAGGAAGAAATACTCTTTCGCGGTATTAAAATTCATGCGGAGCCGTCGAGCACCTTTGCATAAAAAATTTGAAACACGGCGTGGATATTAGAGAGAGAGGGAGAGAGCGCGCGCGAAATGGAACATGTAAATCAGTCGCGAGAAAAGAGTGTACGTTTCCCATTATGACAATTCTCGCGCTTTACTTTGGCTCTACAGCGATGGCTCTCGGCCAGAGCCCTCGATTTGTGTGAATATTATGTAGAAGACTTCCCTCGGATTAAGATAACACAAGGTTAAACGTCGGCGTTCAAACTTCAAAGATATCCTTATTGAAATGCATTTGTTAGTCAATAAAAAGACTTTATTTCTTACGCGCAATTATTTGGTTACGCAATTACTGTTTGTCACACACAATTATTCCGGTTGGCAATAAAAAAAGTGAAATAACACGAATACAACCGTTTTCAATATTTGAATATCTTTCGTTAAACGAATTACATTTGCGCGGCTGTTTTCTTAAGGCTTTTCCTTGCAATTTGCGAGAAGACTGACAAAGCAATTGTAAAATGGAAAACTGAGTGGAAGCCGTATAACTAGTATTCTTCGCTGCTAGAGGAGAATACGTCGAGGTACAGCTAATTTAATGGTGAATCAGAGCAAATGTGCTTGCCGGTGCAGAAAGGCAGACTCAGCCAGGGGAAATTACTTTCGAGGGAAAACGAACCTTTATTAAATAGACAGGCACAAGAACAAGAAAACTGGACTTACGCTTGTAGTGTTTAACGTTATTCGTGCCTTTTTCTTGTGGAGGAGGAAGCTGAAAGCCTTGTACCCGAACCAGTTCCTAGATTCGTCCCGGGCTACAAAGACGAAAAACGAAAGAATTCTTATCATCTCGTGAAACTCGGCAAATGCTGCGCGTATGCACCGCCATTCGAATTCACGTAGGAGCTACTTGTTGAATATCCTGCACGCGACACTTTCTATGTATGTATGTTGACAATTTCATTAACTTTGCAATTCTAAAGTGAATGAAAACGAAACAACAAATTTCCTGCACGCGAGACTAAACTCTGTTACATTCAATTTGCAGAAATCCGAATCTATGTACAATTTAAAATACCTTTATCATCGAAAACTCAAAATTAAATGAAACAAAAAGGAAACAATGACCCACGTTTTCCCATTTCCCTGGAGCGTCTGGTCTTCATTTTCTCCCGTCGAAATGACGCCAAGAGAGAGGTCATCTTCCCTTTGATTATATTAACGTCACACTGTAGATTCGCAGCGATCTCGTTCCACGCGTCGTTCTTCTTGCTCTTGTTATAGTAGTCCGTATGCTCAGGGTTCCAAAGCATGCCGCTTTGCTTATACATTTCGATCAGCTCGAAGCATCGGTCCCGATCGAAGTCAATCGGACTTCTTGACATCATCGAATCGAAGTATAATGGCCGGGGGAGAGAACGCCGCACGGTGTTCGCTCCGACTGCTCGTCACTGTTCGCGCACGCCACAACCCACAGTAAAAGACCTTCTCGTCCGCTTGCGATCGATGCTGAATGCGCAGAACTCCACACTGTTATGTCCCCGCACACACAGACACTGCCAGCGAGCAGTCAGGCAACTCGAACCTGACAACGGCGAACACTCGCGAACGCTTCCGAGTATCCCTTTTCGTGGGTATCCCCCTTTGCTCCGAGCTCCCAAGAAGCAACCTGACTGAACCATGCTCGGCTCGGCAGAGGGCAGAGCCGAGCAGGCGAACGGCAACACCGAACGCTGGCGAGCACATTGCAATCTCAGTCGAAGAATTTCCTTTTTCTCTTGAAATCACCACTTTCATCTGATGTTTTCATTTCATTTCCCTTTTCATAGTATGCTTTATGTATCTTCTTTGCCTTTCTCTGGTTGATGGATATGATAAATATGTATAGTATTAATTATACCTGGTTATAGGTACTTTTATAAAGAATGAATTTGAAGATATAATTGATTTGGTATTAGCATGGAAATACTATAAAATTGATATAGTTATATATAATTATCATATATTATTTTTGTAATATTTATCATATATTCTATACTTCATTCTAAGTAACCACAGTCTCTTTTGCTCGACACGAATAGCACACGAAGAGAGCAGTCAAACACCCGTAAACTCTCCCGGTGAATCTTCCTCGCCCGTTAAGATTAGGATGCGACGTTCGGGGACATTTAAGGTTCTCGGAAAACAGTGTGTTAAGGCGAAACTTTGAAACCGCCCAGTATGTTTTACAGATGTAGTTGGAGAAAGAGAGAGAAAATGATAGAGCGAGGAATTGCGAGTGCAAGGAAAGTTTTAGGCAAACCAGCATGTTCTTCCTGCCAAGTTTACTGGGCAACCTATACTGAAAAGGAAACGAGACGGGATATCGGTTTCGTTTTGGTTTAATGCAAGGAGAAACGCTTTGGTGGGAAAGAAATCTTTTTGAAAATCGTTCGGAGTACCTAAACCGAGCGAAAAACCGTTCCGGAACACTTGGCCCGCTTGAGTTCGTAAGTCCTAAGTAGAGAGAGGGCACTTGAGCTCCTCTCGTATTACAGGGCTCGGTCACGCTTTGCTGCCAGGACCTGAGAATTTCCCTTTATGGTAGGCCGAACACCCACAAATACAGAGAAACGTTTCACAGAGGTAGTTGATTCCAGGTATTTTCAAAGGGTGGTTTGCTTCGGTAACAGACTTGACGCCTTGATATCGACGCACGTCCAAAACTATCGCATCTAACCCACTGCACAGAATCCAATGCATACGCTTCGATGTTCCGTCACTCAAACCTGTTAGTTAGTTAGGGTTGAATTAATGCTCAGTAATTTAATAGTTTGTAACATGCGCACAAATCTGTGTTCATATGCACGCCGGGAGTAATGATTTCCGTAATTTCGTATTACGAGTGTTTACCAATTATAACTGAAAACAAATATAATTCCATATTGTTTCTTGAAATAAAAAGCTTTAAGTAATCCTTCATCGAAAACTCACTATGCGTATCAATACCAGGTTAATTAGAATCTGCACTCTGAACACGCGCAAACTTTTTTCTCGTCAACAATGGAAACCATTTGGAAGAATTCTCCAATTCAAAAGAGGTAGAATTACTGTACGTAATAATATACCCAGCACTTAAGAAGTCTCATTTTTCGTATGAAAATTGAAACAACACTTTTATCAGAAATTCTATACATAAGAATTGAGGTTTAGACCTGAATGTTCAAATAGCGATATTTTGCGGTATTGCGGCGACATGTCGATATTTCCTGGCCGATGCATCGCCACGTCGAGAAAAACAGAGGACGATACAATTGGACGGAATTGGGAGTAACACGAGAGTTTTGGCATTCGCTCAAATCAAACGCGCACGATTTGCAGCTACACGTGTAATACAACGCTGTCACGGTCTCTGATTCTCGCGGGCGAATTGGAGCTGCCGGCGGCGGCCGCCTCGTGTGTGTACACACTGTACACGGCCGATAGCAGTGTACACTTGGTTAAGCTCATTGTTGCAGCAAAAGTGTATACACCCTTTCAGTCAGCTCCCCTCTTTCGCCAGCCTAGCCTGTATTAACCCCGCAATGCAATCACTCGTGAATTTTTCGTACGCGCTGCAAGCCTGACAGACCTGCGCCTTATAAGCATTTAATACTGTCTCTCACAAAGCTATGTGTACACACAGAATCGTAGATTTCTGTTAGAAAAGTGATGGAAGAGAAGAATGGTAATGGAGAAATACAAAGGATAAATGGAAACGTTTTATTTTGGATTTGGATTTTTAAAAAGTACTCCTTTGTAATTATTGAAAGTTCGGAGTATGAATAAAATGATTTGTGAAGACTTAAGTTAAAATCGTTAAAGAGTCATTTCATTTTCTTCTAAATGTAATTGACTTTGTTGTAGAACTATGCCACTCTCATAAAGAATTTCGCCTGAAAAGATCTTTAATGCATAAGTTTTACCGGTTCTTAAAACGGGCTCAACGTGGTTGACAATAAATTATATGCCAAGGAAGAAACGGGTGCGCGAAAGTACCACTTTGAAAACGGGAATTTCCTCGAGCGAATCTGACGATCAATCATCTTTCAGGGGCTGAGGAACAATGAAGTCACAGCTCAAACGCGAACATATTTCAAGCAAGCGGGCAACGGCTACAATGCAAGATGCGAATGGCACTGCCACCAAATTGGTTCAAACTGGCACGTGCCCAAGGATAAATAGACGCTGGAAAGTCCTCCCTGTAGGTAGAATTCTCTCCAGCTCCACTCACGCAATTACTCTTTCGCAATTTGCTCTTTCCAATTCATCACTTTATGCATTCACGCCTCGTTATACCGCAAAATAAGAGAATGTCTTGAAGGAAATTATACTAACGATGAGTTTCTCAAACGGCAGTCTTTCGGCTCTGAAATCCTCGAGTAAAAAGAAGCCAGAAAAGGTTTTCGGGTCAGGGCCAGAAAATCTAGTGTGTGGTTATATCGACATATGAAAACTGTCTGAAGAGGTTAATCAATTGGAAACCAAGGTTTCGATACCCAAAGGATATCAATCAAATTCAGTGGAGTTTAAGCTTTAAGGCTCTGAAACACTTTAACACAAGGCCAAATAGCTTTAATTATAAACTACACTTGAAAATGTTAATTTCATTCTCCTGGCTTTCAAAGGACTGTGTACAAACATTAAAACGTTATAACCCTCAAACAATTGCGCCCTTAAAAAATCCAGCGGGAAGGCTCTTGCACAGAGTACATCCTATGTACTCCTCTTTTTTGTTAAAGTCGAGCAAACCCTTTTGTACGGGACAAAGGGAAAGTGTTCTTTCAGGATTCAAATAATATTTCACAACAAAACTTTGAAAGCAAAAATGAATCTGTTTACCCCACATAGTGATGCTATAAAAGTGATTTGCTAATTTCTGTAAAAATGATATATTTCTTCGTTCGCGGGTTACAAAAAGTATTCATGCATTTTACCTCAACATTTCACCCTATTTCTTCAGAAAGTTGAATTAGCAATAAAATCGAACTATAAACGATAATAGAATTACAAGAAGCAATCGAGCTCTAAAACGAGTGATAGTTATAGTATTTAACTATTTCTTCATTTACACTGAATATTCTCAAATGGAACAGCTGCGATATCTCACTCGATTCATCGAGAAAGATATGTTACCAATAAATCAGCGAAAATACATATTTGCTATTAAAAAGAAGACCAGGAATGGTGTCATGGGGACACGCATGGCGAGTCGGTGTTGCAGGAGCGGTGGTCGAATAATAAAAGTTGATTTGTTGGCGGGCGATGCGTCAGAATCGCGCATTAAAGCTGCGAGGGCGGCCGCATTGTCTGCCAGTTGGTAACTCATGCCAGAACGGTTAAGGAATGAGGTGCGCGTAAAATGCAAGTGTCGGCCAGTTGCCCAGTGACCCTGCACTTGCCGGCATACTGCCGACTTGCAATATCGCCCTCTAAGAACTGGGCTATGTCAAATCGATTGATTTCAATCCCTATGAAAGCTGCTTCATAAGAAGAATGGTAGCAACTGCTGCTTTCCATGTTTTATGATTTCCTATATTTTGCCAACAGTAGTCGACTTACCAACTGCTTAATTAAGTCGAACTTGCCTACCCAGTTTCTAATCACCGACTAACTGTGGTTGATTTTAATTGCCACTACTGCTCCTGTTTAACCGCGCACCCTTTGTCGGGAGTAGACCCTTGCGCCAATTATTCGCTCCGGCCACTGAAAACGGATTCCTAATTAGAAGGAAGAGACGTCTCGCCACTCCTTCCCTGGTAAATTAATCGCCGGAACACACGCAACTTGTGTAAAACATGTGATATGTTAAAGGTGATCATTGTAATGGGGTTTTCGAGGTGAAAAATCAATTGAATTCTATCAATGTCCAAATGCAGAAAGCTCTGTTCAAATCATTCAATATGTGTAGAGTGGTTTCAATATTTATATCGAGCTGGAATGCATTTCAATATTGACGTGCAAAGTTAAAGTTTGCATTGATTATAGGATATGCGAGTTTGTTGAACTTCACTGTTTTCGATATTTTATGAGTGCGGGTAAAAAGATTGGAATCAGTTTTAGCGAAGAAATCTTTCAGCAGCTGACAGCAGTAATTAAGAGTAAGTGGATATATGAGCGATATCATGTGTTCTGAACACATGATAGGTCTATTAATTACTCACTGTTTTGTAGGAACTCATAAAAACAGGCTCACTCAACCCGTGTTTACCGGGAGAATACTGGCTATCCGATGTTTGCTGCTTCATGTTTGCATAAGTACCGTCACAGATGAAAAAACGAAGCCTTTAAATACTATAAAAAATACGACGCAATAGTTTAAGTTTTGTCCATAACTTTTTATGCATTATCTCCAGAGATTTCTTCACTTCAGTTTATTAAAGAAGAATTCTAAGTCTCATGAAAAACTAATATGCACTAATTATAAAATAAGGAATTTGAAAATTAAACTTAATATACAATTCCTTCACAGTGAGTAGTTGATGTAGTTAAATTGGTCTTGTAAATTGGTTGGAAAGTAAAGCAACAAATGATATCTTTCTGTATACACAGGCATAGAAATAAGACAGTATCACTCTACTGTCTAACCTTGGCACAGTCCGCAGAATGAAACTATCAAAACTCTGTTTTCTGTGGGAAATGGAACATTGTTTCGATCGGATCAACAGTTCCGTGGCAAGTTCGTCGTCAGCGATAGGAATGGTTGGTGTAATAATACATTAGAAGTACATAGACGTGACCGCGGGTGAAACCTAGACCTGCAAAACTTACTTATTTCCAACAGGTCAATACCGGAGAGGCTATAAAGGCATCGATATCATAAATACTAGCTTGCTGACCCTGCTCCATCTGATAATGCCTATTCACTCAGATATAAGAAGTGCTATAACTCTACCAACTGCAACAACTACCACGGCTTTATGCTGATCTTGGATCTCTAATTGCTAGTCTTTCCACTCTTGCAAGGAATATAACATTACTGTGTCACTGTACCTTGAAATTATACCTTATGCCGTCATCCTTGTATTCATTAATCTTATACTTTGATACTCTCGGACTAACAGTTGCCAAGAATTGTACACCTAGTGCGGTTACACCCTTGAAGGTAAGATGAAGAATTAGAACAATTTAATTAGCCCGCAGCTTTGACGTTTTAATATAAGTTCGAGGAGTTTTAAAAGTCTTCTCTCCGAGAAGTTCAACAAGAAACCAAACGAATGTACTCGCAATCAGAATAACTCGCGGTTCGCGAATAATAAGGTGGAGCATGAAACGAAGAAGTAAAAGTTTTTTCCTCTGGTCCTCCGTTGGAAAATATGAAATTTAGAAAATACCTGGTACTAAATTATTACTGCTTCTTTCAAGATATCAATTTCATTATACTGACTAATTAATATAAATATAAGAAACCAACTATGATTTCAACCGCCTTGAAATGCTCTATCGCAAAATGTTGAATTGGCTGTGAAATCCATTTGGAAAGTCTACTTGTCACTAAGTGAGTGTAAGAGAGGTGCAAACGAGACGGAAGTAGAACTGGCTAGTTAAGAAGATCAGAGCGGAAGTTTGAAACCGGATCCTGCCATTGGCGGTGGACGAAACGGGGTTGAGCAGCTTTCCTGCACTCGTCTCTGACGGGTGTGTACGTGTATGTGTGTGCATGCGCTCCTAGAGTTGTTTCTCTCGCCTAGACGGAGTGCCGGCATCCGTTGCCGCAGAAGGTTAATTAATTCGCCGGACTATTTTCCATCGTGAGTCTCAACTGCTCGGCACAGCTCGACTTTCCTCGGCGTTTCTCTCCTCCCCCGCAAACCGCTCGCCCTTTCTGCTAAAGGGTCACTTCGCTATCAGTTCAAGTGCACTCTCGTGCGAATCCCTCCCCTGCCTCCTTTAACGAATACAGCTCTATCGGCCAATCCCAAATTCACCAACTTTTCCGCTCAACCCTTCGAGCGTCGATCCACTGGATCACTGGATATCCGAAAAAGCCCAACTATGGCGTTAAATGTACTCTCCAACTCCGAACTACTTCATAAAGAGTAATTTGCAGAGTAGCCGCGCGCGAGAGCCCGCGTTCCCTTAAAAACATAGTTGCGCAAAAGTTGCCTTGAAAGATAGTAGTGGCCTTCCATCATTCTCGCATTATATTTATGAGCCACTCGTTAGGCTAACGCGTGCACTACACTTAAGGGTAGTTGAGATAGCTTTATTTTCGAGTTTCGCATATCTCGGTATTAGAATTTTCTTTGGTAAATATAGACATTTGTTTGTATCACTAGTTTTAACACCAATTTTCACCACTTAAAAGATTTAAAAGACAATTGTTTTTAATACTTTTCAGAGTCAGTAATTATATTCTAAATATATAATTACATATTGAATATGATACTAATAAATAACTATAAATCAACTTGGTAATATTACAGCGAATATTTAATGGCTACATGAAGAAGCAATCATGTTACTGTATCATGAAAATCAGATTAAACACTCCGGCGTGTCACTTGTGCTACATAAAGTTTGTTCCACAAGCTTCAGCCAATATTGCCTTCGTGGTATTTCAAGTAGGAGGAAGCCTCCATGATCTCGCTGCAGCATTAAATAAACACATCGGAGATTGATGGAGTTTCGTCGAGGCCGCCCCCCCCCTTTACCGCTTTCATGCATGCTTATTCGGCAGCTGGTGATTACGCTTGGGGAACTTGCCCTTTCCACCTTTACACGCAGAAGCTTCTCATTAGCGCTCCTAGCATCGATTTCCTCATGCAAAGAGCGCAAGAGAGTGCACCAGAGAGAAAAGCTTCAACGCACTTAATAAACCCGCGGAGTGCAGCAGCATGCAAACGGAAATATGAATGGTCTTTTTCTGAAAAGCAACAGTTAGAATGTTACGGATATATATATATGTATATGTGTGTGTGTGGCAGAGGATGTGAAATATCGCAATGGTTTTGAGAAATGATTGATGGTATGAACGATTCGTGGAATATTCAGTGAAGGACTGTCTAATACCAATTTCACGGTATTATGTCTATCAAAGTATAATTTGAGAATTGTTTTGGAAATGCGTTGTTAGGTATTCAAGCTTGCCTGAAGCATTTGTGGAGATGACAGGTTCCGAGTGCATCTCATCATGCAGGTAGCGTGCAAAAGACAGTCAGTGGAATGTCATTATTGGCAAACAGGAAATCATGATGCCCGATATAAATAACACCAGGAAAATTATATGCCGCATCGCAAGCTGATGAGGTATTTGTTAAACCTATCGTGCGTTTTGCTGCATTTATTAAAGTCTGGATTGTCGTAAAAATCGAAGTTAAAGAAGTTAGTTTTATTATTGGACAATGTCGATTTTCAATGGATCGATCGAGTACATTGTGTCGATAAAAAATTGATTAAAGCAGACCCGATTTTTTGGGGCAAGAAATCCTAACGACGCCAGTTTGATGCTGAAAGTGGACTGCACCTGAGCTAAATTATTCATCAAATCGATTAAATAACGTCCTCCGGCTTCGATTGATCGATATTCCGGCCGGTACTCCTGCGAAGCTCCTTTGGTTGAGACGCGTTCGTTTCGCCGTCGGGAAAGTGGAATAATATTTGCCTGTCGAATGAAACAAACGGGACGACGAAATTCACTTTTGTGCTCAGTTACTCCCTGATACGCTTGCACACCAGTACCTTCCAACCACCGCGCTTCCTGTTGAACGCAAATCCTATAAAAAATTCGACAAGTTTGTTGACGCTGCTATGCTCGGTTTCCAGTTCCACGGAAATGGCGAAACTTTTAATGCACTCTACACGATTGTTAATGGAATGAAACGCAGTGGTGACGAACGAAATTTTCATCCTTCGTCGAAATGTTCAAGCGTGTTTAATAAAAATTCTAATTGAAACTTAAAAGGTGATATATTTTATATAAATTTTCATTTTACCTCATCCTGCTATTCAGTTAATTGAAACAAATGAAATGTTGTTCCGTTCCTTTATGACCTACAAATTCTATTTTAACATAATATAGCTATTAGTTTTTATAGAAGTATTGTTAGTTTAAATAAAAGACAAATATATTCGTATAGGAATATTTCTGTAACTGTGTCCATGCGATTCCTGAGATAGGAAAAATGTTTGCAGACATTGCTGATAAAAGCACGAACTTTAAAGTACGAATCGATATCAATGCTCTCAGGCATATACTCGTCTATCTAATTGAGTGGTCCAATATTTCCCAAGGCGCGATATTGGAAAACGACAGCCAATATCGGCGAAGAACTTAGTTTGCAATTCTTACGATAATTATACTGCCTCCTCCACCGCGAATGAAGTTTAATTGCGATTTTTCGATCACTTCCGATCTGTCAGCGTAAATTTAAGAATAGGAACAATACAATAACATGATCAAATTTCATAAAACATTCACATTAAACACAAACACTTATATCTTTCTTTAGGAATTAAGTATTAAATTAAGTGCGTTTAATTTCCAAAGAAAAACTCCTAATGCTTGCCAGCTCTAATGGATTTCTTTCCCGAAGAATCATTCCAAAAAACAGAAAACAAACCTGATTTATTGAACAGGCATCGAACTCCCTATTCTCTTACGAAACAAGTTCATCTCTAATGTTTCTACGAAGCTCGAAGTGTTCCCATTTCTCACAGGCTCTAACTGTTTTTCTTCCCTGATCATTAGGCATTGATGTTACTTTTTTCCTTCCCTTTTTTCAACCGACACAAGGCAGGGTGGGAAAAAATGCAGGGTGCGCGGCAAAGCTATAAGTTTTCTATCAAGGGTTCGTCAACTAGATGGAAGGCCAATTGAGTTAACGTGACCCACATTTCCGCATTTTCTCGTGTCAATAAGTGAAGCGACTGCGCGGACTTTTCGCCGGAAGTTATGGCTTCTGCCAACCGACGGGAATTTCTCAGGACGCCGATCAGCCTTCGGAAATGCGTCGCTTCTGCACGTATTTCCCTCGTGGAAATCACTTTTACCGCGCCTCCCACTTTGCCGTACTAAATTATTTCGGCGGTGAATTTTATCGCTCGGAATTGCTGGTTCCCCGCCGCTGTTAATATTTCAATGATATACTGGTCGTTCCAGCTCGACATGCAACAGTATTTACATATACGTTGGAGAGACTTCTGTTATTCTGTAACTCTGGTCTTGAAATAATATTGCAAGCTACCTACTTTGAATACAAAGTATACTGCAGTTCTGCATTCGTACTATTCTATTATTATTTATTATCTACTGTTATTTATTGCGTACTATTTTCCTGATTATTCTTATACCGTGACGCTAATGATACTTTACTTTCTTTCACTATACCGTCTGGAAATAATAGAATGCAATTATACTTTATAATTCAAGTCTCATTGTATGTCGCGCATTTATTATAATTCTAGATTTTAATTAATAAGAGCTAACCTTTGTAGATTTCTTTCACCAATTTGGAATAAGCCTGTTGTACATTGTACTGTATCTTTTGTTCAAAGTTTTTGAATTAGCTATCAAAAGAATGAAAAGGGGTGCTCTATCCTGTCATGAGTATAGCATTGCTAGAGAATTCGTTTGGAGAAACATTCAAGTTCTTTTTCCTGAGATCACAAAAATAGCTCGGCTACAATATAGGCCGTCGGACTATGCCAGTCGCACTAGGAACGGAAGTCTCCCTCTTTACGATTTTACGACTTTGTCGGAATTTTTCATCCTACGCTGCGCACGTGACCCTCGCGAAAGTCCAGTCACGAATATCGGCTGACATATTCACTGCAGCATCAGTGCTCCAGCTTCAGTGAATAAAGTAACGATATCATTAAAATGTGTGTCAATACAATCGAAACACAAGCATTGAATTCACATTCTTATCAGTTCATCATTGATAACCAGAGAGAAATTGAATAACAGAAATTTCTCATTGATCGCAATTTCCAATAGTCAAGACTGATTTTCCTTAAATCCTTGGTAGAATTGCTGTCACGAACAAGATCTTCGGGAACCCAGTCATTAGAAATCCAGTGACCCGCTTGCAATTAGATCTGAGTCAGACAGATCGGACTATTTGCACCATGCGAGAAAGGTGTTGGAGGAAGGTTCGGGTGATCGATATGCATGTACCGCTAATGTGGAGATACACTCCTTACTTCCCGTTTGAGCTTTTCAGGCATTGTGAGTCGACATGTAGAGCGGCCGAGATATTGATCGGGCCAAGGGCCAGTGAATGAAAGCATTATGCTGAGTCATGAATAGAAGAGACTTCTGCATATTTGTTAGGAGCAGCAACCATCCGATGGACGAAGTTCGCGTCGTTGACCCTATTACTCTACAAGACCGAAATATTAAGCCTTTCATCACGAGATCCCTAATGACGTATTCAGCCCGTAAATGAACCGGGACATCAATTTCCCCTTCGCCCGCCGCCCCTTCCGCTACTTGAGTTTCATTGCAAGTTCATACGTTCTATTATGAGAACTATGCCTCTACCGCAGCCGGCGAATTGTTCATTGTCGTTCATCTCACAGTCGGATATTGTGCGATAATTCAATGTGCTGTGATAGAATAAATGTTGGAGACTCAAGTATCCGGTTAGTTCCGTCTCTTTAACCTTTCGAATGATTACTTCCACCGAAAATTATTATTTTAATTGCTACGCTTTAAAACTTTGAATTATTTCTATTCGACTATACTGATATTAGAATCGCGCTATAAATCGTGGGAGTTTTTATAGCAACGGAATGTATTCGTGATTGTTGGTAATTTACTTTAATGACAAATGGTACTTTTAAAAGAGAGACTTTCTATGATACTTTCAAAATTCTGATCACATGGTACCAAACCAATTTCAACTCGGATCCGTTCTTCGCGTGTTCCCATTCGCCAATTGATTTATTCTCTACGTGTTTGAAATAATTCGAGATTCTAAGTAAGAAAATAAGAAGTAAAAAGTATGGCAACATAGGATTAGTGAATGCATCTTTCAATGTATACGGAATACTGAAAAAAGGAATAGAAGAGAGACACGCTTGTAAAAACTTGGCGCCACATTTAGTCGCAATGGGCTGTTATACCCTACTTCTGCGGCAGCCGGAAATCAGGGAAAGTGGTACTTAGTCCCCTTCACGAATTCCACTGGCCAATTATCGATAATCGCATCAATTATATCGCACCTGCACTCGCGTGTCGGGATGTGTGTAGCAGGCGTTGCTACGGAAAGCAGATGGTTATTAGGGCAAATACACCGAATAGAATTAGCAGACCGCAAGTGCGCCAGTAAAGTGAAGCTGTCCAACGCAATACCCACGGGTACGACATTCCAGAAGCCTCCGGCCTCCAAATGAGAAAATGATATTTGAAATTTCACTAAATTAGATCAGAACGTTGCTTATAACCGTAGAACTCATTTGGTCCCTTAATGCGAAATAGGAATTACGTGAACATAATGGAATATTTAATAGAAATGACGAGTGCAAATTAAAAGCCTCTAATAAAGAACCAAACGCAAAATGCAAACATTATAAAGTAGTCGATCTTTTATTATCAAACATTCGCTTCGAGCGAGTTACGATTGCAAGTTAAATTCTCATTTCCATCCAATTTTTACTTTTAATCCCTGAATCAGCTTTTTAAGCCGATTTCTGGCACAGTAATTGAAGAAACTATTACTATTAATATAACTTTACAAATTCCCCTGAAACTTATTAGTGTTAAATGAACTATACTTTGCTGTGCAAAATGGATCCAATTAATATTGCAAAACAGTAATACGACCTTGCGTTTACAATGGAGTAAAGTTACACGCGGCGTCTAAACTTTTACACCCACGTCAGTTCTACGGGAAATCAACAGAACTAATTAATTCAAACAGAGCGGCGCGTAGAACTTTTTCTTTAGCACTACGAGTAATATAAACCAGGTAGCTTGGTAACCTTGGGGAATTCAGTGACATCGATAAGCGGACGGGAAGGCATTCCATTATGCAGGGAGCGGGAAAAAGTTCCTTGAGAACTGCGGCCAAGTTTGTATAGGCTAGGGTTAAAATTTCAAAGCTGAGAGCTACGGCTCTGCCTAAAGCTTGCGGGGACGCACGAAGGACAATGGGCTTGGCGAGGCATTGGTACGTTCTTCCTATCCGAAAATAGATTCCTGTAATCATGTAAAAGTGGCATCGACCACGTACGCGTATGAACAGTGAATAAGAAAGTATTCGCACGTGTAGTATTTTTACAATAAATTCGCTTAAGAAAGAAAACTTTCTTCTTCAAGAAAATGTCTTTCTTTTTAAACAGTAGAGTTTTCTTCTTTAAGAAATTTTACTCCAAAAATAGTGATTGTGCGAATACCTTTTTATAGACACTGTAATATTTTTAGTTAACAAATGTTAACTGTTCTGTCAAAATTGGAGTCGCACATAATTCAAGTTCCGTCGTACCAAAACTAAAAGTGATGGCAGCACGAAAATGGAATTTCAGATTGGCGTGCATTCACCGACCAGGCAATTTGTGCACTTATTGCGCTACAATAACTTGACTTTCCTGGAAAAAGTTCGGAAATGTTCATTCCAATGTGGCACTGAAATATATGAAGCTTATGTGAAAGTTGTGTCAGCGTTATTTGGAGCACAGTAATACTGTCGTACGCAGTAATTGAAACATGTTTCTAATCCAACATAGGAAACAAAGTTGTTGCTGCTAATTATTAATATTAATGGAATCAAGTGCAAAGCTGTTGAATCCCTCTGAATGTAAATGTAACGGTATACATTTATAATAATATTTTCAAGGGAAATGATATGAAAATACTTTGGAAAATACTGTTCGAGCTTTGTACGAATAATCAGAGAAATAAAGCTGAAGCATTGCATAATTATACGGACAACGCGTCACTTCGCACGGAGTGGAACTTATCAAGCATACATAATACATATAGTAGCGTACCATGAGAGCCGCCTTTATCATCGCGGCCGATTTAGCGTGCATTTTTCATAGCGCTCGTCGGCATTATCGCCGGCGATTGCAGCATTTTTATGCGATAATCGTAGGTTCGAGCATGCCACGTTACCCCTTCATTCATGAATTCCTGCCTCCTATTTGCTGCAATTTGCCAGCTTCCCTTAACAGTTACGCATCCAATAAACGGTTATATTCGGTGGTCAACGAAAATAAATAGAAAGTGAGCAGAGTTATATTATTTTAATACATCGTCACGACGCGGCGAGAATATTTAAACTGTCCAACAAGAATGTTCGAGAACTCAATTAACAAAATAAAACCAAGTATCTATTTCATTCCTCGAACTGAATATGAAATCAAATTAAATTATATTCTTAAATTAGATTCAATTAAATAATATTAAATAGAAACATCGCTATCGAAATAAATTTGCGAGTTAAATTAAATTCAAATTGAAATGGCAACGACATTGAAAGTATCCCACGCGAAATCGAAACAAAACAGATTAGTACTTTGCCGAATTTTGCATTAACGAGTCCCTCTTGATAATAGGCAGATCTCTCGAGCACTATTTTCCCTGGTAAACTTCAGTATTGACTTATACCCCCACTCGAAAAGCTTCCAAATCGTGAGCGTCCACGCAAGGTCAAAAAGGTTTCCTAGAATAAAAGGAGTGTCCTTCGGCATGTAGGATAGAACGTAAAACTAACAGGATTCTAGCTGATCGGAAGCTACGGAGGAATACTTCCGTCCAGTGACGTGTATTGTTCGTGGTTGGGACTTTCAGGATGGCGAATTATTGGCACCCAACGAAAGGTCGAAGTTTGAAGTTTAACTGGAGGGTGGCAACGGTGGAGCCGAGTCCATTCGAATCGAACGGTCAGCACAGAAACGCATGCATGCATAGATATATACATATACATGCATACATATTTGGCGCTCGGCCAATGACTTCACCCAAGCGAACCTTTCGTTTCCACGAGCGTGAGATTGAAATGCGAATTGCTCCATCGACGGTGCATCCGTCTCCCTCCCGCTCCCGTTGCTCACGCAACACATTTACAAGTCGATTAGAAGTGCATCATCGCGCACCTAATGAACGGACGCAAAACCTTCCGTACGCTTCCGCCAACTTCCACTCGGCTTGGGGACTCGATGAAAACCGACTGCAGGACAATTAAAAGCAGGCTATCAATGTCCCTCTTTGTAAAGGAAAATGGGCGTAAACCGACGGACGCATTGGATTTACAATGCTCGAGTGTTAAGAATGGCTCAACATCGAGTGCTCCATTTATTCCTTAAAAGCTAAAAACGCGCTTGGTATTATTGGAATATACAGTAGATAGATAAAAAAGAAAAACTGTAACACCGAGTGTTTTATGTTTCATGAAATCGGATTTTCAGTAAATAATAACACTGACGTTGTATATTGCTTACAAGAATTTATAGTCTGACATTGGGATTGAAACAGGTATTCAAATTGAAGACGCTAGCATCGAAATTTGCAAGTTTTGAACATTAACCCTACACGTGGCCCTTTCCAGCCATTAACGTTCGTTTGACCATTACATAATTCTATGAATTTCAACCCAATTACACGCCACGTTACCGCAATACATTACAATCTCAAACCACTGTCTTCCATTCCTGTACTAAATTCTAAAATTAATTCTGTCAAATGCTATACCATCTTCCAAATAACAAAATTTTCACACTTCCAAACTAACTACTTTATTACTAGGTTTCATCACATTTTAAAGTCTAATCAAGAACACCATTAATTACACACGACCAACTTATAAATCAGTGTGTGCGTGTTACACCCTCTTCTACGAGTGTGTGTGTGTGCAAATATTATGCCTGTGATGAAACGAGGCCTGAAGGAACACATGTGCGGCGTAAGTGCGGCGGAAAAATATTTCGGAGCACGAAGCCAATGCAAATAAGGAGAGAGAAAGATGGGTGCAAAAGGTATAGCAAGGAACGCTAGAGAAAGAAGGATAGAGCGAGGGTGTGGAAGCGAGTGTAAAGGAGAAAAGGAGAGGAAAAAAAACGCGAGCAGGTTGTTGGGCGATCTATATTTCAGCGTGCGGCGATATTCTCCACCTTCCTCGAGCACGTACACTCTTACCAGGCGCGCGTTGTAAGCGCACGTGTTTCCGAGCCTGTGACGCTGAAAGTGGCCGCATGCTCTCCGACACTATGTTCCTAATGTTATAATTATCGGTGTAGGAACGGAAAATTGGAATTTCCTCGAAGCCACAACACCTTTACTTTCGTGGCCTGACTTATTTATTGGTGTTTCTGAATAATTAACTGATGCTGACAAGTGAGCATTTTTTAATATACCACCATAATTTGCAGTGAATATGTAATGAACATTCTTTTATGAAACGACTGGAATTCTTTCAATGGAAAATGTTTCTAACGGTACACGTCGCGTGGGAAATTCTGCGCTGTTCTTGAAATATTCACTGGTAATTTAAGGACGGCCTGATAAAGAGTTGGCCTGCATAGATTCAGTGATAAAAAAAAACAGAGGTAATGTGACTGTTTCGATGAACACGAAAGTTAGCATAGACCTTTTTCAACGCACTATGTACGTCATTATGAACGTTTATAAAAATGTGTCATGTTAAATAGTTTATCACATAGCAGAGCATATCAGGGCAGTCTTCATTCGCGTCATATCGAAACGTGATAAAAAAGGCATCTTCGAATGACTATGGAAATATTTGAATGATACGCCAGTTTTCAAGTATCATTATACTTTACTGCATAAACAACATTAATAAATTACGATGTAGATAAAGCATATGTACTTCAAAGAGAGGCGACGAATTCCCGAAGTAGAAGGACAAACATTTTCGTTGAAGTAATAATTGCGAAATATTACATGACAAGGAACTAATAAACTAAACCTCAGCATCTAAATTTTAGTTCTCATCTTTCATTCCGCACTGGTATTTTCAACCCTTCGTGCATGCGCCAATGTACGCCTTTATATTCGCGAGGCGCCCCATTGTGAGAGCGCCGCCACCCTTCTCCACCAGCCACGGGCAAAAGAGAGAGAGAGAAAGAGAGGATTCTGGGTGCACGTATACATACATATACACGCTGGACCACTGACCTTATTTCTCGAATTATGTACGCGGGGCGCAGCGGCGCCCAATTGCTAATTTTTAGGCAGCAACCGCAAACCACTACCTTTATTCGTTAAAACCTTCCGATCAATAAATCGAGCGCGTGCACAATGCATATTAAAACTATATTCGACTAGCCACAATTAATTACACGCAATCTTTTTAAATGACTTGACACGTAAATGTCAAGCGCAAGAAGCGGTCTATTGCATTCTACGCACGAGCTTCCTACCAAGTTCCAGGAATTCCCACCAATTTCTTGACAATTCCAGCTTCACTCGGCGTACACGAGAGTCTCCAGACTCAATTTACCACGTACATACTCTTCCCACCCAGTGCATGCAAGTGCCTTTGAAAATATCTTTCATTCGAAAACTGGGTGACAGGGTTTCGAAATTTCCTGAGGGAAGAGCTATTTCGTCGTGTTTTTTTTTTCAACAAACTTTGATCGAGCTTGAAAGTTTCAAGAAATGTTCATAGTTTATTAACGGTAGATAGAAATTGTATGATAATATCTGGATTGTGTATGTCTATTCTTGTTTTGTATAGCATACGACGAATCCTTCATTATCTAGAGATCAGTCATTCGCTAATGGATTGCCGGGTACGTGGATCTTGCAGAGATTGATTCCGTGTCGATAGACTATTAACACACGAGCTCTGATTGGTGAGGTGGAACTGCAGGTTTCGCAGTGGATTAACGATTGGATTGAGGCGGGGGCAATAAGCACGACCGTGTTAATTAATAAAATTGCAAAAAGAGCTCGCGAGCAAACCTGGAAATGAAACTGCTGAATCTAGATGCGAGTTATACATGGTGAATTGAGAAGGAAATAAATCTGATATTTCACTAACTTATTAAAACCTACGCGTAAGCAAATCCAAAAATAAAATACAACAGGTTTAATGTGAGAGGTCACCATTATAAAAGTAAACGATTATGGATTCAGTGCCAATCAAAAAGATTCTATAAATCTTAAGTCAGTGTTGATTTCCATAACTATAAACAGCCGGAAGAAGTGGATGCAGAAATATAACGTATTATTATCCGTAGAAGTCTTCCAGTCGTTGCACGAGGAAACAAAGTAATACTAAACGTTCATAAGAATTTCATTAACGTCATACTTATCAAGTTATGATATAAGAACTAAAAGGATTTACCGAGAAAGTACAAAGCGGTTATTGCGACACAATATATGTTCTTGTACAGGTACGAATGAAATTATGAGCAACATTTTCCCAACGCTCAATTTACCGAGAAGAGAAACAGAGGGAAAATGTCTTGACGAACAGAAGGCCTTCGGGGATAAGGCACTCTATGAAACTGGAGCGCCAGTTTTATACGCCTGGTTTTAATCTGCGTCGAGAACGGGACGTTTCCAATATCAATAATTAATATCAATTTGTCGATTCAGTCGTCCCTAGAGAGCCAGTGTTGTCGAGGAGGTTCAGACATTAAATAATAATTCCTTCGTTTTACTTGGAATGCCATCGCTTTGCCAATGAATTTCATTGATTTAATACCATTTGTAATAACAACTCGAAACTTTACAAAGAATTAATCGAAACCGTAAACGAACCACAAATGAAACTGTGTTAACGACTTATGAGTTAACAAAGAAATATATACAAGCTTACGAATTACACTCAACTAAACGTCGTTTCGTTTAATTTTAATACATGAAATGGTAAAAGAAAACGTGTGAAATTTGCCAAACTTGACATGTAGTTTTAGAGAAGCGAGTTTTCTATCGAAATTCTTTAGAGCACATGCATAATGGATGTATCGAAGAATATCCTACTGTATTATGCATTTGGTCATACACAACAGAACAGTTTCAAAAAGTCCTCGAAGCGAGCACTTGCACTATACTTGACTTTTGATTTTTTTGACACAGTGCTGTGTTAGTCCATACGCCTAGTAGAACGCGCGTTCAACTTTAAACCATGAAAAATCGTGTGTTCTGTATATGGCCAGTCTGAAAAATGGAGATTAATGTCCCCTGCCAGTGTCCAGCGAACGCTATACATCAATTTCATTAAAATCGCTGACATGACCCGCAAAACATGATCGATTTCGGCTGAAATGACCCATTTACTAATAGAACATCCTGTCATTACCACGGAATGGCCAATGTACCGACAAGCAGGTTTAATTTATTGAATAATTGACTCTAATTTAATCTAATTTCTAATCCAATTGTACGAATATTTAATTACTAGAATTAAATGTCCTATGTTTATAAATCTGCAAGTATAATGTAAAATACTCGTAGAGTCGTTCTTTTTTTAGAACTGTCAACCGGTGGGACAAAATTATACGCTATAAGCTCTTTCTTTCCTTTTACAGTTACTGTTCTCTTTTTTGAGGATCACTTCTCTCATTTGCCGGCTTTGCTTCAAATCTAAATGAAACAGTGCGTTTCCCGTAAAATAAATATACAGCCTTTTCCAGCACAAATTACCACCTTCCACTTAGAAATACACAAAGCATGACCCGAAGAATTTATAAATAACGTTCGCACGCAAATAGACTTTAAGGGGACAAGGGTACATATGTGAGATAATACGGCGGTAGACGTGGATTATGCATGCATACATATACATACTTTGCAAGAGTTCCTTGTCCCAAATTCTACGGGGCATGACAGAGATATGTTGCATCATTCTAAACCGCATTCACTTCTAAGCGCACGCAGTTGAAGCACTTTAAATCTTTGCACTTTATTCTAACCGAGTAAATTACTTTAAATGCTTTATATGTACTATGATTAACAACGCGTCCGCTGCAAAACTTCGTAACAATCGCATTTATTAAAAGGAACGCAAATATATACGTACATTTCAAACTTCGCGAGCGTACTGGGTGCGATAAAGTAATTCAAGAAGCTATTAAAACTTTTAACAGTGTTTTAACGCAAAACAGAATGCTACGTGGAATCAGCTGTCTCTGAACACTCTTCTTTCTCGACAGCGGCTAAACCGACAAGGGAATGATTTTTGCGACGTATAAATATTTCGAAGCAGGCGTGCGAGCATGTGCAGGCCGACACGCAAAGCTCTAAACTAGCACATTAAGGAAACAAGAGAAGCACTTGGAAAGTTGTTACGAGCCTCTAGTTATTCCATTCTTTAGTATAAACGAAAAATAAGAAGCATGTTAAGTATGTCACTAGGAGTAAGTAGAGTGCGATCGATTTCACGAAACTAACGCCGTGTGTTCTAAGTGCACGTGGTGTGCTCTGCGTGGGTGACGAAGCGTTTGCGTTAGTTCCGTGACTTACATCCGCGCGCTCGCACGTACCAGATACCAGCGAGTTCACACTCGTCTATGGTGCACATACTCCTGTTAAGTGCGACACATACACACGTACGCGAATGCCGCCCTTTTCCTTGGGAAGCAGTACACTTTCTTCGATCAGACTGTTGTTGACTAGTTCTCTAGTCTCATCGGCTCCCCCAGCTCTAGCAGTCTTAACATTACATAACTCAATTGGAGCCGAGTGTGAGAGAGTGCGGGGCGAGTCGACATTGGGAGAAATTATATTTACTGATGATACATCTTCCCCCGACAGCAAGATTGCTTCGTAGTCAACCAAACAGACTGATATCTAATAAGGTCTTCAGTCAGATAGCTAATCCCTTCCACGAATCCCATAAATTCACGCGGTTCCAGAAATAACAAATATCATATCAATAAATCAATTTCATTCGCACAATGAAACGTGCAAATATTAGTTTAATTGTATGATCTAATGAAATTGGATTAATTCTAATAGAGAAAAGATTGCCTGTGATATTTAAGCTTAAAACTCAGTGTCGAGAAATGTTCAGTCAAATAGTAATCAGTGAGAGACGAAGCGCATTAAGGAAACACAGAATAATTAGCTGAGCAAGCATTAAAAATTGCTCTGACGGAAGGATTATGTCAATTACACATAGAGAATTATCCGAGTGTGTCCTCGATTTCTTGTGTCTCTGACGCTTCTTTCTGCCGAAACAGTTACGTTTACCGTACACCCACGTTTCCATATATTAAGAGATGCTGCGTCACCGCGGACAAAAGAGATCGGATGCCTTTTATCAGGCGTTTATAACGGAGGGAAACCCAATTACTGGCTATATCGGTGTCCTAAGGGAGCTCCTATCTCCCGAGGGAAACGGGCTAACGATAATCCGACAAGTCCATGCCGGCAGGAGGAGGAACACGGTCGCCGCGTTTTTGACAGGTCGTGCAGCTCGTTTTCTGGCATCGATCCGTCCGGCGATTCCGTTCGAGCGAACCCAGTGTGTACGTACATACGTGCACACTCGAGGAGCGTCCAATAAGCATGGTGTGCTCCAAAGGGGTGACAAACGCACTTGAGAGTTGTCTGCTAACCTACTTTTGCGTGGGGAGTCGTAAGCGATTTGCCAGTGCTCACGCACTCTTTCATTCTTTGCCCTATGACTTATTGCACTCGAATTATTACTAAAAGATCTACTCCGTGCAGTATAATCATTCTAAAGATCAAGAATGTCCAAAACTGACCAATTAACAGACACAGTGAAAAGAACGTAGAGGAAACTGTTGGGAATCTTGACACGTAACTAGGTTAGCAGACGACACTCGGCACTTGTCAAATCTCCGGCAAACAGTTCGCGTGCATTGCCAGGTAGAAGAGCGTCGGAGGAGAAAAGGAGAGGAGGATAGAAAGATGCCACGAGATTGAATGCGCTGGCGGCTAGTTAAGTAATAGTGGCTCACTGGAGTCAGCGAGTCCAGCTGAATCGAGTGAGGCAAAAGGCCAAGGGAATCGCGTGTATCGAGCGCAAGAGAGGGCTTTGCGCCTCCTGATAATATCACAGCCGAGAAGAGCGCCGAGAACAAGATGATGCTGGCGGCTGCTCTTGCGAGAGTAGATACCTATAGGACGCGCTGCCAAAGGTATAAGCTTGTGTTGCGCTCACCTGGAAGTCGCAGTGGATGATCTCGGCGTCGTTCAACAGTCGAATAGTGGCGCGGTGCACCACGGTAACGTCACTCTTGCTGCCGAACTTCAACATTTCTGCACTCAAATCGCCAGCAGTATTAACCGCCCGGCCCTCATCGTCCTTCGTCCCACAGCACCACACACTGCTCGCTTACTAGTCGCGCGACCGGCGTCCTCGGCGTCGTCGTCGTCGTCGACGTCCTCTTCTCCCCTTGCGCTTAGACTTTTCGACACTTGCTCCTATCCTCGCCGTAATACTCGCGCCCTTTTCCAACTCCCGGCGTTTTACGCTCGCACTTCCCCTCTCTCTCGTTTCCTCGGTATCGGTGCTCGCTCCGTCCCGTGTTCTCGTCGTGCGTCGCGCGCCAGAGAGACTTCGGCTCTTGACACACGCAGGGCACAGTAGCAGCGCACACTATGCCTCCAGCACGACACGGCACACCGAGAGCCGATGCATCACCGTGGCGGAATACTGAGCTCTCTCCTTCTCACTCTGCCCTGAGTCCTCTCTGCCTGTCAACCGGCCCCATCTACTGGAGCATCGCACCACCGTTGCCATTCGACTCTAGAAACAGGGTTGCCAGTCTTGCAAACTCTCAATGGGAACAGAACACCCTCTGCTCGCTCATTGGCCAAATCGGTGTGTCCCTTGTCCGCCAGCTTGTAGGCGGGAAATTCAGAGGATTTGAATGATTTGAATTGTTTGGACTGTAGACTTCTTCATAAAGATGGACATTTCTTGCTTTGGTAAGTTCGGGAAGTTGGTTGGGACTGAATGAGACTATTATATAGTAGCGTGTTCATGTTGATATTTTACATTTTATAAGAAATTTAATCGTAACTCTTCTGTTAGAGGAAACTAGTACTTTTATACGCGGCTGTTAGTCGAGTTGGCTTAATTTAATGGCATAGTGGGAAAGATGCTGATCGCTCATGTAGATGCGCTTAGTTTCGATTCCTAATCATTGGAAGTTCTTATGTATCTATTGCGAGATCGATTTAAGCGGGTTTGTTTATCCGTTAGATGCCGATGCCGAACAATCGTTCTGCATTAGAGACGTCGAGTAAACGACGCAGTTATTTATATCTGCTGTTCGAACCAACATCGAAGAATCAGACTGCACCGAATTGGATCTACAGTTGTTTCTGAGTCTGTATTTCTTCACGAGTGCCATCACCTCCATGCGAAAGTCGATCTTGTCGTCCTCCGAGATGCTTTTTACGGAGGAAAGGATTGATTGAAAGAAAGCCTCGTCCTCGTCTATGCTCGGCGCTTTCAATTCCCTGTCACACTCGATTTTCACTAGCCCAGGTGTTCCAGGATTGTCATCCAGGTCGGGACGCATGTCGTAGCGACAGCTACGCTTGCGCGCAACAAGCGTTCTGTCATCGGTGCTAGTATAGTTCCTAATTACTTTGGGTGATTCCGTCATCGACACGTCATGCTTCACTACTTTGTACAGAAATTGTAGCCGATTGTGGTACACGTAGGGTTTCTTTTGCTCGCCGTTTTTCATTCGCAGTGATCGGACGAAGGCGTCGCGAATATTGTTCCACTTTGTAATTAGACATTCACCTGGCATAAAAAAGAGCGTGATAAATTTAAAAAACATAATGGTACTGCATGATAGTGTCTATAAAGAAATGTCCTGAGCGTCATTTTATGGAGCGGAATTAATTCGTTGCGTACCTATTTCTTTTTGTTGCATCGGTTCCAATTGATCGAAATCAGGCTGAAAGAAAGTACAGATCTCCCTCCAAGCCATTTGTTTCAATGATTTATCCTTATACATATCGACTGTTCTGTCCCATAAGCACGGTCTGGTCTCGATCAGTTCGATCAGACTGAGAACATCGTATTGAAGGGTATCCATTCTAAGGATCGTGTAAAAGGTGCTCGTTCATGCGCAAAACTTTCCATAAGTCGGGTCAGGTAACTGGTTCTAAATAATGACGTAAATAACAGAGAATGAGGAGGTTCGAACTAACGAAGTCCCGACGTACGGGATATCGATTTGAAAGATGTAATCGTTACCTCTTTGTAAATCGATACTTTGCTCTTTAGTTTTTCCTACACTTCATTAAGTACTCCTCCATATAAAATAATACTATACTTTGTTAGAAGTACAAAGACACTCGTAAAGCTGCACATTTAAGTACCTGGCTCATTTAAAAGGTACTCAATCTAATACTTTAAACATTGCCAAACTTGTAGGCGTAAAAAATATTTATTATTGATATATTACTGAAAACAGTTATAGAACTTGAAGAATTCAACCAGCCAGAACACTATGCTCAATGTGTTCTGAGATTCAAACAGTTGTACGATCCGACACACAAAATGTCGGAGCTTGCAATCCGACGCCTTTGTCGGATCGGTTCACTGGTAAACAATCAACCATAACACATCTCCCGCTTCCACAATCGCCCGATTCCGACATCCGGTTATTATCGGTGCACGCGGAAAATGCTTAAACGCGAAAGCGCTACCGATGATACGTTAAACTCGCTTTCCATTTGCGCCTTTTGTGTAACGACAGATACTCCATGTCGTTCGTACGTCCCATAACCTGAAATGCTGTCGGAACTGGCGAAAGCCCTTGTATTCCCTGGCGCACTCTATTTCAGATAGCAGCAGTTCGTTATTTCCCGCTGCTGGAAATAGAACAATGAAACACGACATCGACAGCATTCCAGAGGATTGCCGATTGCCGAACATTTCAAATATTAACAATAATAGATAGTTATTCAGTCACGTACTTTTAAACCTTGAGGCCACTTTGAAACTCATTGAAGTCACCATAAATCTGCATGCACGTATTAAAACTAAACCATATTACGACTAGATGAACAATTGTTACAATATGCGTCTGTAGGTATCTCTACGAAGGAATTACGAGACTTACCTAAACTGGAACTCGCCATAAACTAAAGAGAACAAGGACTAGATGGCGCAGCAAGTGTAATCCTAAAGCAGGAACGGGACGGTGGTGCGCGCGGCGTGGTGGGGAGTAAGTCGGGGCATTGAACAAAGGTTGAGCGAAGCTGGTGGCTAGCCGGCGGCGCATTCACGCTTCAAACATGGCAGCGGCTACCAGCGTTGTCGTGCTCGACAGGGGCAACAATACCACCTGCACGATCAATCTACACGGTGTGTGTGCGCGCGTGCAAGCCCACCGGCTTATCGACGATACGGCCAGACCTGCGAGCTGCCCGCCAAAAGCGAACACAACCTCTCCAACCCTTGTCGAGGAGAGGGAAGCGCGTGTGACATTGCCGCCAGCCTGTGAGAAAGTCATTGAGAGAGCCAAACCGACTGGGAGAAAGCAAGAATTCTAATAACTAATACGCAGGATGTGCGCTCTTTATCCCGCAAGGCTATATTCCACATCATCAAGACCAGCCGTTTTTGCGGCAGATGAAAAAACGCGAATGAGAGTCGTGCCGCGGGAGGGGAGCGCAGGATCCAGAGCGAGAAAGTGTGAGAGAGAGAGAGAAAGAGAGCGAGTGATGGACGCGATGGAAAGAGAGGGAAAGAGGTGTGCTAGTCTCTACTGACAGAACGGCGCGGCGGCAAGGATTGAATGAATTGTGTTATTTGCCGGACAAGGCGCTGCTCACAGGTCTGGCTCTCGTCATATTCTCTAACGAAAAGCAACTCCACCGGCCAGCGAGAAGTGTGTGCGCGTCTAACCAACCCAAGTTCCCCTTGATCATCCCAGACACTTTTATCTCTCGGAGTCACGGTTTCGCCGAGCCTATCACGTGCGTCCCGTCAGATCTCGCAATGACTAGACCTCGCGCTGCGACCCCAAGTGTCATTATTCCTCGAGATTTTTTGCCCGGCGCGTCTTTCCTCGAACTTCTCGGCAGCCGTGATTTAACTTTACTCAGCTAGCTAGACACGAGAGATATAATCTAGGCACTGACGATGTTACTACGCCTTGACTCTCCTTCGCCACGTGTTTTTGCATTTTAATTGGTAAAACTCATCGACAATTGTTGGTTTTAATTGCGAAATACGTATCAGAATATGGAAATAGAGTTTCATTAAATTACTCGATTGGTTAGAGGTTCGTTTAATATTAGATCGTACGGCAGTAGTTGGTCGAAGGAGAGTTGAGTGCATTAACGATCGTGATCGATTGCGCACGCGTTGAAGAAAGAAGAGCGTCGAGTAAGTTTCTCATCGAAGTTTTCCATGTTCTAGGAGCGACCGTGGTGTCCTGGCGTGTGAACAATCAGGAGCAGCTGTTCGTTAGGTGAGTCTACGACGTTGATTTCATTTATTTCTTTCCTGTATTATCACTCCGCTCTTTGCGGATTAAATTGCGCGCAATGCTGAATTAATCTGGTATGCTTATAAGTATTCATGAGTTGCGCGAGCTGAAAGCGCGGTTCATGCATTTTTGAATACCAGCAGGGACTAGCACTCTCGAAGGCTGCGTATCGATTGTCACCGGTGAGCACTTTAAAATCATTTCGCGCCGACTATGCAAAGAGGATTAATACGGAATACATTGAATTGAACATCAAGTTTTGAGTACAATTATTACTGGAAGCTCTATTGACGAGATTAATAAAATAATAAAAGATTGTTAGCTTCGAATTATTAATAGCCATAAATTTGGGGTTTCAATAATTCCAGGGATATTCCGGGAGAATAAATTCCATTGGAAATATGCCTTTAATCTGCCGTAATATGATATATCCTCTCTGTAAATATTGGCTTTGGTATCCCGGCGAACGAAAGCTTGTGAAATTATTGCGATGCGCTTTTACTGGACGTTAGTCATTATTAGTGCTTTCGAACAATTTCGTGTGTAATTATTGCTTCGGGGAATGGAACTGTTACGTTGAAACTCTAATGGAAAACTCTCTTTCATAATGCCACGATGGCACAGCGATCCATTTAAAGTTAATACGTCTGTTGTACTCGAAGCTTAGTCCGATGATAATTAATTAGCCTTCTCAGTGGCAGAAACATATATCGAATAAAAGCGGAAATACTATTATTGTTCGGGTGAGTTATTTCATATCAATTTTTAGTACAAGCATATTTGTCATACAATTATAAGTATTTCTGATTTTTGCTTATAACTTGTTCCTGCGATTGAAGCTTCCATTTTGGAATTTTCAAGTTAATACATTATTTTGAAATGTCCATATTTGTACATTGCAGTGTTATTTATTAAGGATAACCATCGATATTTCATTATATCGTTGTTAGAGATAATCTTAAACATATGGCATCCTTGCAAAAAAGTGACACGAGCCGACATTTCCTTGACTTCACATTACTTAACAGAATACTTTTCATCTATAACACTTTCAAGGATCTTGCAACGTGCAACTCGTACTCGGCACTCAATTAATCCCATTCTATAACTGCTTTAAATAATTAATATTATATTACAATAGTGTGTTTGCTTTCTCTAGAAGAATATCATATTTTCTATTTACTTTTAACTTCTTTCTTGCAGGGATGCAATATGATAAGGTGCTGCATAAGTGTGCGTTTGACTTATTGCATAAGTTTGGAAAATGATTTCATGCGAGAGGCACTGAAGAATATCTCAGTGATAGCTTTTTTCTGAGATAATGATCTATATTCTCATCTATAAGAGTTCGGATTTGTTCGCGCGACCTTCTCTCGGCGAAGCGCGTCTACCAATGGAGTCATAAGTCTCGGATTGTCTACTCCACACTTTGCCGGAGGTCGCGAGACCACAATTTCGCATTTTCGTTTTTTGCCCTCGCGTTGTTCTTGTCCAACATCGCTGCACAGATCTTCCGTGACAACAATGTCACGCTTGAGGACACACGTGAGTGCGAATACCTTTCGGACGAAAGACACACCGTAGAGAGGAAAAAGAGAAACGTGGAATTCGTTGCGATCGTTTTAACGCGACGTCCTAAGAAAAAAGGCAGGATAAATCGGCGAGAACGTGCAATCACAGTGGTGCGGTGAGCGCCGCACCCAGTGCGAGCACTAATTAACCGTGAATTTCGCTCGCGATGTTAACTCTCGCACTGCTAATAATCCCTCGGACAGTCAACAATCACTTGTTATATCTCACCAGTCTGAAACTGTCTGTCAACGAATTCCGTCAGCTATCATTCAAGAATTTATTACGCGTAAATCTGTCGTGCTTTTTTACAATGAAAGAATTCGTTTTGCCTGCATTGCATAAATCTAGTTAAACTCCGATCGATATAATATCTTATTCCTCGAATTTCACAAGCATTCTTTCGCCAAACAGTCAATCAATCGACATATAAATCCCATCAAAATCCATCACCAAGAAAATAATTATTCTCTACAAACCCTGTAGATAATCAAGCATTCTCTATATTCAAAAATGCCAAGCTTAGTAGAACTCATTAATATCGGTAAGCTATAAGTACAGATAGCTGTATCGGTATCATAAATCTGTAAGCCACATAATCCAATGATAGAGCGCGGCTGGACAGCGGAGCGTCGAGTTAACGTCGATATAACGATCCCTTAATGGCGAAGTCATTGTCGGCGCGGCCAGTAATTGTAGGCAGGATGCTTCGAGCTCGAGCGATTTTTCTCTCGCGTTCTGATACGCGCGCGCGATGATCGAAGGGCGTAAAGAGAGAGAGGGAGAAGGAGGCGAGATATACTGGAGGAGGATGAGAGTGAGCGAGGGAGAAGGAGAGATGCGAGAGCATGCACACCTGCCGAGAAAAGAAGTGCGTAAAACCGCGCGGTGTGCCCGTGACGATCGCTTTAAAAGCGGCGGTCTCTCCGGCAGGCCGAGCAGACGATGAAAAAACTGACGGAGCGAAGGAAGGCAAGGGCGCTCTGGACCAGTACATACCTTATACACTGGCTGTTCCTTGGGGTTCAGGGCCCCTTCGCCAGTTGCCAGTCATCGGTCCTTCCAAGCTCTAAAGGCGCTGTCAAGACCACCTGTCTCCCCTTCGCCTTCCTTCCTGCCAACGCCGCTCATTTTCTCGAAAACCATCCTGGCGCGTCTCACAATCGAAATGTTCTCCGAGAAAATACACCCTCCCTTCTTACATCCTCTCTCTCTCTCTCTCTCTCTCTCTCTCTCTCTCTCTCTCTCTCTCTCTCTCTCTCTCTCTCTCTCTCTCTCTCTCTCTCTCTCTCTCTCTCTCTCTCTCTCTCTCTCTCTCTCTCTCTCTCTCTCTCTCACACACACACACACACACTCTCACTCTCTCTATATCTTTCTTCCCCTCCCTTCGAGTCAACCACCCAGCATGACAAATACGCCTGGGATGATTACTCGGCCACTTAAAAGGATTTCCGAGACTTCTCACACTCTCCATTCTTTCAAGGCACATTCCGCATCACGTTTTCATTCGGTTGGTATTCGACTTTTTCCATGCCAATCGGTGACCCTTGAATTAGGTATGTTGTCGGATTTTTATGACAATGTATTGGTGTATAATGATGTAGATAATGATGTAGATAAATATTAAAGTATAGTAAGATTTGTTTAGGAAGTGAAAACTGTGAGAGTCTGTTAGTACTTATATTTTAGTACATTTGAAGAGACCGTACAACTAACTGAGCTGATTTAGAATTATACCATGCCAATGTTCACGTTTTCCGAGACTTAATATCATTTCGAGGAGGCGCGCGGAGATTATGATAAACTCCATAATTTCGGGACATTAAATCCAACGTTTAGGAATACGAGGGCTATGATTTAGCGCGCGTGTTTTACAGTGACTTCGCAAAGGAAGCTGTTCCCCCAGCAAACACGCTCGTAATTTACTCCAATTTCCCTGGAAACGGCTATAAAAGTTATGTCGGAATGTCCGGCGATACGGATCTTGGCGTGATGCGCCGCCGGCAACCAGACTACTGTGTGCTCTTTACGTCGAAACGCTTCTCCCCTCTTGAAATCGGCAATGTAATACTTCTTTGATAACCAATCCGAAAGTGTACCCTCTTCGCTTTCGATTTTGATCTTCTACTTTCCCCCGTGTTCTGTATCTCCAAATGTACTTATTTCTCTTCGGTGAATGATCCAGTTTATATCACCAGAATTCTATTTAGGATTTTATCACGTAAGAATTACAGCCGATAAGTTTAATTATTCAACGATAGAGAGAATTAATTCTTTACTAGTTTTATACAGTTCATCTAACCCTGACTTCCTTTTGTCGATTCTTTAAAATTATTTCCAGTCAAAACTCAGGCATAATTCGATCCGGAATTATGTTTTAATTAATACAAATTAAAACGCATCACTCGATAAATGATGAAAATGTCACTGGAATCATTTCTCCGTTTACGTTAAAGCGCATTTTAAAATGATCTATATTTCTGTGAATAACAAGGCCAGTAAACGTGTGATCGTTACTCGTCAGAAAATTCCAACAGTATCTCATTAATCCAGCGTATAATGCATCCAACAAATCGCACGTTCAATCAGGTTTCATAGGAATCGCAAATGTGGCATCAAATATCTGACGCGATAAAAGCGAGCCTGGAATAAATTCAAATAACCAAAGAGAAAAGGAAATAAATGCCATTGTATATTCGAACGGTGGAAAATAAATGTTAGTCTGCTCAACATATGAGAACACACGAGTTTCGGGTTCGGTGTGTATATATGTAAAGGCTGAGACTGCCGATGCCACTGTGTTTCGTGGCCTGAATTTTGACGACTGGTCACATGCCAGGGGCACACGTGAAACACAAGCAGATGTGTCTCGCTTCTTTCGAGTCAAGCTGACCGCCGACCGTCGCTGCCGCCAGCCTCTTTCGCCTTCGACATCTGTGCACAAGGATTCCGAAAGCGGAAGCTAAATAAGCCTGCACGAAATATATGTGACCTCTGCTTCGCCCCAGAGGACACCAAACGAGACGTTCACAGAAGCAGAAATATTAGTCTTGATTTGACTTTATTTCTGCATAACGATTGAAACTCAATTGGCCCTGGAATTCGTCCAGGATGTCAATCAATGTTCAGATTTTCTTGTATTACAATGAAGCTGAATTTTATTATTTATAGAATTTATTAGTATAACTGTTGGAGAATTGTGTGAGTAACAAGAAATGTTTTTGGCCAATTTCCATGCAGTTTATCTTTTCTCATAATAATAACTCATAACTCATAATAAATAACACGTTAAAAATGAGGTCTAATAAGATATTGTAGTTGGTCAGACACTTTGGGACCACCCTGTATATATGAGGCTATTACTCCATCATACGAACCCTACCATACAGGCTATTAGTAATATCAGATTCGGGCCTCCATTAGCTTCACACCCGATACGAAAAATCGCGCGCGATATATCAAGCACGATGCTTCAATTGGTGCAGAGTGTGTTCGGCATCGCGTTCACACGCTCTGCCGCGTGGAAAGCGTGGCTCGACGAGCGCAATAAAGTAATCTATCGGATTATGGAGAGTCCCGAAGTGTTTTCGTGCGAGGAGCCGCGCGCTGGGTGACGCGGCGCGTCGTGAAAGAGGGCAGATCGAAAGTGGAAGCTGTTGAGTAAAAAGGAAAGGACCGTTTGACGGATCTCTGCCTGGTCCCCGCATAGGGGAGCCATTTCCTCTCGATTCCACCGTGCCGAACGCTTTAAAAACTTCGAATCAATTATCCGCACGTATAAAGTTGAAACCAGCCGGATTTTCATTGCCCCGTCACGCTGAAACCAGTCAATGAATCTTCGTGCAACTTCCGACACACACACACACACACACACACGCACGTGAAATGTAACTTTTCGAATTCTTATTGGAACGTTATAAATGATTGAAGAATCGTTCGATTCACAGCTATACTTCGAAGCAGTCCTTATGAAGTGTGGCGAATGATAGGAATGGAGAGAAAGAATGAAAGAATAAAAGTGTTCTTCGTGTCTGCTGTTACTAATTATCAGAAACAAAATGAAATAATTGAGAAAGTCAGCGTATCACGCGCTACAATTTATTTACTATTTAATTACCGGCACACCAACAAAATATTGCAGGCTATTATACAAATGCAATCACTCAATACATTACCAAATACTATCGTAATGCATTTTAGAATACCTACAGACAATACTATCTTACTCGCATAAAGATCTAGAGTCATCTAAAATAACAAGAGTATTAAATCTGGAGCAAAGTATCCAGTTAAAAAATGCTGATGACTCACTCCTTAATTTGATCTTAATGTGCAGAGATAGCGTAGGAAACCGGTAGAAACGTTCACGTTCGATAGATTCCCACCGAGTACGGTAACTCCGGAACGGATGCTGGAACGTTAAGCGTATTACGTGGCATGCAACCCTTTTGGCTGCTGGTAGCTTGAGAGGAGGAGAAGAGAGAGAGAGAGAGAGAGAGAGTAATAGGGTGAGAGCTAACTGTTCTTCGGCGGCGAAGGGAGCAGAGCCGAGGAGAGCGAGAGACATAGATGGATAGTTAGGAGGACCAAGCGAAAGGGGTGCGGGTATACAAATGCACGATTCATCTTGAGCGAAGGTTAGCCTGGGGAAACAATGATTAAGGATCCCTCGTCTATCCTTGGCTACGCCTCAGGATAGCTCGCATTCACCCGCTCCCTCAATCTGAGTCGTCCTATCCAACTCATAGGTGACAGTGTTCTCTATTTGCCCTCGCAAATAGAGCAGCCAATCACGTATTCCTGAGAGAGGTGTGATAGTTGTCACTAGAATTTCTTTCGATGATCCACTATGACAAGAAAGCTAGCTTTCGAGTGGTTGTAACTATGAAATTTCTAAAAAGAACTTTAATCGATTATATTTATTTTACATTTATTTTCAACATTTATATATGTAAACTATAAATGTTTGTGCAAGTACGTTGTATATAGAAACTGTTAATACATAACATGCGATCACCGAGTGTTTTTTATTAATAAAGCATTAATTAATTTTCTCCGCGAATTCTAGAAAAGTCTAGATTTGCATTCGTACATTTAATGTAATAGCAGTCGAGATTGATATTTGTTGAAGGATGAGCAGTCTGCTGATAATTATACGTATATGGGTTCTTGCACACCTATACCAGGAGGTAGACAGAAGTTTTTGCGGGTAAGTGTAAGAGAGTTTGAGAAAGAAGAAGGGGCGAAAGACAGAGTCCCAGGCACTTGGCGGGAGCAGTGAAGCACGGCGAGAGGACAATAGAGGGTGGTCGTAGAAAATGGCGAGAAAGGTAGTGGGTGGGTGTGTGTGTGTGTATGTGTGGAGGAGGAAAGAGAGAGGACTAATGACGCCGCTGTGCCAGCCGTCGTTTCGGCTTTTTGCGAGTCGAACCGTTGGATTTGCACGGGAAATACAACGAAACGAAAGACGAAGCCGAGCGTTAATAACACCATGCCTGGCTACTGACAGTACACGTGTGTGAGCTAGCAAGTGCAGGTGTGTGTGTGTGTTTCGTTGCATCTTGTTAGTCGCTGCTAGAGCAAGAAGTCAATTAGACGCGACAAACATTTGTCGCTTGTAAATGACCCATTCTGGGGATGTCAAAGCGCTAATTACTCCGCGGATCTCTCGTGGGATACGTGCGGAATGGCGCTCTTGGATACTGCAACTCGAAAGGCTTGTTAGTTCTCGCGCCTGCCCCCGCATAACTTTTGTTATTTACCCTCGCGAAAGTTTCGAGTGCATTATGAACTACCGTTTCCCCAATTAAACGAAACTCGGAGAGTGCCAACTATGTTGGCACCCTCTATGCGCAGTGAAAGCTTTGTGTATAAAATATTATTTAACTTGTGTCGATTTCAATAATCATTTTCGATATCGCTCAATAAGATTAAACAATACCATGGAATTACTTGTCCAAATAAATACAAAAATACAATGATTTGCAAATCTATTCTTACACCAGTAAAAAGGACTTTCAAAAAACAAACATACAGGACCTAATATTTAAAAACGAACTTACCAATCTAAATCAGTTTATTCTAATTAAAAAAATAACTTACTATATAATCTCCGAGTATTATTTCTCAAAAGCTCCATAGGATTTCACATAAACGACGATACAAGCTTCATTTTTCATCTATCACGTACGAACTAATTGCGCACGGTTCGTTCGATGAAAAGCGGGGGAGTACCGAGGGGCGTATAAAGGTGAGGAAAGATTAAGACAACGCCGAAACAACATTGCGAATGAAGAGACGGGATTGCAAGGCTCTTGAACCGTCCTCTCTTCGCCATGGTGTGCCCATGGTGGTTGGCGTTCTCGGGCGAGTGCTCGGCACAGAGGTAAAATAATGCCGCGCGCGCGCCCGCTGCCTTCGCAGAGCAGAATCCAGTTGAATGGGAATGTTGTAGAATGCCGGCAAAAACCACAGCCACTGGGATCATTAGTCTACAGCCGAGCCTATAATCCATCCCGGCCTTATACCGGGTGGAAAGAAACGAGATCACGCCAGATCCTCCTCGTGATTGCTTGCTGTTGACCTTTCGTTCATCGTATGATTGCAAACTCTTGGTTACGTTGAGATCTCTTTTGTTGTATGTCAGTGCGAAGAGTTTATTACATAGTAGCAATCATCAATTTGGTAATTAAGCCATACGTTTCTCTTGGTATGAAATCAGAGGTAAAAGCTTGTATTCTAATTGTCAGTGTGAATTTGGTTTATTTTTCACTTGGGAAAGTATATGAGAATCTGTTGGTGATGAAATTATGTAGGTGAAATGTTGAAAGCCTTTATTAAATATGATCGACGTGGATCCAGTAATCTATTACTAATCAAGTACTGTTGACTTCAATTCAAAACCAAATTGTTTACAAATCAACGTAACTGGAAGTTTTTGCATTAAGTAAATTCAAATTGATTTAGTTACTAATAATAAATGAAAACTGGATACATCTTTATACTGTCGGCAATTAAACAGGAACCACTCACTAACTAATTTACCCAAATTTCGGAATATTGCTGCATTAAATCATAAATTACAGAGACGAGAGAGCGCTCTGATTTCAGCGGCGGTGTGCTCACGCTGATGAGGATTAATGAATTGTCATTTAGCAAAGTTCAAGTATCCGGTCGGCGGCGGGGCCTGACAAGATTTGAAATCCTCGCGGACATACAGCAGACCGCATCACTGCCAAAGAATTCGCTTGCTCGCAGCCCACTCGCGCACCGCGCCACTTACACCGAATCGCACTTGCCAGTGAGTTATGCTCTCTGTGCAGTGCAAAGTACCGCCAAATCAGCTTGTTACCGCGACCCCGGTAATAATTGTACTGTGCGCCGAGCGCCAGCCCAAATCTACTTTTCTGGAACCTAGCTTTCATAACAGCCACCCCTAATTCTGATTCCTAATTAGTACTTTGACCATTCATATTTCTGTTCGTTTAATATTCTTTAATTTGGTATAACGATGTTTAAATTTTATTTTCTTTATATTAGTGTACATATTTATGATAACGTTTTGATTTAAGTTGTAAGTATTACTTTCAATAGTATTTACACCACCGCAGTATTAAAGCTATTGGTAGAGAAATGAATGATTTTAAGTATTATATATAGTCGCGGTTATTTAACACAATGTTTTATTTAACATGAATATGAAACGAGACAAATCTTACTGAAGATCCCTCGCTCAAGTACCTGTTGCAAGAAAAGGGAACGGAATTACTAGCCGGTTTTGCAAGGGAAGCTGCGCAATCGAAATTTTTACGCCACCCTGCTTTTACCGGCTCCTTTAGTTCTTGCGCAGCCGAAGAAGACGTAATTTAAAATTCCCGCGAGTGTTTTAACATTCAAGAGGGCAGGTTTCGATTGAACGAAAGAAGATGAAGGGTCTCGTGAATCAAAGTTCTTGCGCATCGGTCAACTAACTTGATTGAGTTTCCCTTTGGACAACGAGGCGCATCGTTCCATCTTTATCTTCCCCCCAATTAGAGGAGCCCAGTACATTTATACAAAGCAGAGTTCATCTCGATTTTTCTGATTTCAAAAAACCTAGTTCTACAAAGTATGCGAGATTTTTCCTCCCAGAACATTTACCCTCTACAATGTTAGAACAAGGGATGTTTTTTAGTATCCATTTGCGCATGGTTGATTCAACCCCATTTTATATGTGCTCTCGAAAGAGCTCTTCGACACAGACAGATACTTGAAGAATACAGACAATATCTCATCACAAGTAGCACTAGTAACACACTAGATATTTGCTCCTCAAACATCTTAATTTTCGAAACTCGGTCGCCGTGCATAATTGTAACATTTGCGAATGAGATGTTGCCGATTGGAGTATGAGTCACTCTGAGCGAAACTGGTTTCATATCTCGGCTACCGAGCGCTAGTGTCACGAGGATGTTTAACATGGTCTTATTAAGTGCGGGTATTAATCAAGCCTTAAGTGGGTGTCGTGTTCTGATTTTCAGGAACGACATATTTCACCGACATATCTCACGTTTATGGTATAAGGAGAATTATCTCCGACGGTTCTCCCTCTGACTACATTTGGTACTCACAGACCCAAAGACTTGTGAGAAATTAGGAATTTTAATGAGTTAATAGCCCTACCCTCCAAATAAGGAACATTTATTTCTATATACATTTCACAGAACTAACTTATATTACTGTCTCTTTGCCAAATATAATTATCTTCTTTGCATCAGTTTAAAAACAATTCAATATAAGAAAATACAGTTATAACAGGCTTAATAAAACAGCTTTAATATAAATAAAACATATAATCACCGAGTAACTTTAAGGATCATTTACAAAAATATCTTATCACGCTATATTTCGTTGTTGGTACACTAACGATTAAGGGTAGTTGTTAATGCGAATCCAACTCTTAACCAGACGATGTATCCAGTCACCTCGAAGCAGCTAGGAACGAAGTGAGAGTGGTAGGGGTTGGTGGGTGTCACACGTCGCCGGATTTATGGTCACGGCGACGTCGCAGAATTACGACGGGGTAATAGCATTTTTTGCCAGGCATATTCTCGTTTATCAGCGGCTGTTAGGTGAGCGGGTGGTGGTGGTGTGCTTTCTCACTTGGTACTCCGAGGACTGGTAGAAGTTGAAGGCAGGTTCGCTGGTCTGGGAAACCCGGCGTAGTTTAGGTGTACACGAGCTCTAGCTGAGGCTTCCAGGAGCGGGAAGAAGAGAAGGGATGACTTGTAGGGAAGCGGGAGGATAATAAGGGAGAGGAGGAGAGCAAAGAAGGGGGTATAAGGGAGGAGGCGGAATGCGCTACAAGCCTCTCGCTAGCAAACGCGTCCTACCTAGTATAAATAGGTTTGCTTCTTGCTGGCCTTAGTTAAACAAAGTTCTAGCGAGAGAGCGAACCCTCGGATGGCTGTTCGGCAAACTGGAGAACGGGATGAGAGGGTGCCAACCAACCCTGCAGCCTCCGCCTGACTCTGCTACTGCCAGCCTCTGCTGCACCTTCTGTGCCCGCGTTCCTCCTGCCGTTGCCGTTTCTCCTCGAAGCCGGGAAACGCAAAAACCCGAGCGGCTTCGACTGCGCTTCGGGCTAGTTCCATGTCTAACGGGTGTCTTTACTACCCCTGCTTCCCTGTTAGCATGCCATTCACTTCTGTAGTTCTTTGTTTGAGTAACAGTCCTGATAGATTCTTGACACAGGGTTTGTTTGCAATTGATTTGCAATGCATGCTTTTAATGCTAGTTGGCACGGTTTCAATTAAATTGGTGACTTTGCAGAGGTTGACTTATGGCATGGAAAGAGCAGTAGTTTCGTTGAACTTTAGTTTAGTCAAAGTAACTTGACTAATGACGGAAATAAATATTGCGATTTAATTGCCGTTGGATGTGCGAATTATTAATCGTGGTGTTTGTATGTTCTCGTGGGAACTGGCTCTCGTTGCTTCTTTTCCTATTATGGATAATTTTGTTAAGTAATTAAAACAGGAAAAACATGAGCGGAAATGTGAAATATCATAATTTATAGTGTATTCTCATTAACGCTGTGCGTTAATATTATATTTACATTTCTTTCGATGTTTGCGTGGTTACGTTTTAATGAGGCAATTACAGAGCTTCGTTACGCTCGAAAATCGATCGCCTTTACAAAAACTGGTTGCTCGGGGATGAACATTTTTCGAAGGGCAGCCATTATAAACTTTGTTCTCGATCGTCCTTCCTGCTCTGCCGGCGGAAAACGCAAAAAGCATCGGCTCCAGCGGAGCCTGAAGAAAGTGACTTCGTGTTCGTACTCTCACGCATTCCTCTGAAACTTCGGTACACCGACGGATCTTGTTATACGGGGTGGCTCGTGAATTACAACTGTCAAAATGTAACAGGATTTGAAATTTCTTCCTGCACTTAAAATGCCTGAAAAAGCCTTGAATCAATTTACGAAGTTGTCCACTTCTTTTATTTTGTCCTGCCAGGATTATGCTTTATTATTTATCCATCGATCGCCGGTAAATGACGGTACTTTGCGTAATGCGAGCTCTAATTTGGCGCGGTGCGTTCTTGGAATATTAATCAGGCGCAAATTTATGGTCTTCGATGGACCTCCGCTTAAAAAAATCAGTTTTCTTCGACCGTCCAGGTCGCAGGCTGCCAATTAGAGTTAGCGGATTCCCCTGCGCACACGAACATACGTGTTGCTACTTGTTATCGAAGCACCTGCTTCTTGTCGGAAATGTGCTCTATCATTAGCTATCGACAACGTCTTATTGCTGTCGCGCAATTATGTATATGTATTCGCTTGGTCTCAATTCTGCGAACTTTAATTCAAAGTAGTCATAGCGAAGAGCCTTGCTGGATAATGCATCATGTTATTGCATGTTGATAGAGCGACTCTTACTAATAATAGAATGTCACAAATATTTCATGTCCTCTAAACACTAACCTTTGGCATTTAATTAATACTTGAAAGAATAATTGATCAAATAACTGCTTCGATTTCTTAAGGATCAAATTCTATTATTATCGGAAGATGAACATTTAAAAGCAATTGATGGATAATTTAACATCGAGTGAATATCTATTATTTCTTTTTTCACTGAGTATTATAGTAATTTGAGAATGAGTTAGAAGATGGCAGCAGGTTCGGCACGGTGATAGCCGATTGATACGAAAGAAAATTGATGACGTGTTTGGGAATCGTCGTTACGCAATGACGTTTTGGGAATCAACGCTATTCTTTCGGCTGATTACCCCGCTCGCTTTTACCTTCTCGGCTCGATTAACGGTCTACGTCAATCAGACTACGTCCCAAGGCTTTCGCTCGCTCTGCTCGTTTATTTTTCATTCAGTGAAATATGCCACTCTCGTTAAGAGCCCCGCCGAGAACTGTTTACCGTGTGAATTGCATAATTCGCGCTAGCAGCATGCGATAGAGTCACAATCAGGCGGAGTATGAATCCGCCTGAAGTAGATTCTTCTCACAATGCCGAAGCTAGTTAAGAGACTCCTCTTTTCTTTCGAAGTGAGGAGCCAGCTTAATTAGCTGGTTCAGATGTATTTTTCCTCGATAAGAAGTGGCCGTTAGTCACGTCGGAATTATGAAATGCCGATCAAGTGATTTTACTTTAGTTTCAGCGAAGAAGTTCGAGACGTCGATTTTTTCTTATGTCCGGGTTCCCAAGAATAGTAGTTCTAACATTTCGCATTGCTAATTATCCTGCATTTGCAAATTCTGTTGAGGAAAAGTATTGAGAAAAGTATTTTGCATTGTGTTGGACGATATTGATATAATAGAGCTTTTGCAGAAAGCGGTTGCTAATTAAGAAAAGTGCTTTGCACTTGTAGGATTAATTAAAACGAAATGATCCTGATACTCGCTTGCATTGCTATTAGAAATTAGAGTTGTAAATAGATTTCAAGGAACAATACTTGGAATAGAATTAAATACACGAGCTGGTTAATTAAAGGAAGGGTGTATTATTGTGGGAATAGCTAAAGATAATGAGGAACATGCTTTAATCCAAGTTCGAGTGCTCCAGGGCGAACAAGTTGGGGGTCAAAACAATTTTATCGTACTTTTCTAGATGATGTAAAGAATGAATTAATTCTTCTATGATTACGACACAAAATATTCTTTTGAAATAACAAGAGAATTTATTCTACTTGGCGTAGAAATGCGACATGGCAGGAAATCGCAGTCTGCCCTGCTACCGAAATCAATATTCAATTATCGAAGTTACAGAATACTCCTATATTAAATCGAATTAAAAACTTTCGAGTACTATTACATCAAACTATGAAGTTTAATAATACGTACCAATTCATAAATGAATATTCAATGCAGTGAATAAAAAAGACCAATTGAATTCCTTTGTGTTTTATTAATCATTTCACAAGGAATTTCTAAGCCAATCATTGATTAATCTACCCCGAAAAATTACCGGGATTGATAAACCATTTTTCTTACCATCTATCATAAGAGACTCCCAATTTCTAATCCAACCCACAGTTTACTAATGAATGACAACAAGATACTTACTGATTTCTTGACTTATACTTAACGATTGCCGAATCTAACAAGATACACAGAAGACAAGATAAATGGCAGAGACATGACAATCCGTATAAGTCAGTGAACAGCTTATACAGAGGCTGGAGGACTGGAAGTGCGTTCGATCATAAGACTCCCTCGGTTTAGTCGAGCAGAGAATATTCCGCAGAAGCGGGCGTAACCGCATTGGGAATTGGGTGCCGCTCACCAGCAGCAGCAGCAGCCGCACAGTAGTAGCAGCCGTGGAGAGCAGACAAGCAGAGCAGAGCAGCAACGGGGGGCTGGCAACCAGCAGCAGCAGCAGCAGCAGCAGCAGGAGTAGCGGCGGCAGCAGCAGCAGCAGCTAGAAACGACGAAGAGGCGAGGTTGGAAACTGTGATGCCCGCAAAAAGCACGGCAGACAGCGGCGATCGTTTTTGCTTGGCGTCAGCCGCGTTCCTACCGCTGCGCGTCGTACTTCGTGGTGGTACATCGCTCCATTCCGCCTCCCTCTCCCTCTCTCCCTTCTCCTCACTCTCTCTCTTTCTCTCTCGTCCTCTCTTCGTTTCTAACCTTCTCCGCCGGTATTTCCTCTCTCCGCTCTCTCATCCAGTGGTCCACCCTCTCCGCACTCTAGCAGAATACTCGCTCTCCCCATCTTTCTCACTCTTATTCTCGCACTCCTCCTCTCTTCCACTCACTCACTCACTCACTCACTCTCGTCGCCTTTCTCTCAGTATATATGTATGTCTGTCTCTCGGTGGATCCTCGGCCACGGTCACCCTCTCGTTCGCCCTTTATCTTAAACCGTCTCTCACCCGCTACCGTGAGACTCTTCTTGCTACGCTCCGGGCGGCCCTCTTTCCATCTTTCTCTTACTCTCGCCGATCATCTTCCCTTCCGCGTCATTCTCCAATCTTCCGCAACGCGTTCTAGCTCGCGATATCGCGCAAACCGATGGGATTAGCTTCGCTTTCCTCCCTGGTTTACGCACCACCCTCGCCACACCCACCCACTCCGGGAAATAGATTATGGCGTTCCTCCCACTGCTGGTCCAGCAGTGGCAACCACCGCGAGAAATGTATTCGAGTCCAAAGTATTTGGGACTACGAATCAGCTTTGACCGATGCAAGCTTTTTGTTGCATTTGTGTGTGGTCAAAGTCGAAAGAGTTTGTTTGCGAGATGTGGATACTTCTGTTGGTACTTGTGAGAGATGCATTGCTTCCAGTTTGTGTTACGGAGCATGTGGATGGTACAGTTTATATGCGAGATTGGTGGGATTTATCAAAGTCTAGATACGAAATATTCAGGCTGCTGAATATATTTTATGGATGCATAAGTGCAATGAGTATATTGCAATGGAAATAGTAAGGGTATAGGGTTTAATACTATAATATTGAAAGTTATGATGGAATTGTGTCGAGTAGATGGGGAACACAGATTTTTCTGATTTTTTGGTGATTTGGTAAGGAATATAAAATATTCAACCGAATATACTTTGAGCATGCATAAATGTAATAGTATATTAGTTGGAAATAATGCAGATATACTGTTTAATACTAAAATAATAATAAGTTACATTGGAATTTTTCCACGCAAGCAGATAGGAGACACAGATTTTCCCGAATTTTTCGTAGTTTAGTAACGAATATAAAATATTTAGTTTAACTACTGAATATATTTTGAGGATGCATAAGTATAATAGTATATTAGTTGGAAATAATGCAAATATACTGTTTAATACTAAAATAATAATAAGTTACATTGGAATTTTGCCACGTTGGCAGATAAGAGACACACATTTTCCCGAATTTTTCGTAGTTTAGTAACGAATATAAAATATTTAGTTTAACTACTGAATATATTTTGAGGATGCATAAGTATAATAGTATATTAGTTGGAAATAATGCAGATATACTGTTTAATACTAAAATAATAATAAGTCACATCGGAATTTTTCCACGTTGGCAGATAAGAGACACACATTTTCCCGAATTTTTCGTAGTTTAGTAACGAATATAAAATATTTAGTTTAACTACTGAATATATTTTAAGGATGCATAAGTATAATAGTATATTAGTTGGAAATAATACAGATATACTGTTTAATACTAAAATAATAATAAGTCACATTGGAATTTTTCCACGCAAGCAGATAAGGGATACAGATTTTTCGGAATTTTTGGTAGTTCGGAATTTTTGGTAACGAAGAAGTTCGATGCTCTCCAGATTAGCATCGTATATTTGGGAAGTGTCCCCGGCGCGGTGAGATTTTGTCATTAACGCGATTATCGACCGCCGCCGGCCATGCCGGATGGAAGGGTTATCCGGAGACTGGAGACGTACAACAATATTACTCGGTCAGAGCGAAAGCTCGCAAACAATAGCCATGCATTGTGTCATTCTTCCAAACTTTTCAAAGCAAGAAATAGTAAATATACCTAAAAGAAATTAATAAGTTACTTCAAGCGAGTGTATCAGACTTGTAAAAGTGATGTAAACGTGATAAAACTAAAGGGATGGAAAAAGATATGATATGAAACTTTTGTTAAGGGTATCAAAGCCTTGCTTTTCAATCTGTATTTCTCATAAAGATCATACGTTTTTATTATAAAAACGAAATCACATGAATATTAAATAAGAATGTAACAAATTAATCATTTGGATCAGCGATTCTTCAAAGTCATTACTCTACTAAATTCGAATAATATAAAACTTGCCATAATTAAAAGTCCCTGCTCCAGTGATTCACACGATTTTATACACCCAAACAACGTAGCACAGCCAAGAGTTTCTTGTTTAAAACCTTTTGCATTGAGAATCGTACTACAAGAGTCCGCGAGGATAACCGTAAGGTGTTAAGGGGAACGACCGCTTCCCATGCAATTTCAATGCCATTGATATCAAGATCGCGGTGAAGGATGTGCGATCGCCGATTGGGACAGGGTGTACAGGGTGATTCACTTTCCCTTGAATCGTCACGTAAACACTGCTTCATATAAAATAATAATAAAATATAAAACATTTACTAACTTTAATCATTCACAAATATTTCCCAACTCTTCCCAACATTCTACAAACACACGCAATATTATATTGCATGATAATGAACAAAATATAAGATAGTTTAACAAAGTTAAAGATTGCCGATTGAAAGGCAAACGCATCACCCTGTACAGTGGAGAGCGTTGGTCTTTGCCGGCTGGGGCATCCGGGGAGCGAGAGAAAGAGAGATTTGAGCGTGGCGGGGACCTTGGGCACACGCGGACGTATCCTCTTTCTTAAGGACATCTCCGGAGCCCTTGACAGCCTTGACTAATGGTCGTCCTGGCTGCATCCGCCCTCGGACTTTATACTTCTCTTGACGGGAAAGGCGGGTGGCGGTGAACGCGCGCGCAACCCGAGCGAGCCATGGCTCCAGCTTGGTCCTTCTGGAACTCGACAGAGAGACTATGGGAGGTCGAGCGCTCAGCAAATGGGAGGAACTCGAGACCACGGGTGTTCGGGAAAAAGCGCGAAAATGAATAAATGAGGCGAGAGAAATGTGAGAGAAGGAGAGGATACGGTGCGAAAGCAGAGAAGGAAATGTTGGAGAGAAAAGCTTCGGTCCTGGACGAATTTACAGAGATATCCTGGGACATTCTGTGTCTGTGAGATTTATTGGACATGTAATATCTGATATTGTTGTTTTGTTATGTTTTGTCGCGTTGTTCGTAGAAAGCTTTTTTTAAATGAAATTGATCTAGAAGGTTACACCCCTGCAGCTTTGGCTTAAAGATGAAGTAATGACATTGTGAAATGTATAAAGATGGAAGATGTAATTTTACGTACGTGTCTGGAAATACTAATAAATATTTCTACGGTAAAGATAAATCTGAGAATAATCAAATACATCGCAGAGAAAATTGTCATCCCTTAGTTCATTTGTAAATGATTATCTTTTTCTTTTATTATCCCCCGGACTTTACCAGATTTCGACATATTCTTGGCAAATGCCCAAGAGCGAATCTCCTAAGAACCGCCCAGTTTTGTAATAGAATATTTATTTACTTGAATCTATGCCAGTTAACTGTCTGCGAAGCCAACTCACCGAATAACCGCATTACACTGTTTTGTTAGCGGTGCTTTAAACACCTCGATGCAAAGGGAGCTTTCATTTTCTTAACTTTCCATTTACTCGCCAGTATACTCTCGTGCTTTACTTTTCCCTGCAAATTAATAGTACGGAGCGTGGCTAGGCGTCCGTTTACCCAGTAATTGAAGATAATTAAACAAACATGAAATAAATGCAGGGTCGTGCAGTGGTGGTGGTGCTTGTTTACACGAGCTGGCAGTAATTATTTCGGTAAACGGCAGCCATGGACGCATAGCCGAGAGTTCAAGAGTTGAGAGAGAAGAAGAGAGTAACGAGAGTGAGTGAATGATGGAAGAGGCGATTCATTTTTAACAGCTGCAATTAACATCCCCGCTGAATTCGTCTTCCGTGCGCGGCTCTCACCCTCTTTCCCTTTCATCTCGTCAGTCAAACATCCGCGCCGGTTAACGACGTTTGTTCCCATTCAGGCTGCCCTTTTTTCCACCACCCATTATACCTAACGAGTGTGTTACCATTTGCGGTGTAATTAGAAATACGAGGAGCATACTTGCCATACTTTCCGATGCTTCCTTTACTGTTCAACTTGTGTGCTCACGTGGTGGAAAGTTTCCGATGGTGAAATTAATCAGGAATCGTTACAATGTCCTCTAATTCCTAATGCAATAGTGTGTTAAACATTGGGAACAGTATTTTTATACGACATTTTTCATACCGCGAGTCTCGCTTTTAATTGCTGTTTCTATTAGTGCATTTTTAATAAGTTCTAATATTAAAAAACCTTCATATTTCATACGAACTTCACTGGTGTATAAATAATGGTTGTCGATGCATCTGTCTTCGAACCTTGCAATGACAGTGTATTATCAATATTTCCAATATCGTAAGATGATTGCAAAGAGTTATAATGAAAAGTCACAGAGATAGAAATGACAGCTTTGAGAAATTTATAGTTTCATGAAATGGGGAGTGCTTAGGCTTAGCGATACATTTCTCAGTCGTTCTGAAATTTGATAGAAACTCCCCTTTTTGTTGGCTGGTATGGTCGACGAGTGTGTAAGTATAAGCGATAAATCTTCATTGGTCCTCTTTTTTTCGACACTCGCTACATTCCTTCCCGTAGTGGGTACATACGCGCGCGCGCGCCCGACAGTTTTATCGGTTTTCTCGGTCAATTTACGAGGAACGATCGGGATACCGATCGCCAGTGTACAAATCGCAACGCAAGAACGATCTTTCGAAAGTTGCGCAACGGTTTAGTACAATTCCTGAAAGTTCTGGTCGTTTGAAAATATAGTACAAGTACACAATCCAACCAAGGTAATAAATGTTGTAACTATTATAAATAAATACAAGAACGGAGAAAATATAATGATACAATATAGATTTTGAATTCCAGTAATGTATATTAAATAATTTAAAAGCATCGTATAACATAAAATAAACGCGTCACTAATTCGTCTGTGAGATTTATATTACATTAAGCTAGATTATAATTATTTAAGAATAGCTTTCTTGTACCGTAGGCGAACAAAAGCGCAACACTGTAAATGAACAGTACAAAGAGGGGTAGGAAACTAAAGTTCAGACAATTTCCTCGTACTCGACACAGTCGTCACTCGCTTTTTAACAGGACAAACCGATCTTTTCTGTTCCAGTAAGCAGGCCGTATTCGACGGAAAGAAGGCCATTAGAGGGGGCATACCATTTGTCTTCCGTAAGTATAAAAGACGGAATGAGTTAGTTCGTGGTCGTGTACAATAGCCGGCCGCGAAACCGAGGAAGAAAAACAAAAGGGAATATCGGTGGCCGAGCGCGGTAAACGCGAAACAATAAATCCTTTCTTGCCACAGAACTATTTTATTCAAAGGACAATGGAATTAGTACACTTTTTCGTTTGAATCTTGCTTGATGAGAATTGCGCGAATGTAGTCGCATTTCTTGCAAGTACTCAATTTTGGTTTAATAACAACTTAGCGACAGAAGCCTAGTATGTCTTGATAGTCTGCTTTGCCTTGAGCGGAATGAAAATTCCCGATGATGAAAAAAAGCGGGCGATTACCTTGCATGAGATAGCAACAACGCGCAAAAAAAGGCTTACACGTTACAGATACTTGGATGGGTGTTCTCTCTGATATATAAAGTCTTTTCATGGATGAAACTCTGGCTTCAACCCAATAATTTATTCAGTTCTGCGGTTAATTGATCATGAATAAATTAAGATTACCTTAGTTATCAAGCACCTCGCTTGTAGTTTAATAACCCAGGTCCTGTACTCTCAGCGTTCGAGATTCTATAATTCTTCGAGATAGCCATATCCTCTTAGATCAATGTGTTTGCAAGGATGCGGGACCTTTGATTTCACTGTTCCAGCACAATTTGGAGCATGGACATTCGGGCCGCCCCATGGATTCGCGCGAATCATTCGATGGAATGTAGAGAAATCACCGGAACGATTGCCAAGCGGCGACGTCGAGGCGATCTTCTCAATAATGGACAGCGAATTCACGAGATCGATGTGGAACTACCCCTTCAGGTTAACGTACAGGCTAATCTTGCGGGAGAAGGAGCTACACTTCAACATAGGCGTCTACAATCCCAGCAAGGACCACACCTTTAGCTTTAATCTGCTGTTGCACACCTATTTCAAGGTACCCGATGTCAGGAGATGCCAGATCACTGGCCTTCACGGATGTACATTCATCGACAAGGTATGTCTGAGTATAAGAAAGCTTTTGCAAAAAGCCTGGCGCACGTGAGTAACAGATTTCGAACGTTTTATCTTTCGTTCTAAATCGTTAAATCTGAAACATTCGATTGTCCATGGTAGTGGTGCAATAATACACCTTTCGCTCTGACAGTGCACAATCGTGCCTCTCGTATGGAACAATCGAATACTCGCTGGAAGTTTGATTTAATATTAATGTCAAGTCATAAGTACAGTAATTACATGAAGTATATTATGAATCATTCATGACTTGGCGTTCACAGACAAGGGACAACCAAATCTTCCAAGAAGGTCGAGACGTCGTCACAGTTTGCGAGTGGACCGATAGGATTTATCAGAACACGCAGCCTGAACACATCATCACAAATGTTGTTTCCGGGAGAAAGATGCGCGTGCAGAAGTACAACTTCCCGGACACAGTAGTGTGGAACCCTTGGCAAGAGAAGGCGCGTGACATACCCGACTTCGGCGATGACGAGTTCCCCAACATGATATGCGTTGAAAGCGGTCACGTCAGTAGCCCTGTCATACTGCTGCCTGGAACTGCTTTTGAGGCCAGTCAGATTCTCCAGGTGAGCTCCACTACACTATTATTACTGGTTGAGAATCATTCCTTTGTCTTTGAAATCACTCGCGTATAATTAAAATTAAAAGTTAATGAAAACACTCGGTATACTCTTGCGGTAAGTAGTAGCAGCGCGTGACAGTCAGACAGCCGAGAATAGTTATCCCGAACCATAGTGGATTTCGGTCGATATGAAACTGTCACCTTGATTATAATTATTCAGTATAGTATGCCACACAGTGATGATTGAAAGGTTCTCTATAAAAATAATGCAATAGTAATTCAGTAAATGTCAGAGGAGCATTTGCCTGAAACGAAGCATCGAGTCAGAAAATTCTGTACCTTTAATATCAGCTTATCGACTTTACATTTCGGAAATCAAAGTCTTTCCGGTGCTAGTAAATTATGTGTGAAACCAGGTATACCCGGAAATCCTGTCGTCGGTTAACGGGTGAAGAGCAAAGAGAGATCGCATTTAAAGGATGCCTTTTACATTGACCAAAGGGTTGATGTCCACGCAATTGGCCATGCGGATTAATCGAGCATGCAAGGTTTCGGCCTCGCCCGTTCGGATCATACGAGAGTATTCACTGAAGTCCACCTCGTTAGCTAATCCTAGATGCCTAATTAACTCGCTTATGGCAAAGGACAGCACTTCATTTATAATTCACACGCCTATGAAATTGTAAAGCTATTCCTTGCGGGGACATACTGTGCACTTATCAGTCTATAGTCCTGTGCGACATCTATAATTACTTGTGCATTGATCGGTCGATTTGCATGGGCACGTGCGGGGAAATAGTGTAACATTTCCAGTAATTATTGTTCAGTATGTTAATGATTCAGGAAGGGGTAATCACGGTATAGGAATAAACATTCTGTACGTCTCTCTGAAGATCTTATAACTCATTGAATGTCAAACAGTTACGACTATTTAACATTTAAATAATTGAAAATCTGTCTATCGTAATAGCAATCGTTTCCAATTAGGGAAGGAATTGAGAACTTGAACAAAGAATGGTGTGAAAAAGATTTAATGAGCGTGTGCTTTATTGAACAGCAGTGTGATGTAAGATTAAAATAGCAGCACGTATAGATGACTAGAGGCACTTGGTTGGAATACCCAGCGGTAGTGATTGGTAAATTATCAGGGCATCCGTGAAATGATTCTATTGATCGAATAGCGTGGTGATTCGCGCCTTGAAGGGCTCCGCTCTCTGCGTGAAGCAGCGAGCTGCTTTACTATGCTCACAGAGAGTCTGTCCACCGTTTTAACGCTCGTTTGCAGCGAAGTTGCGAAAACATGAATATCCCACTCTCTTAATGGAAGTAGTCGGAAAATGCGAACGTGCCTGTTAACAGACATATTCGCATATTGGATCAATAACCCTTCGCAAAAACTTGCTTATGAAAATTATGAATTTTCCTCTCATCCTAGCTGGAGTAATTACGCCATACTTTTTACCAAAGCAAATTCTGCGTTTCAATGCATACATGCTTTCATATGGAATATTTAGAAATTTATATTATATATTTTAAACATGTCCTGATCAAAGCGTATACAATAATTCACTGCTAATTTATCATATTACAGTCTGATTGTCAGAGCGTGTTTACCGTGGAAAATCCCCCGAGGGATTACACTTTTTATTTCCTTCTCATGCTGTTTTACACCAGAGGCAGATTTATTGCCGTAATTTAATTAATATGCTAGCCTCGGGAGCCACGCAATGGGCTTGGCTCATTCTGTATTTAATTAATGCTATCACCAATATTTGGTACTTCCATTAACTCTTATTGAATTATTCGAAATATTAGGTAATATTATTTTTCTTCTCTGTCCGTTCTCTCAATCAAATTATACACGGTCAAAAATAGTCTTAATAATTCTATAACTTGCCATAGTTCTCAAAGTAATAGAGTACCTTTGAAGTACTCTAATAAAGCTTAGAATATTACGTATCATGATATTTACGTGTGAAGTGCGCATTTCCAGATAGATTCATCATTCACTGTTATGTTCCTGAGCTCTTTATGTAATTGAGTTCTCGCATTTAGTGCCAGAGCATTATTCTATATTTAGCTTATGATGTATGTTTCATGGTTGCTTTGACTAGAATGACTGGCTGTTTCCTTTAAAGTTAATCCTGTGCTCATACTTCAAGTCGATAACTCACTCTTGCGTTCATTCGTGTAACATCGATATGTCTAGTTAGTATAAGTAAACCAACCGTCCTAACTTCTGTTTTAGCTAATACTATTTCATATTAATACAAAATTTGAATTTGAACTTTGGCGTGGAGAGTTGGTATAAAGTTTTACTAGGAGAATTATATCTCTTCTATTGTTACAGGTGATGTGAGTAGAGGGTGGACCAAGTTCACACATTGTGGCCGGTGGTAGCAATAATCCGCTGCTGCCGGTCTCCCCGGCATCGAACAGTGTCTGGTCACCTGGTACCGGATGGCTTTACATGCCACCACCCCCGCCCCCACCGCCACCGCCGCCGCCGCCTCCACCTCCTGTTTCCACGACGCATCCGACGCATCTTCATTCGCACTGCATCGCGCAAACCTGCACAATCTGCTCTTTAAACATCTAGGCTCCTACGAGAAGTTTGAAAAGTCGAAGCTCGGAGTTCCAGCCAGCCAGCCAGTGAGATACTTTGTGTTTTGTTTATGGTATTGTCTTGGTTTAACTTGTTGGAATTAGATCAAGAAGGCGGGGACCGTTAGGTGGAGAAAAACCATCACTTATTCTTCAATTTACACACATTCGACACGGAAAATATACAAGAAGCAATGAGTTAAATTAAGAGCGCAAATTTAACGTTCGATCAAGGTTGAATACGGTTTCTGGTTCTAAGATGGAAAGCTTTCAAGGCTAGTACTAATTCATTCAAAGCAATCCACTTTGATCACCGTATCTTAGTAAAAGTGAACGGATAGAAAATGGAGGAATTTGTTTAGCGAATATTCCAAAATAAATCAGCTGCTTGGTGCAGTGAAATTTGCTGCAGCGTAGGGTGATACTATTGCAGTGCTCTGGCCATTTAATGCATTTTTTAGAGCGTTCCATAGCACAATAAAATCGTACAAACAATATTTACGAATGGAACAACGTTAAATAGAGTGATAAAACCTTTCTACTACAGTTGAACTGAGTTCTCTGAGTTGTGTGTACTGGTCAGTTGTGAACAGTACAGAGGTGATGCCGATTGTATGTCCGCACGACCCACTCTTGCTGCAGGCTATTATTAAAGTACCATTAGCGGATGAGGAAAGTTTCCACCGGCAGTGATGATCAAAAATGGGAAAGGTATTGATGATAGGTTTCTACCCCGTAATTACTAAGAAAACTCGAATCTTTTTCTGAATCGATAAAATGACAGAGTGCATCCTTTAAGTATCTAAAGTTTATTTACATCTGATTATCACTGGTTGTAGTATCCGGTTGTAAAATCCAATGTTTCCTTAGATTTCCGTCCGTTCACGCACCCTCGCTGCTGATTACACAGCTATAGATTTTCAACAATATAGCAAATATTAGTTGTCCCACCGGATGAGAGTCAATATTGTTTGCCGAAATAATTTTATAATGATCGAGTGAAGTTTTTATACTGATTTTCAAGAGAAGAGTTATTCAACCGTTTTGTTGTTTCCTATCAAAAATTTGAAGTGTATTAATTCTAGATGATTTGCAATTAAACCGGTGATTATAGTTCAATTAAAAACTAATTTGCAATACATATATGTAAAGCGTTAGTGTTTATCTTGTTGTTTAACTATTCGATTTTCTTGCCGAAATCGATTTAAGCGTTATGAATGATACCGAATAAGACAAAAACACATTTAAACAAAATCTTATAGAATCAGTCGCATTTGTAAGTCTATGAAACTTTGATATCCGTAGAATGGCAATATCCTATCTACTTCTGCAAAATGGTCGATTAGCGGACTATATAACGTACGAATTGCAAAGCTCTATTTCCACTTGTAAGAGTCAATCCATCAGTGAACAATGCAGATATGGTGCTAATACTACAAGTATACCGTCGTAACTAATAAGTAGCAAAGAATAGGTAAGTGTGAGATCGACTCTGCTCATCACTGTGCTACACATTCCCGTGCAAGGCAACATGAATTTTAACGAGAAAGCTGATTTTCCTGTTGAGAATGTTTTGAATCGCGCGTGTCCTTTATCTTCCTTCGTCGTTGAGAACTAACACGTGCCACGGATAAGGATACATCATCGAATTAGATATAAGCAAGATATTTATACCGCAAATACTGTTTATGATAATACTATCAGCTGAAGGTCGATTCCATATGCGTAAAGAAAAGAATCTTTGTAAAGATATTATCACGTCGATGTTATATTTACTAATTATCCCTATAGCCATAATTCAGGGGTTTTACTCTTCTCTGCCGCCCAGTCTTTAGTATTTCGATCATTGTTAAGGATAGTGAATGAAAGAGTTTGTCGATTATTCAGTGCAGAATGCAAAGAAAGGATGTTTCAGTTGAAACAGTGAACTTTTACATCAAGATAAAAACTCACTCATATTTTTCTGAATTTCTGCTTTCAAAAAAGATCTTTCTTCAGAAAACTAAAGGTGGTCCACACATTATTACTTCAGTCCATACATGCACGGAATAGTCGAACAAACATCATCATACAATTATAGCGTCCGAATCTTTAGCAAAGTAATTGAACTTCGAAGAGGGCATGGCTGACAACTGCACAATACATACCGTGACTGAAATGCATCGATGCATAATGCAAATCTTTTCTATCTTTTGTATACGAGACTCTACAGAATGTACAATGGTTCACGGGTTGTTGCTCGTCTTTCTTTGTCTATTTCTACTATAAGGAAGCGACTTGTTTGGTGCTCAATTAGGAGTATGTATTCACTCGAAGACAGATTTAAGTCTGAACGTTACAAATCCTACTGTATACCGAGTAGCAAGATGAAATGATCTGTAGAATGTAGGATGACCAATAGTTGCAATAATTGTGAAGGTGCTTTGCTCTTCATTGAATCGTGAAAAAGGCGAGGCTCTTTTATTGAAATTTACGCTTATCGCAATGAATACAGCAGTATACGATATGGGAATTTGCCAGATGTGTATTAGAATACGTTAAGATATTTTCAAAAATCAAAAGGATAAAATGTTTGTCGATTGTTTCAGAATTTTGATTTTTTTTATAGGATTCTCTTCTTCCTAGTAGGAGCAGATTTAATAGTTTATGTTTGTGCGATTAATTGATAGCTAATGAAAGTTTATTCTGACCACTCATTGTGATTGATGAGATTTCACGTCGCAGCTTCGCAAATGTTGATTTAGCAGGTTGAAATTTTTAGTCTGTTTTAGATCGTTCCTTCCTCGGAACGTTTCTATATTCATCTATATATACGTTTCGTTCGTTGTAAGCGATCCTCCCGATTCTCCAGGAAATATAAAACTTGAGAGATACGCTGATTACACATACTTTCACTACACTGGGATGTGAACCGTACCATTGGAAAACTAACAATCTTATCTGAAGTGTACAAACGTTACATCGGCACGATGTAATTGAGCAAAAGGCAAACCTGGTGGAAGAATTCAGTCTCTCGGATCATTAGTGTATCAATTGTAGATATACATATTATTACGTGCAAGTGTTACTGATGCAGATGTAACAGGTGCATGGATCCTTGAATATAAACAAGTGATTCAAAATGGATTGCGACTGCGAGAAACGTAAGAAGAATACGTGACCAGAAACATTCCACAGTACACTAATGTTCGCCGTAACTTTAAGATCAGGAGCATTTTACGTAGACACTTCTCCATAACATTCCTTCGTGCAGGCCATAAAGTAACTACTTCTGAAAGTCGGGAGCTGCGCACAAGTACATACTTAAGGAAAACGAAGGAAGACAAATGCTCAATGTAAGACGCTCTCGTTGCGTTAACTAAATAGTCCACACATTCACGAGAGCAATGTATAGCGTACGACACTTTCTCGTTACGCCGGTGATGCCGCCTGTCGAATACTTCATTAGTTAAGGTACAATCTTTAAAGGAAGGTACATTCGATTTCGAGCTAGTTAGGTATTCCAAGGAGAGATGTTGTTTTTAATCACGAAGAGACTACTTCATAAGGGTTTTCGGTCTTTAGAGGCTAGACAATATATTCGTCGTACAATGTAGTGGTTTCCTTTCCCATGATTAGCGATTAGAATTTTGGTCTTCCACGGCAATAATGTTTTTACCGTTTCGACACTCTCGCGTATACATATATAATACGTGCGCGCACACGTGCAAACGCAAACTCAATTTTATCGACTAAATGTTAATGTTCCGTATATTTGTAAATGAGTGCGACATTTTCGAATTGTGACTAAGCAGCATGTTAAAAGAAATGTACTCTTTTTGGGAAAGTGCAATAAAATATGGGAAATAAATTGGCGTGTATGACTTCTCGTGTTATACTTGTAGGTATTTATTATACACTGTACATCGTCAAATCGTGTAAACCGATTACAAGGCAATTACGACTACTTCGGTCTCATATTATAACTGTATGGAAGGAACGAGAAGGATAGTCTATGTCCGTAGGAGTATTATTAAAATCGAACAATTTATTACAAGCCAAACGGAACGAGAAAAGTACATACCGTCCTTAAATATTCATCGTTAAGTCCACTTACGCGTCATCTTAAATAGTTAACTCAAGCATTGAATTTACAAATTCAAATATTAGTACTAGAAATACACCGCAATTACGAATTAATGTTTCTTACAATCTAAATACGACCAGTCAAATGCGCGTTTGACCATTTAAGGTATAGGTAACGACAGTTTTCTTTTTCTTTACACATTGACTATTGCTGCGTGTCTGCTTACTTCTTTTAATATCTTAATCAGCAACATGTAAATAACAGTGATTGTTGTGGCTAAGTCCAGTAATGATCAACTGTACTGTTGTATACAACCTGGAGCGACTCTCGTTCTCTCACTTTCTCTCCCATTAACATTACAAACATAGCATGAACTCTGGTTGCACTCACATTCAAGCGTAGCTTTGGTGCTTTAAGATTGGGTGTTTCGAGTGCATTGTTTTTGCAGGAGTGTTTTGAGGTTGTGCTGAACTTCAACTGATTTTTCCCACACTCCCAATGAGTAAGTTAGCTCACACCTTGCTTCACCTTTTCCTCCGGGCCTTGCTTCTTCTGTTGCTTTTCCCTCATTCTTTCAGCATCACTGAAACGTTAAAGAGAAATCATGTCTAAACTGTATCTTTTACACTATTGTGAATACTCTTACAAATTTCAATTCATTTCTATTAAATCATTAATCTCAACAGTGCTTACCGAGCCTTGCGTTTTTCTAGAGAGAGACCTTTGTTGCTATCCTGGTCGCCTGCCGCTTTCTTAGCGGCTTTCTTTAGGTTCTTGGCTCGAGCTAATTCGCGTTGATTTCCGCCTACAAATTGCATTATCAAATGTATTATACAGACGTTTGTATAGAACACAATTCCGTAAAATTATTCTTCCGTTTATGAACAGAGAATGGCAGATAGTCTTATCAAACATTTAAATGAGCAAAAGAACAACGTAAATAACGGTATCTCCGACAGTTCTCCTTACGATTTGAATTCAAATTATTCAATTTCATAAAGTTATATTTTACTTGATCAGGATACTTTATCGGGATGCATATCGATATAAAAATATAATCGCGGAAAGATCGCTGATATATGTATACCAAAAAATGGGTCAAAAAGGACACAGGTAATACAGTGAATAATTATGACGTAAAAATGAAAGTTTACGATGGTGTCACGTCGAACTTCACTACAAATTATAAAATCTTTGCAATAGAAAAAGCATTTGAGAACAGTTAACATTATTTTTGTAATATGGAAAACTAATCCATTCATTTATGACAGACAAGCTCTGTTCTTCAAGTAAGCAATAAGACTTCAGTAATTCATTATATAATTTAAATATAGCAACCGCCTACCCTCATCAACATTCTTACACTTGCCATAAAAGAGCTTATTGTCACTGTATACACAATAGTATATAATCAATAGAAAGAAAGAATATGAAAATAAATAGTTGATCCTCGTGCAGATACACGTGTCGGTCAAATAGAATGAAATCTAGGCATGATTCGGTGTACCTTCGGCTCACACCAGGCGAGCGCCGAAAAATCATCGGCGCACGAGTGCAGTGCCATTTTGAGAATTTTCTAGAATTGCCACTCTTTGTATGGGCAAAGTGCCGCTCTCCAATAGCTTTTTGTTTCCAATCAACATTCTATTCAGAAAGCAGTGATAAACAGAGCTAACACGAGTTCACCAGGAGAAAAAAGAAACTACACTCAAACCCGACTGTATGTATCTCAGGTTGGAGTGCCGGAGATAATGCGATCATTTCTCTCTCAGCACTGCGCGGGCGATTGATTTTTCCAAGGCACAAAGCATGGCTAGTCGACTCCGATCTGCGTAGTATTTGGCGCGTAAAACACTTCGATGTTGGCAGCCGAAGGGTTAGAAAAGGGAAATCATCGTGACCCTATTTGATGCGGTGAGAATGGCACTACGACGACATGAGAGCTACCACCTCTCCGCGGGATTTCTGGTAGATGATATTCACGCCAGTGAGCGGCGACTCCGGCGCCCAGAGACTTACGGGTCATGTTTTTCCTTCCTTTCAGTTCTTGATCTCCGACAAGCAAGTATGGGAAAGTTTGGGGCCCTCGAGTGCCGCGAAGTAGCACCACCTCACCGAGTCGTACACGTATACGCCACGAGAGCTCTCCTCCGACACTGATTCCTAAACCAAAATAAATGTCTGTGCGTCGACGGTCGTGCGACTATTTCTTCGCCATCTAGCAATCGTTACCATAGTCATTTAAGAGTTTCCGACAGTTGGACATTTCTCATAAGAGAGCCTAATATCGTTCATGATCGAAACCTTTCTGCAAGTGAGATTTCAATTCCAATAACTAATCTACTATCAATGGGGAGTGATTTTAGAACAGATTTTATTAATATCTTCAATAATAGAAATAAAGGTGTCACCTTTTCAAAGTATCAGTTGCTCCATCTAGAGAGTGAATAAGCAAAGAATCATTCTTTCCATTACCGCTTGGTAGAGCCACTGACACCTTTTAGAAACTAAAGATAAACAACTGGCACTGTTTTTATTATTTATAATAAATTCACCGGAATAAATTCTTGCCACATTCTCCATATATCCGTCTCGCTTATAGAAAATATTAAACCCATGGATAGCAAAACTCGTAATAATACTATATTTACTAGTACGCGTTTACGATAAACCGCTTTGAGAACAGGTCGTTTACCAATCTTCAAGGAACATTGTTTATTAACATCTAAATACCATAAACAAATCTGTAGGAATACGCAATTGCAAGAAATACAGTAGAAAATATACGAAAACTTCGAAGTAATACCGGCAGGCAGAGAAACATTAATGCGCTACAGGTGGAGAGGGTAAAAGTAGAGCTACTGCGCATGAGCAGATTGATGGTGGCGCACTCCCGCTCAAGGCGCGCTACCATAGTAGTTCATATCTGGCTGCCGGTACCGAGCGTGTGCGTTGTCTTCTCAGTGTGCTTCTTATCTCTCCGGTTTCGACAGTTTCTTTGTCTGCCGCGCCGGTTTTCCTCGAAGTGCTGCGTACCCAGTATACCTTTGTCGGTTTCGTGCAATGCTATTCAGTTGTCGTGAAGCACCCAAAGAGTTTTGGCGTAGTTAAGACGCGTGCTTGCGATGACCGCTTGGCAATTCGAAACGATAATGGCGCGCGTCCGACAATTAGTTAACCAAGTCGATCCAGTGACGTCTTAGTAATTCATGGTGACCGTTGCTTTGGCGGGATGGACGGAATTGAAAGAAGATTTTCTTATTGTTCTTTCGACACTTGATTCTCGCCTATCGAGTGTTCTTGATGTGCTTTGTTGGTGAGTGGAATTTCGGTATGTTTGTTTCATTTGATTGAGGTATTGCCTGCATGCTGGATGACTGGCGAACGATGTTCCGTGATTATTGCGTGACTATTTTGCGAGGGAACTTTGTTAGATTCGTTTTTGATCATTTCGCGATTAACGTAAAACGATTGGTTAGCTTATGCTCGACACTGACAATGAATACGAAAGTATACGAACGTTTTTGTTCCTTGTGCCATGTTGGTATTTAGTCCTTTACGATATTATCCTTGTTTCTTGAACTAATTCTGGTTCCTTCTGTTTTCTTCCAGCTATGTGCATTTGTATGCGGAAACGTGGCTCGAGTCAGTGTTTCCAACATAAACCATTTTCGGAATCGAATTGATCTGGAGAATGATTTGGCGGATGTCGATTATTATGAGATTAAAATCAAAGAAGGAAATACGGTGACTTTAACGAAATGCAGTAAGCAATTGATATTTGAAAAGTTGGTGAGTTGTTTGCCACTTATTATTTTTCTTTTCTTTTGTGCAACTCAGTGATTGGGCTGCGTGTATTATGTTTACCGGTTGAAAAGAAATAACATTTTATAGCCGTGTGAAAATTTCGCGAGATATTATAGACTGTTATACTTACAATTTGCTTATCTCGGTGTCTGTTTTCACGGTCCAGCGAGTCGCGATGGGTTTGCTTTGTTATGTATCAGATTCAATATTGAATTTACTTTTAAAGTATGCAATCATTTGATATCGCCTTACTTCTCGGATTTGCAATACAAATAAGTACTTTAAGAGAGCTGAGGATCAACGTTCACACGCATTAGTTACGATCGTGTATATTTTAATTTGCTTTTTTCTTTGTTGCTGTCATAAAATTTGTAGTATCTCTGTGTTATTATATATTGAATGAAAACAAAGTTGATATGCATTGAACTTACTAAATTAGTATTCAAATTCATTCAAGTCAAAGTACTTTAACTCACGGAAGTATATTGAGTCTATAGATTCATATGTTATTAGTAAAATTGACCAAGATTTTGGATTGCAGTCAATCTTCCTGTCTTAGTTTGAGTCTTGAGTTAATAGTTTGTTACAGTAAACGTTTATTTACGGTTTCTTGACACAGTACACTTTATTTTCTTTCATTCTCTGTTTTTAAAAGAAAAAGGAGAGATTGTTGAGGTGGGGAAAAGTAAAATGAGACGTGGTATTATTAAGTATAGGTACTCTTTATTTCCGAATTGTACAATAACGCGCATCTTTAGTTCACTTATGCGACGAGTGTACCTCGGCCTCCCAGAGATTCCCTGGAAGACGGCTGCGCGGTACACCGGATATCGTAAACCTCTATTATATAATAATAATGGCAATAATAAAAAATAATCTTAATCAAGGGACAATAATGGGGATGGGAGGGACAATAATAATACTAATGCAATCGCAATGATCTCTCCTTACATTAGAATAAATACATCACATTTAAAGACAAGCAGACCCAGCCCTCGTCACCGCAGCCCTAGGCCTTTGTTGTGTTTTTTTCGATCGCGTCGTTCTTCTAATTTACACAGTTTTTCACCATCTCTTCTACCTCACATCAAACCTCGTCCTCGCTCCGTATCATACATAGCGTAGTTTTTTGCGTATAAACTATGGAAACAGATTAAATGTCCTGCCGTGCTACAAGTAGGCGCGCGCACCCCCGACAGCAATCTCAATATCTGTTCGTAACTTCGCATAGAGAATTCTCTGAATTTGTAGCTCTAACGACATAGCAGTGTACGTTTCTACCACGGACTGTGTTTGTCCGCGTTTCCCTGACAGAATTAAAGTGCAAAGTCTTGCATTTGTTGGGATTGATCGGAACGCATTTGATGGGTTTATCGGTAATGGTGTTCCTTTCGATAATAGTGGGGTGGATATAGATTTCATGGACACTATTGCGTCGGTAAATAGGATAAAGTACAGTTCAGTTTTCGATCGTTGGATGGTATTCGATCATTTTGATATTTAATTCTATTCCTCGTATGCAGAGAGAGAGAGAGAGTGGCAAAAGATTTGCCATCCATCTATATTGGGCCTCAATTTTGGCTTCGTGCGATATCTGTTTAATGAAGCCTGCGTTTGAATGTCTCGTGAATAAGTTCTTTCTTTGCACTGACAAGGAAACAAATATGTTGATAATTATATTTCTGGAGAATTACGTTGAGTACCTGGCATTAACTCAATGTGAGCCTCTATTCTAATGTTATTTTTATATTAACAAATAAGATGGTGGTTTCCCAAAGAGGTCGGTAAAGTGATCGGTTACTATGCACTATCGAATGGTCCAAAACTATTACCAGTTCTTTACCCTATTACTATTATATAACAGCGATGAATTTTAAGGGAATCATCTAGCGATCGTGTTCAACACTTCACTTTTTCCAATTTTTCCTTAATTTTACTTGGAACCCGCGCAGCAAATTCGCTGCCTTCTAGACATAGACTTTCAATGGACGCATACACACACATACTTATTAACAAGTTTGGACACAGCTTTCAAGGGTGAGGGTTTAAGCTGAGTTTTTCGGTAACGCGCATTACGAGTAGAAGGTATCAGCCGACTAGTGGTTCATGATATTAACAAGCAATCGTTCGCGCAAAACGTCATCATACTTTTTTTTTTTTTTGATAGGCATTATAGTATCATTAAAGGCAAGCGTGATATATTGGATTCAGTTGGTGAATTCTCGGTCACTTTCATGCAACCATGAACAATTCAACAAGTAGCTTGCAAAGATAACAGGACAGTATCGTAACTATCATTTATAGATCTAGTACAAAGTTCGTTTATATCTCTAGTCATTTTCGCTTATAATTCTGTGTCCCTTTATTTTTAATACCGTACATTTTGCACAGCTTTTAGAGAACTTCGTAAACACTACAGCCTGTTGGCTCGCTTTAAGGTCCATATATATACATATATATATATATATATGTATGTAAGCTCTATCGATTGCAATGAGGTCTTTCTTAATTTTTGAGGTACAGCGAGAGCATCGATCTGTGATCTTCTTTTCATCGATCATTATTGCGGTTTACCTTCAGCTAAACAAGTATTGGAATACCATTTCCCCGTACAAGACATAGTTCTAGTTTATTTTATTCAACCTCAGGAATAATAATTTCGTAGCTGTTATAAATCATAATTAGTAGAGAAAAGAATTCAGGATTACACGTTCCAATTTCGAGACAATGCATAGTAACAAAGGAAATGATAATCATAAATATTACAATTGTTTTTGCAACTTCATATTTGACTTTCTTGCAAATATTTGTTCAGCTGAAGTTCAGTATTGAATGATCGAATGATCGAACAGTAATGCTCTCCGTAGGTGCTGGGCACTTATCGCGTTTAGAAATCGAAGAAATGCATTTGCAGTCTTAGGCAGGCAAAGGAAGCTCTACCGGTAGGTTGTATTCTACACAGCCAATCAGCTAATCGAAGCTAATAGATTCTTGGTGCTTAACATCATATTAAGTATAACATCGGAGAGCAGTTGGACAGGCACACAGTTTCATTCGCAGCTTGAAAAGATAGTTCCACTGTTAGTCGGTCGTGCTTCGCTTACAGTTAGTAGGAACTAATATGCATAATTGTTCAACTTCGAAGTAACAAGTAACCGTGTAACAATGTCGAAAGAAATAACGCTAATAGGCGGCCGGCTTCTTTCGATACTTCTACTCGTAACGCGTAATACATGTTTTAATGATAGAAGATAGAATCGCACGTGTATGCATAGATTTTAACAGAATAGCAAGTTTCAGGGATTCTTGACTGAATGGAAATAAGTCATCCAAATGACTGTCGGTAATGGAAAGAGGCTGATAGGCCCCTTTTTTCTCACTATAGAATTTTTGATATTATATATACATGAATGGCAATCTAGGAGATTTCGCTATGAAATCAAGGGGAGCGATAAAGATGGATATTTGAAGGATAGAATTGCATGCGAATAGAGCAACATTTTCCTCAGCATCAATCTGCCTGATTCTAATAATGTCATACGGACGATTTCTTATCCAACTTCGGCAAAACATAACTTTCTGTGATCCACATAATGTTACTTAAATCAGTGAACTACGATAGTACGTCAAAATTAATACAGCTCGTTTGTAAAACAGTAGTTTTCAATCTCCTGTAAATTTGTTTCCTGACACTTTCCTCCGTATGTTTCTTTTATTAAAGAAGAGCAGAAGAAATGAAATAAAAAAAGACTATGGGGAGAAATACGTGCGTTATACTGATGAGAATATTGTGAGGGGTAGAACGCAAGATGAATTTGCATCTCCGTTTCCTAAAATTCCTTTCCTCGCGTTTTTCAAGCAGTGCAGCTCCCTCTTCAGACAGTACTCGCTTAATTTCCATACGTATAACACTTGATAGTTAACATTTAATTCGAGTCAACAACCCCTGCACTGCCCCCTCACTTCTAGCAGACTTTTTACCATACACAAGCTCCTCTGACGTTAAAGGAGATGCTGCGCAAAAATACGTGTACGTATCTCGATGCTCTAAGTACACAAGCGTTTCTCGAAGACTGTACATTGAAAATCAATTCTCGATATGGACACGCGATTACTACGAGCAGACACGTACCAAGGATTTCCATAATGATTGATTATTCAGTCGATTCACGCAACACGCACATTTACCTGATTGTGCTGAGTAATGGCGATTAATTGGAAGTCGATTGAAATATCGATCAAATGAAAAAGTCCATGATACATGACTAATTATTTAATTTGAATCGTATCCCTCATTCATCTCGCCTTGGAAATAGACAATATATCTTATCTCATATATCTCGCTCTCGCTCTCTCGCAGCAGTCATCTAGAAACAATCTCGTCGTCATAAAATTATAAACTTCCAAAATGTGCTATACAAATGTGTATACCATATATACGTGTATGTATATAGATATATACTATATTGTTTCATGTATATATATATACTTGTCACGTGTATCTCTCTGTCGCTCTTTCATCTGTATGTATAATATTTTATATATATACGTTATATGTATATTTGATTAATATGTACAAACGCATCGCTCGAATTCATTATGGATAAGTTCTATTGCTGCGATGAAGCTACGGCTTAATGTATATTAGTATGCATATATCTGCGCGGGTCTACCGTGTTAGCACTGAGCACAAATGATTCGGAAGTTTCATTGAACTTCGATGTCGAGATGTCTGCTGTAGCCATTGCTGACGAGGCGAGAGAATAGTTTCAAAATTGTGGAGCACTCGGCTTCGTCAATTCTGGCTGCAATAGGCTGACGTTTACGGAAGTTCTAAATCGCGTTAAATATTATGGTATTTAGCTATAAACATTTCCTTGAGAAAGAAAAATGTTCGATCGGTGATACAGTATTATTATTCTACACTTTCGAGTTTTAATTACTGAGCTGTGAATGTTTTCTGGTAAGTGTTTTTGTGAGAACAACGGGAGTTTCTTGTTTCGGATCGTTGTAAATTACAGTATAGAAGCAATTGTTTTCGAGTAATGATTCTTAAATCGAATGGGCGCGGTAATAAAATTCATTTTCAGTTGACTAAATGATTATTAACAGATTACTAGATGCGCGGAGTGTGAGTTATTGTAAAGTACGAGATGCAAAGTGAAGGTTTTAGCGGTATTGGTTTGCGTAAAGAATTCTTTTTCCTCAGAATCATTTGCGCCAGTGTACACGCCACCCATCGCGCGTTTTTCAAGCATTCCGAAATGTGCACCCCCCCCCCCCCCCATTCCCAGTTAATAGACTACCGAAGTATGTAACCTCATGCAATTTATTACATATTTGCGGAATAAAAATAACGCGTGGTCTCGTTTTGTACTTTTAATACGTGGTAGACAATAGAAACATTGGTGTTTCGTTCGAAAGCATAACCGCGGCTTATTGTCCAAACGCTTACCAGTATGCATATGTGTTGAGCAAGTGATTGGACAAAGCTCCGTGGCGCTTTCGTATTATTAGAATTGGAGACGTGAATCGCGAAAGAATCGGCCTCTTTTCGCTCCTCATAAGTATAAAAGAATGCAAATCATCTACACTTTCATTAAATTTTAAATTAAACAGACGTGTACTACACTTCCGCGCGATTCGTACGTGAAAAAGTGAATGTTTCACTAAACGCATTGACGTTACAATGAAACATTGTTATTTCGTATATAAAATCTCCAACGATTTATTTAAATTATTAATCAAACAGTAAAAGGACAACTTAAATCGTATATGTTATATAACACATCAAGTTTTAATTCGAAAAAGGTTAGAATTCCATACGAAAAGAGAAGCCTCGAAGAGAAACCAGTAAAGTTTCATCTATTTAGAAATCGAGGCAGAATTATCGATGAAAATCGGGAGCGACAAGAGTGCGATTCTCCCTCGCGTTACCAATGACGAACCTTTAGGCAACGCGGCGGCACTTCAGGAGCGGGTGTTGAAGCGACCGCGCGCGCAAGGAAACTCGATTGATCGTGTTTCGCGTGAGAATCGCATGCACACGCAGAGCGGCTCCGAATTCGCCCGCGAATACGATGTGTACCTGACACACGTACACACACGCACGCACACGCACACGCATTCTGATCGAGGAGAAGGTAGTAGTAGGAATTATACTAGAAGTCCGTGCATACATTAGGCGCTAGTTTTGCCGAGAGATGCGAGAAGTTACACTTTTTCCCCTTTCTTTTCCCCCTGGCGAAGTTCTCCGGCGCCGCGTGCTACATCTGCCGGCACAGTATGTACATGATAGTGCACGTGGTGGGGGAAGCCTCCTCACGCTTTCTCCTTCCTCTCGCTTGATGATTCGGCTTGCAGCTTCTAAAGTCGAAAGGGCCTTCCTTCAACACGCTTTTCCGGCTTTTCCTTCTTCCCGATTAACGGTGACCGCTCGCGCAGCGCTCCGCACTGATTTTCCGGCTAGCGCGCTTCTTTTTCAATCGAGCTAGCTTTTCCACCGTACTACAATGTGAGTTGTATCATGAGGGTCTAGTTTTTTGCTGGATAGGTTTTAGTTTTGGAGTGTGTCTGTGCTGATAGAGTGCATCGGTGTGTTTGAAAATCGCAATTTGTTATAATTAGATTGCGGATGTTTTTGGAAGTAAAGAGTATTTGTGTTCTTGATGATGGGCAATGTGCAATAGATGAGGCAATATTTATAATTGAAAACGAATACTTGAATAAATCTCTACAGTGTATTTATAACGTGTGTCTTTTCACTTATTCTAATGCACTGATCTCGAATGGAAACTGTACGGTAACTGTGTGGCAACTGTATAATTTGTTTATCTCAAAATCATGTTTGATTTTGATGGTTGAACCCGGTGTTTCTTATGAACATTTACAACGCTTTCTGTTATTATTTTGTCGTTATAACATGTTGTCAATGATTTGCATTGCGAGCCTTATCATTTTGATTAATTATTTTAATTTATGATCATGTTGGTTTGAAGGCGATGATAGACTTTTGCTTTGAGAGGTTAATTTACCTTGGTTGCCGTGGCGGTTTCTTGCTGTCGAGTCCCTTTCGAGCATGTTTCCCGCTTTCCTTGCCCGTCTCGCGCAATAATCGCTAGGGATGCGAGCCACCACCATTGCTCACGTGGTCTCCACGACTTCTCGAATCCATCATATCTGATCTGTCGTCCATACTTCGGCTAAAATCAGAAAATCCAGATATCCTATTATTCTAATGTCAGAAATGCATTCTACAACTTCTTCGAATTTCAATATTTTGTGAGTAGGATTTAAAAAATAATAAATTTAAATCGCATTAATCATATCGTTTTCGGTACAATATCTTCATATTTTTACATTTTCTTTTCTCAGAGTGTTAAAATTAATAGATTCTGCGTTAATTAGATGATTCTAGCTCAATATTTTCATATTTATATCCAGTTTTCTACACTTTATGATGTGTAAAAGAAATTAAAAATCCAGTAGTTTCATATTGTGGAGCTTACTCTCTGCGCATGTTGTAGTGCATGTTTCGCGAATCATCAGTTTCCTCAGAGAAAGCACGTCCGACAGCCGCGCGCTCGCCGCTAAAGCCGGATGGCTTCGATCTCGGCGCAGCATCCGGCTGACTTGTGTCTGATCGTTTACTCTTCTCGGCGCCGGCTTCGCTGTTAGTCGCTCCTTCGCACTCCTCGATCGGCAGGCACGTTTCTACCATTGCTTCGAGACATTTAACAAAGAGTTCGGCACTTTCGGCGGTACAGTTGGACTGAAACATACGAAAACGCGAGACACAGGTTAAAGCATAGAATATGGCAAATTTCTGTAACAATATTTCTGGAATACAAATTATACTAGCAGATAATTTTACGTACTATTCAATTAGATTAAATAGAGTAAGCATTCATAAATACGACAGTTTTTTCCCAGACTACAACAAATATCCACAGTACATTTGTGGTCGATCGATCGTTTGAATTTGTTGCAAGTATTTTAAATTCAGATTACTCGAAATTTAAATCGTGAATAAATTATATTTACAACTTCGTAATTCGATATTGGCAAGATTATTATACTATATATACCCAAGTGGGTGTCAGTCACGGTCACTCAAAGGTCAAAGGTACATCACTCTTGAATAGTCAAAGAGTGTGGAACAACACTAGACCGTTTTTTATTTAGTGATCCTTCGAATAGAAGGTCAGAGAAGCAGACAATTTACAATTGTCCGAGTGTAGCCAAATATATGACACGATCGTTTGCACAGTTCAACGTTATATTTAATTAAAAACTGATAATTACGTTTGTGTACGGGCCAGCGAATCTCCAAAGGCCGCCAAATCCGCAGCTCTGCAAGTAATGCAGTTGCTGTTGGCTGGTGTCTTCGCAGGCTATCATATTCTGTATGATTGCTTGTACTGAACTTAATATAGCTTGGTCGTGACAGGAAGACAGAACGCTATTAATCTTCGCATCTAAGAGATTGTGTCTGGAAAAGAAAATACGAACATTTTATTTAATTATTTACTTGGATTATTGAAGAATGTAAATAGTTCGATTAGAGTTATACTTACATTACCGGGAATACCCTCGGAAACACTACCGACGCTTCTGCAAGGTATTCGTATAAGATTCGAGTCTCGTTTTCGTCGGTCGAGTACTTTACTAGGGTGGCCAAGACAGTTAGAACCAAAGTCTGTGTGGAAAAGTCAGTGAGGACTTCTGGGTCGAGTAACACATTGTTCTCGTTGCTCACACTCACTCTGGCGCTTCGATTCTGCATATGAAACACGTTCAATATGTTAATGAAATCAGCTGATACATTTCTTTGCCTAGTATTTATTTCTCTAAATCTCTAATTGAAAGATTTTTCCAATTTTTTGAAGCTGCAGTTATTAAATCATGAATATTAATAGTCCAACGTGTTTTAGTTTAACTTCGGGAAATTTAATATCTAATTTAATATTTTCTAACAGACGATAATCGTATTACGTGATTTCTTAATTAGTGGATTACTACTCATTAACATCATACGATCACATAGTTCTGGAAACATTGTTTCACAGTGCTATTTCGACAATTCTTTCGTATCTCTGCCAGAACACTCACCTTTGGTTCTCCTTCTTCGGCCTGCTTGGCCTCCTTCGCGGTCGGCACGGAGAAGGATCGCTGCGTTTTAAATAAAATCCGGCCAGTCTTGTTAGTCAAGTTGAAAGAGCGTGCGGCGCATTGATTACCAATCGATACGATTCGATTGATGAAACGTGACGAGCGAGTAAACGTGGGAAGAGTAGAGTTGCGTAGAACGATTTTTGCGTGATCCGAGCAGCAGATAGGCAGGCGGAGCAGGCACAGGCATTGCACATTCACCGAAAGAGAGAGAGCAAAACGGAAAGAGATATTGGGAAAAAGAAGACAGTATTATACACGTTGTCAATATAATAATTACAACTTAACATTAACTTAATTCGGGTATTTTGATTACTAGATTGCTATAAATAATACTGCATTAACATGTGGGTTAATCTAATAGTTTCTTCAGTACTTCATACTTATTGGGTAATTTACAATCACTACTAGGTAGAATTAAATTATTATCCCATTCTATTATTCGTATGATCAATAGAAGAAAGATTACAATGCAGTGGAAACATTGCATGTCAAGTAGTAGGTAAGTTCAAAAGAGAAGGGGAAAGTCTGATTCACAGAAGAGAGATAACAAGAGCATTCATAAAGAAGATCGTCAAAGAGACGAAGGTGTGAAATATCATTAACAGAGTTTCAAGCATATACTCTGAGATAACACTCGTTAAAATACCATTAATCCAACATATGGTGCGGTTAGGCGAGAAGTAATATAATTCTTAAATTCTTAACTTTCTTACTTCAAATAGACACATGCAGAATTAGATTGTATGAAGAATTTTCGTACCATATATTTGTTTTAAATATATTTTTACAGTGGTACAAGTGATACTAAATGGGAACGCTTGAATCGGCAGAAAGATTTTAAATTCGGTGCGGGAATATCAAATTTCAAAGAGTTTAAAATAACTATTTTGTTGAATTTTTCCTTGATTGAAATTTGATAATATTAATTTGTCAAACGTACCTGATGCGCAGAATATTGTTTCTGTTGCCGCGCTTGCGTTAGGGCAGACTGATCGAGTAGGTCCCATGACTTTTGTCGACGATTAGTAGGATTACTTGTGCTGATAGACGTTTCCTGTATACACACAGCGCATTGTTATAACTAATTACTTGTATGATCAAATCTTCTTAGTAATACGTTTATCTGAAGTGTCACGAACGATGACACTTCATTTTCCAAGTGGATTATCAAATGATAGAATTCAGTTTGTACACATACCGCATTATGTTGTACCAAGGAGTCAAGGATATCATTACAATTCGGCTCCACGTGGTTATTTTTACCGAGCGAATGCCGAATGTGACATCTACTTCGCACTTCCTCCGATACCGAAACCAAAGCTAGAATCAGAATTTCATAGAACTCAGTTTCTTTTTGGAAAATATCTTTTTTGGGTTCTTTCATAATATTATACTGTAATAATAGTAAATTGTAAAGTTAATTATAAAGTGCTCACCGGCTAAATAGGCCACACTTTCTGGCGTCACTTCGAACTTATCCCTCCTATAAGGTTTGGCTACGATCGCAAGAAGCATCGTAAGAACTCTCGCTGTTCTCGTAGCCGTGGTCGGTGTGGGATGCCTGTAACCCTTTAGAAGGTGGCCAACGAGTGCAAAGTGGAAATTCGACTTAAAAGATAGTCCCACCGCGTGGTCCAACTGTTTAAAGTGCCATTCTAATGGCTCTCGTGTGGCCATCATTACCCGTTCTAAAGTCTATAGAAAGTGATTAAAAATATTGAGTATTCATTTATCTCTATGATGAAGATACAACGATTTAAATCATTTTAATACCTTATCGTCGAAGGTTCCTTGAGAATCTAACGTGTGTAAATTCTGTTCGAGAAGTGCGAGACCTGAGGCATACAATGATGCTTCATCCAATTGGAGCACAGACGTTGCAACCCAGAATAGATATCGATGTATCGGAGATTCCTTTAACAATGAATTGGAAGTTTTAATTATTTCACACCGTCGAATTCCGAGTTGATTAAATTTTTAATTCCTATCTTTATATTTTAAAGAGAAAATATTGATTTCAATAATTATTCATCCACTGGAAACTATTAATTTTTGCTTGATATGCCTGTAAATTAATATTAATCACTAAAACAAATAATCACCGGTCTAAGAAGTGGTTGCAACCGGGTCAAGCACATAACGATCGCCTCCAGCAAGACCATATCATTGAAGTTCTCGAGCGCTTTGACCAATATCCTGAGCAATTGCTTCATATCCTGATCCGTGATGCTCTTACTGATACAACCGAAGACAATAAGAGCTCGAGGTTGAAGAGCTGGATTGAAACAGAAAGCGAAACTCTTCGCTAATGAGATCCAGGTTTTGAGCCAGTCGCACTTAGGGATGTCTCGCATGCATGCTTCCATTATCTCCAGAAGTGCATCAGTGATGACTTCGAGGCTCGTTAACGACAATCTTTCAAGATCCTGCGAACTGGAGACGCTTCTCTCATTGCTTAAAAACTTTTCACTAGAGTGTTGATAGTTCGATCTGAATGCCGTGTCAGCGGCAGACTTGACCTTACTAATACCGAAGAGCAAGTAAAACTTGGGCAACGAGAATTCATCAAGGCTCATACGCAGGATCCGATAAGTATCCTCTGAAAAGGACGGCGAACTGCAGGTGCACAGAGAATGAATAGTGTTGATGACTAGGCCGTGAGTAGATGCTCGCATGCTGAGACTCCCGCAACACACAAGAAACGTGACAGTATGGAAGAGATAAGGCAGGTGTTTCCCAACGTCCAAGCAATTGTTGAAGGATAACATCAACAGATATCTAGCCAAGATTGCGATGTCATCCCACATCATATGTTGCTCGAGCAGAGGAGTAGGTGACGTGCAAGTTTTATTCACAACACGACAAAGTCTTCCAATCACTTTCTTAGCAACCAGTTGAACATTACCGGAAGCAAGAGCAACCGCAGTATCAGCCATGATTTCAACCATCGGTGAACCCAATCCATATTGAACGCTACGTTGAATGAAATTATCGAGGACAATATCTATGAGGTCAGGCAGTCTACCGATGGTGCTCCAGATTTTCGCCTGAATACTCGGATACATCTGTTCCTCTTCGATCGTCAGGATTATCAACTTTTGAAGGATCTGTGTGACCTGTTTTTGCCGCTTACCACCTTCATCATTTGGCTTATAGAACCGCACGAGATTGTTCAACCACGGAGTCATATACTCCAGGCACAAGTGTTTCAACTCTATGTTCGATACTCTGAAGCCCTGTATGCACTCCTCAAGGAATTCAAGTGTTAAGTGAGGATCATTCGCCGCTAAAGTTTCGCTTAGATGCTTGATGAAGATGGTGTTATTCGATGGTATACAGAGGCCCGAAGTTTCCAGCAATTGGCCCTCGATTTTCAGATCGAAAGTCGCCGTTAACGCGCACAACTGATTATACGCGGCTGTTCGAAGATTCGGATCGGAACTACCTAAGTTCAACAATGCCATATTCAATAAAGTCCCTGGCACGTCCTTAGGCCTAATCTTCGGATGAACGGACATAGATTCGGATTGCGATAAGTTCCAGCGATGTCTTATGTGAATGATCGCCTGGACAATACTATCGCAGTCATTGTGAATGAAAGTTAGAGCGTCCGTTTCAGCGATCCTCACTGTGAATTGATTGTCATCCGCCAGGCAAACTTCCTGGATCTCGGACGCGTAATAAACGTCATTAAGGAGTATCGAATGTGATAAGACTTTGCACTTCTCCGCTGAAGTGATCTGTATCGCTGCTGGGCCGACCTTTACCGAGACTTTTGTGTCTTTGTGCGATAGTTTTAAGGCATTCGTGAAAACTTTTAAGTCCTCGTCCAGCGAGAGGGTGGCGCCCGGTAGTTTCTGTTGATCGACGTCGATCACATCGTTTAATCTTCCGGGGCCATCGATAAAAATCAGCTTCCTGTTTCCCTTCAAAGGAGCCATGGTCGTCTCCTGGTACTTTGTGTACTCTCGCACCCAGCTGTTGCAGTTGTAAATGTAGGCAGCGTGGATGTTCTCGTAGGCAACTTCTGGTAGCACGTAAAACCACTTCTTCAAGATTTCCGCTTTAAACCGATTGACGGAGCACGTGTGTGTGAAGTCGACCACCAGTTCGAAGGGCGAGTGACAAAACGGTTTTAGAGTGAGGATCACGTGTAATATTAACAGATCGCCGTTCGTGACATCGATTCTGCAAAAGAAATTAATCTTTAAAGTAATGGATAATATTAATGCAAATGATATTTCGGGGTAATGATATTAGTTAACAGAGTTTAGTAAATGCAGCTTCTCTATTAAATCTTTTAGTATTCTTCCGAATTATTTTATCAATGTAATATTTAAAAATAGGGTCAATTTTTTTCGAAGAATGACATTTTCTATACTTTCTATAATTATATCTATACTTTCTATATTATCTATAATTTCACCGTACTTGTTTCGCCTGGCGATATAGTAAAAGACGGGATATCCCTGCTTGCTTGTTCCAGCTTGATAGAATATGTTGGAGTTCTTGATCGTCTTGAATTCTTCCTTCTCGTGTACATTGTGCTTTACCATGATCTCTTCGAACTGGGTCGACAACATATCGATGCTTGACCATCTGGCGTAAGACGACGAGAAGAGTGAGCTATTGAGATAATTAAGGTATATGGTGAAATTTTTTCTATCCAATTGACAGACTTATTTTTTGGTTGTTGTTGGTTGTTGTTGGCTGTACTTAACGACAAAATTAATAATAATATCTCGACATTGTTCTTCGATGAATAAAATAGAAAAACATCCATTTAAATACCGGAGACTGGCAGTAAAAAATCTTGGATCGTCTATTTAAATAGAATGCAATTCAAAATAAGTATTGATTTCTTCGATACGGCAAAGATATTATACTTCTCAAAGAGTTAACAAAAAGACAAACACAATGAGAGCTCTTTTTCACGCACAATGTTCTAGCTTTTAAGCAATTTTCAAAAATGTGTATCGTAAAAAAAACATCGTTTGGCAATGTTGCGAGGGAATGATGGTATCTCTATCGCTACAATACATTGTCTAAGGAAGCTGAGTATACAGAGATGAGATCAGTAGAGATGAGTATACTCACTGTGAATCCACGGGTTTGTGCTCCGGCGGTCCTAAGTAAGCCAGTAAAGTGGCCATTTTATCGAACGGTCTCCTTCCGACTGCTTTGTGGTCCCGACTACTACTTAAATAATCGCCAATCTTCTCCTGATGATTCCACAAAAGTCTGTGAAGTGTCAGCACGTTAGCGTCTGACACGAAAGACATCGGGTGAGTCGCTTGATCGACAGTCTCGCAATCGGATGCGATCTGAATGAAGAATCGACGGCCTGCTTCGAAGTGCGAGCGTAGAAAATCATTGAACGGCAGCATATGCTGCTCTTTGCTAAATTCTACATGATTCGCAATGTTCTGAAGGATCTTCGACATGAGCATTAAGCCTCGCTTGACGTGCGGTGGCACTGGCTTGTTTACGATGCCCATTTCTTGTGGTGACACAATCACCGGATTGATGAATCGCAAGAATATCACTGTTCCCACTGCCCCAATGTTGTTCTGGGGACTCTGGGGAAATCTTTTACTGAGAACTTGGTAGAGACAGTGGCACATCGAACGCAGTTGTGGGGGAAACCTGAAATCAAACAGTTCATTTCAATTTGTTTAGGTAGATTATTATATTTCTAATAGTTTTTCGTTTATTTTAAATAGGTCTCATAAAAAATCTGAATTGAGAGATTTTCTTTTTAGCACTCGAACGATCAATCTAATATTATTTTGTAGTTTATACTATTTAATATTTTAGCTATTTAGTTGACACGAGTTTGTCTGTTATTTCATTTATACCTGTCGATCGACGAAATAATAGCATCGAACATTTTCTGCGTGAGTACAATTAAGTTCCGGCCATTCTGTTCTATGTCTTCGTTAACATCAATTCTTGCACTGTCCACTTCGAAGCTGGTCGTTGAGTCGTCCAGCAAAGGCCTGATGAGTGGTTCCAAGAGATTTTGCAAATAACTAGCTCCATAGATTTTGAAACAGAACGCCATGATTTTACTACCAAGGCTGTTCCCACGAAACAAAGTCTGCATACAGTCTGACACTTCTACTTCACGATAGAACATGTTCCAAAGTAAAGGCGATAATAAATGTTTTGCATCAAATAGTGTCACAAAGACGCGAGCCAATTCGTCCATTTGATTAGTCGTCACAACATTTGCCAATGCCATTGCAATCGGCAATTCACCCTTGTCACTGATCATCGTCACTAATTGCACTAATTGCTCGAATCTGTCAGCTAACACCGTCTCCGCCAGAGTGTCGAATTCCGTGCCCTGTTGGAGGATCTTCGCAAGGACCTCCATGAAAGCTGCGCGCCTTTGCAAGTCCGGATTGTAGCCCAGACCTATTAACAATGGAATTATTAAATTAAAATAATAATTGTGTATGATCTGGAGAAGTGTCCAAGTGCGAACGATATGATAGTATACTGTCTAAGTAGGAGAGTTGATACTTCGTCGAGCATAGAGGAATATGAAATTTTGCATTTAATTATTACAAAATTGTCGTAACACATATTTACTTTACCACTCATAATTTTATGAATAGCTTGGAAGTACCAATTAGAACAATTATGACTAATAGAAATCTGGCTTTTGGCTTCGAGTCTTTTAATATTAAAGTATAACTTTCATCCCATTCAGTAGTTTATGTATCGCGATTATCTTCATGTATGTAGTATTATATAATTTCGTGTTACTAGAATATCGTGGCAAATAATAATTAGTTTCCCACCTATAGAATGCATTAAACCGCTGTCGATATTCGCACTGAGGAGATTGCTCATCGCCTGAATAGTAGCGTTTCGTAAAGTTGAGAGTTTGCTGCTGGTTAAACAAGGTGCCTCAGCGTCCTGATCCTTTATTTTCGCCGCGGCGACGTTACAGTCATTCAGCAGATTCATAAAAAGAGTGAAGTACTTCAAGAACAATTGAGACTTCGCTTCCATCAAATCGCCGCGATCAGATTCCTCGGGTTGCAGTGGTAGACCTCTCAGTAGAGCACCCACAGCTTCCATACAAGCTTGGTCCAGATCCCTAAACAAGATAATATTTTCATTCCAATTCTTCCGAATCATTACAGATTCAGTTACAAGATTTAATAGTTCAATATTTTATCATACTCCAAACAAAAAACTAGATTAGAATATTTGACACTTGCAAACTAATTATTTTCATACTAATCGTCTTAATTATTTACCGTGTATAAATTGTCTTATCTTCCTCGCATGGTGGAAGGGTCTGATGTTTGGCGCCCATCACCCAATCAGTCAGGTACTCGACAAGTTTGTTTCGAAACTTCATTTCTTGGCGAAAAGCGAGGTCGTCGCGCCTCTTCATCATCGCCTCGACTAGCTGGCACAGTTTCGTCTTAATATGCGTGGAATGTACATTTATATCGAGGTGTCTAACATATCGCACGATAGCGAGCATCATCCCTTCTATGCTCGTCATTCCAAGGTACTCCGAGGGTTGATCTGTCTTCGAATCAAGCACATTTTTCATAATGAAAATCGTGTGCTCGATAAATTGTGTATTTGCATCGGTGACGTTCACTTGGCCTTGTTGATCAAAGAACTTTTCAACAACACTTTTTATCTGATCGAACAAAATCGGGTACAAAGCAGGACTCATTTCGTGGCCAACCAGTTCTTTTACGTGCGTTTGGATCTGCGTGCCAAAAGTCACATTATTGCAAATGAGCAATCGCAGAAGGTTCAAGACGAACTGTGTGATAACGCAGTATTGTGCGTCCTGGCTCGAGTTTGTCAGACAGGAACCGGAATCCTGGAGCTTCCCAGAACCTTTCTTTGACTCTTGATTCGGCATTGAGCCGAGGTAAAGTCGGTTGGAAGGACGCCTTCGTAGGCAAACACCACCAAGCGCGCAAAGAAAGCCGGTCATGTTCGCCCATTCATTGATTTGCTCTTCCAACTCGTGCTCCGAATTTTGGTGCGAGGCTCTTCGTTTCCCTGTGCTCCGATGAAACGATTCCACTTGGCTGTCGTCCGTTTTGGTCTTACGGTAATTCGACAGCTGTCTGGAAGCCACTTCCCAGTTCCGGAACGTCTCCTCCCAAGCCTGGATTTATGAGAAATTGTTATTAGAAATTTGTACTTGAATAACATTTATGTTCGTCATTTGGAAAAAGAAGTATTCGTTAAAAATAAGTAGTACGTACAGGCTGCACACCGTTCACACAATGTTCTATCTTCCTTAGTAAGGCCATGATACGCTTTTGCAAAGCAGCTCGTCCTGAAAAACGAGTGGTCCGTTTCTTCGATAAATTTTTACATTCGTGTCCTGTTCCTACTCCCGGATTTATTAGACAAGCAATGAAAGTATGATACGTTGGTACTTGAGAATCGCAAAGTAGGCACAGCGGAGTTCCATTTGCCACAAGAAACTAGACAAGTAAAGCTTTGAGAACTAAGAGCAAAATAATCTTCTACAGATCTTTATTTGAATTGTATACGATACTCTATTTATTCTTCTTAGTATAAAGTTTTCAGTGGGAATTCATTCGAGGTAAATGGGACTCCCTTCTAATTCTAAAGTAATCAAAGTCTTGTCTACTCACCCTGATTGCAAATCCTACTCTCCCCGCCGGCTGTTTACGGTAACAAGGGTCTTTAATACTCTACTGCAGCCGAATAAGAATTATACGTATATTAAAATACAAGGTGAATTCAAAGATTCATCGGGGGAATTTTTGAATCCAGGCGAAGGTCAAATTCCCTGCGCTTTATGCAATCGTAGTGTACCTTAACCGCTACGTGTCGATAGTTGGAGTTGGATTAGATCGTGTTTTTAATCGGTGGAACCTTACCAGTGATGAGGACAGTGGAAGCTTGAGCCAATTCGACGTACAAATGATAGTTCGGAAGTAAGCATGTCACTGCTACTTCGTCGCTACCACAGCGGATTTCAGCTTCCTCGCATAGCAATGCGAAACACGACATCGATACCAGCACGGCCTCGATGTTTATGCTCCATAGATACATGAATAGTACAACCTGTAAATAATTTCTACCATATAATCTGCCACATTAAATAATCGAATCCTGCATGTAAACTAACAGTTTAGCTTAGCATGGCACGAAATGTATTTACGATTTCGTATTATCGGAATTGAATTGGCGATCGATAATTGCATTTATTATAGCAGAGAAAATAGAGTTTCGTTTATAGCTTCGCCTATATTTCATACTCTTTAGATTGATTAATTTTAATAAATATTTCCCTCTCTAATTATTACCATGCCAGCTAAAAGCCATTTGAAATACACAAAGTTATAACAACATTCTATCAACTTTCAAGTACCTCGACTTTAATATGCGCCTGCTTGCAGACAGTAATCTGACTGCCAACATTGGCGTAATCCTTGTTCTGCGCTAGAAAGGCATTCCTACAGATGAGAATCTCGCGAAGCCACTTGAGTATGCAGGTATAGTTGACGATTTGATGCGGTATGAGTTTCTCCGAGATGGAGAAAAGGACTTGTGAACTAACATCCCAGAAAGTATTCATCGGTGCTTCCGGGTTCCACGCCTTGATTTTGTCCGGATGATGGAGGACAAGGAGGGCTTCCATCGCTTCCTGCGCGATGTCAGGCATTGTCGGTTGATGCACCAGCGAGACTAGGCCATTAATAAGCTCTAACGTTGAACTCTGGATCTCATGGCCCGCTTTACCTTGACTCTGCACAAGTATTATGACGTCAGAACTTGGTTCGGATTACAGAGAATTATCTGTGTGGGACTTACGTTTAACAGTAACATCGGGTCGGCGTGAATTAACCGGACCATCCACAGTAATAAGTTTCGGTAACTCGACACCTCCTCGCCCCGGTCCCTGTACTTGTTCTGCTCTTTACCCTTGAGCGTTAAACTCTGAATCATGCGCAACGGCGTGTGTGATATGTAGCTCTGTGTAACTTTGTTCAGCGTATCAGTGAACATATTCCTTAGCTCGGCGCTACGCGAATAGAGGAGATCTATCTGAGGCCACCATGGCAATCTCGGTTGAGTGACGATTCTGAAATGTCCATTATAATTAATAATGATCTCATTTTGATATTAATTAATTTAAAGCGTTCTATTAAGTCTCTATGAGATCCTCGTTAATATCAATTACAAGGCATGCACTTTCCTAAGGTTCTTTAATAAGTATGGACGATCGGATGTTTTGAAATTGGATAGACTTTCATTCGATCCTGTTTCGTGAGCGAAAGTATCATCGGCTTACTTGTATAGTGAGCTGACCAAGACGACCTGGTAGGTCGAGGGGAAGTTTAAGTTTAAGCAGACTTTAAGTACTTCGTTGTTGTGTGGCTTGATGCGGAAGCAGCTGACGAAACAATCTATCATTAGGTCGATGTCCTGAGCGACGTAGTTCTGGCCTCGAGAGAACACCTTGCACGGATTGAAGAGCAGCGCCATCAGATCATTCATTATATGCTGGACCAGCGTGAAAATGACGTTGCTCGAGTCCGAATTGCTAATGTAAGTCGAAGCCTTGCATAGTTTTATGCAGGTAACTGCCGCTGCCTCTGCCAATTGTCTGCTCGAACTTCCGTGCATTCCCAGGCATCTCTTCACACTGTCAAGGAACTGCTTCTTCTTCGAATGCCGGGGCGAACAAGGCGCTCCCGAATCTGTGCTAACTATTTCCTCCAAAACCTTCGGAGAAAGAATCAGCAGCATGATTTGCAGCGGCCACACTGCTGCTGCTCGGCCCTTCTTGTTATCGGCAAACGTGTCCAGCACGTCGAACAACTCCTCGCACACTTTCCCAAGGTCCTCGTTAGGCCTTTTCTGGAGCTCGGCGAACTCGTGCGGATACGTGTCCATCCAGTTCCAAATGGCTTTCTCCAGCGAGTTCATAAGGACGACGTGCGCCGATTTTTTCAGTAGACGAAACTTTTGAATTGTTTCTGAAGAGTCAATTGTTGATGATTTTAGTACGATAGTTGAAGAACAAGTCATAAGTATTCGTACATAGGTTTTTTTTTTTGAGTTTTTATATTTTATAGGGGTTTTTGTTTTTGCTTATTTATTTAATAATGGTTTAAAGTATTTCTGTTATTATTCGGTTAAATATAAATTGTATGGAATTGTATTACTTTCAAGAGTGTGAATCCAGAAAGTATTGGGCTAGTACGAATAGTTATGAGACTCTTTATGCAGATTGATAGCAGCTCACCATTTAAAAGCCTGGTTAGCCTATGAACATCCACATTGATATGCTGAATCAATTCGATGTCACTGTAATCCGGATTCTCGTCGCCGCAATTCGATAGCTCCTGAAGTCGCGCCGATATCCTATTAAAGACAGCGTTGAAAAAGTTTAAGCTCAAGGCGAAGAGCACTTTGCTCGCGAGGTTCTTCAGATGGGCATTTTGTGGACAGTCGTTCGGTATATCTGCAATGGAAAATCACATACAACCTTCTCTCCATCTAGAAAATTATTTATAAGAACCGTCACATATTGTACTAATAAACTTCCATTTTTATTACTTAGATTAATTATTAATTAAATCACACGTCTTTTACTTGATAACTCGTTGAGTTCACACTTTCATTCTATCGATTGATTGTCGGGTTTACAGTCATTCGATATTTCAGTTCTAACAATGGTTAGCTCAAGTTCCTTGTGAGACTTGAATCCATCGAATAGTTTTGGAGATTGCTACTTGAGTAGTCTAACATGAGATAATGACAGAAAGTAAAGGAACTCGATTAATTATAATTACTCTTTACTACGCTTTTTATTACATTCTTGGACTTTGAAAAAAACCTTTTGCAAACCACTTCTAATATTTAATGGCTTAAACTGTTCGAAATGAAGCTTATTACGATATGTGACAGTTTCGCTCTGTAATTTCCTTATTTCTTACCAATAAATTGGCATATCTCTCTTAAAAGTAGCTTAACGTTCATAGTTTCGTCGTATTTCGTCGTATCCTTGGGCTGATTAGCCAGGCACCTTTCGAGGGTGTCCAGCACGATGATGATCGACTCGTAACGGTGTCGATCCTGATCGGTACTGTGAAAGATACGCTGGCCCCCGGCGCACGGTACCATCTCGTTCACTCGCTGCAGGATCTTTGTGAGGCCGGATATCACGAGGGAGAAGCGATACCGAGAGATTTGAATGAGGCATGTCTTGTTTCTCTCCTCGTTCACGCGAGAATGGGTCGTTTGGGGTCCAGAACGACACGGCAACTGCATGGAAATCAGTAGTTCCAATCATAAACTATTTACACCATACACTAAGTGTTTTTTGGTTTAAATAAAAACTGTTTAATAGAAAATTATTAAGAGTATACAGAATCATCTTTACAGTTAGAAGATAAAGCAATGAAATACCTACAACTGCCGTGAAATGTATTTATTTCGTTCGGATGTATGTTGAAAAAACTAGCAAGATAATAGACTCGTAATAATAATACAAAGATAGGCAGAGAAATAGTGTGAGACCTAGCTATGTTTGCTGGTGTTAATGGAATAATGACTGGTAATTTAATGTAATAACCGGTCGCTGTTGGTAAGCAGAGTTTGTTAGAGGCTTTCCTGGAAAGTGGTGGCTTAGGGAATTGGGGCAGTAGGTTGGTGCATTTAAGGGGTCGTTTGTTTTAATAAAACACTGCATCTGAATACTGTAGTCGCGCATTTCTCGCGGTGAAACCTGTCGCTTTACGTGCCGGGAATTCTATGAGAGCGGTGCAGCTGCTGCAAACCGATAATGGAACAGCAAAATAAAATAAATAATAGAGACTGACGTATTCCGAATTGCTGGTAACAGCTACTGTCAGGCATAGCACTTAAAAAATTCTGCGAATGAAAGGAAGGTATATGAAGCTTCGAAATTCTGATATAAATTCTGCTGGTAAATACAATTGCAAGAGTTTACTAGTACGATAACTCTACATGACAAACTCTAATTTAACGGTTTTAATTGCCAAGTTAATTCAAAATAAGCAATACAATGCAATTCCAATTTATACTCTTCTATCTTATTCCTTTTTATTGATTAGCTAATTTTTTATTTCTCGCATTACCATTTGCGTCAACCGAAATCACTCTATTATCATCAAGTATTTCACCGTTTCTCACTAGATTTCTCTATCGAGTTTCTATATTCCTAGCTGCTGCAAGGCCAGAAGAAAGCTCGAACGCAAGAGAAAAAGAGAGTAGACAGGCGACAGAAACGCAATCTACGAGAGTCTCGCGAAGGAAATAACATTTCTTTCGTTAGAAGCGACACAAAGGCTGAAAATGAGTGCGTGTTTGCAGCCGCATGCATCGTGCTGCTGATTCGACATAGAATCCGCACGATCGGGGCCGTGCCAGGGTCGAGCGCGCGAACAATCATTACAAATGAAGGTATTCCTCCTTATTTAAAGGTCAAATTCCCGCAGCCCCCGGTGCCACATACGTCTCCCACATTGGCCGACGCCGCCGCGAACTACATACACAGACGTGCACACACATGCAGACCTACACAGATAGACATTGGTAGCCGCCGTTCATTGAATTTACGCGTGTGTGTTTGTATCGGGCCGATCGAAGATGCTCGTTTCCTTGCGTCGTCCTCCTGACACATACACACGCGCACACATATACTATGTGTGTATGTGTGTGTGTGTGTGTGTTTGTGTGCGTGCGCTCGATCGGCCGTAATCATTCGCCACGCAGGGCAAAAGCTCTCGTTTTCCTGCTCCTCCCGTTTTCGGGCTTCCTCCCATTTCCCGATGGAATCGTCCAGGCGCGCGCGCGCGCGCGCTCTCATCCGACGCGCACCGCGCTCGCATAGATTTTTCGGCAAGCAGTGCGTATGCAATTTTCATTCATGCATCCGAGACACGGCGAGGGCGACGTCGCGCGGGTAAGGATAAGTTTCGGGGAAGGGGTGACACTCTGTATAGGGTGTCAAGATCATACGCATACTTGAGCATCTTTGAATGAATGTTACTATCATTCTGAGAAGGATCAATGATTAATCAAGACAGAATTTTGAGAATTATTAATTATCGTCACTCGAAAGACTGTAGTTTAATTATTCCACGCGAGTGTATTTAAAAAAGTTTTGTTACGTCGATTGTACCGCTTTTCTTCCATTCATTTCTTATTGCAACCAATAACATCGATAACAATGTATATTAGTATCGGAAAAAGAGGGTATCAGGGACTTTAGAATGTTCAATATCCTTGTACCATCTTTCCGATTTTCACGTGGGTGACAGGTGCGCCGGAATTTCGGGACACCTTGTAGACACCTTGACTGAATAGCTGTCAGAGTGAAGAGAAAAGGGAGAAGGGGCGAAGGTCAAAGGAGGGCGGGGGTGGAGCGGCGACGGCGGCGGTGGGGATGGAGCGAGGGGGGTTGCAGAGGAGCAGGAGGAGGGTTGGGTGGTGGGGGGTGGTGGTGGGGGGTGCCGCAAGAAAGCATCTTCCCATGAATGAACGAATCAACGAGCGAACGAACGCCGGATCATTCGCGGGAGATGGTACAACGCCAATATCGAAACTCGCCAATGTAGAATAAAATGAAAGCATCGGTGATCACCTCGCTCCAGTTCAACTAGAATTCCGTTCACCGGGGCAAATGAGGGGAAACACTTGCTCGAATAGGAAATTTCGCAGTAATTCGTCGAGTGGAACGAGACTGAAATTTAAAAGGAACGCTGGAATAGTAGTGGTAAGAATCACGTGGGAGGAAGGCTCGCCGTGGAGAAGATTCAGTATTAGAGTACCGAGGAGATAAGATAACTCTTCATCGCCGGAACCGCGTGCACGCTCGAGGCGCGATGGTGGGGAGGATCGGTGGGAAATTAAAGAGGCGGGTTTGAACCTGGCGAGCGAAGCTTCGAGGCTCATCGAAGAAGGGCTTGATCTAATAAATCGTGGGTTGGTTGGATCGATCTTCATCGGAGACATCGAGGATCGAATCGCGCTCGGTTGGACCGGCGATACTCTCGAGTGACACACAGCACGACTCGAGTAACCGGAGAGGCGAGGTTGAATCGACGAGGGTTAAAGGAGACTTATAAGGCGGAGGAGTGCCTGGCAAGAGAGATGGAGGGCCGGCTTGTATTCGAGCTAGCGTTTCCTCGGGCTAGTCGATACTCGCTCGAGGGTGGCACGCAGGAAAAGAAGTAGCGTGACACTCTGCTACACCCGCCTTGCCCGCCCGTGTCGAATTCGTTGGTACTCCAGGCCGCCAACGAACCACCGGCGACAGCCTAGCAGCCACGCCGGATGCACTGTGTACGAAAAAGCGATGGACACACCGGTACTAGGTGTTAGTGTATATATAATTGCACAGTACATTGAAACAGCAAGATAGACACGGAGAAGCTGAACGGAGCGTGGCAGTCAAAGGAGAGAGCGAGTGAACGAAGAGAGTGAAGAAAGAGCGTAGATGCAGAGATAGAAGGCGAGAGTAGGAAACGAGGGAGAAGCGAGGAAAGAGGAAGAAGGAGAGTATATACTAGGTGTATGAATAAGGAAGGCGAGAGACAGGCGGCGACTATAGACAAGCAAGCATAGAAAGGCCAAGCAGAAGGCGGTTGACCGAAGATGAGAGAGAGTGTAGGAGAGCGGACGTGCTCTCGGCTGTTGGGTCGGCCATCGCCGGACACGATACCTGCTCCTCGAAGCGCGCGATCAGCGAGTTCGCCCATTCTCCCGGCTTTTGCGTGCCCATCGCCCTCCAGGGTTCAGTGACGAGCCGTCATCACTTTGGACGATTCAGCGGTGGAGCGCGGCGGCGGCTCCTCGACATCGGGACGTCCTCGCCATTTGCTAGCTGTGCGGCCGACTGAGCGGTGTCGAGCAGTGCCGAATCGACCGGGACACCACGGGACACCAGGGAGCCGAACTCGGTGCCAGAGAGCGGAGTCAGCCAGAGTAGAGCAGAGCACGCTCGGCCACTGCGAAACCAGACCGCTCGCACTCCTCCTCACCGCCGCTCTTTTCCTCCTCGTAACGCAGCACGCACGCACGCACACACATACACACACACTCTCTCTCTCTTTCTCTCTTTCTCTTTCTCTCTTTGATGCGGTTGCGGCTGCTGCTACTGCTGTTCGCTCTCTCGCAGCTTTCGCTCTCCTGTGCAGTACAGGAGGGGCGCGAACCGAGCCCTCTCTGCCCGGAGGAGTCACTGGCGTTCGAGAGGAGTCAGAGGGCAGCGGGGCTTGGGCCATGGAGAGCGGATATACTCTCCTCCGCTCCTCCTCGAGCAACCTCGGCAAGCATACGAAACCGGCCGACCGATATGCCGCTGCCAACCCACCAATCCTGGACACCGGCTTAGGGGTGTAGAGCTCGTGTTCTTCACCCTGTGGATATTTACCCTGCAACCACTTTTTCTCCCTTGGAAAAAATACTCTTTTCCTATATGTTGATTTGGTTAATTTTCGTGTATAATAAGTCTGATTTGCAACGAGATTTTTAGTATAACGAAATTTTGGATTTAAGTTTGTTTCTTGGAAAGAGCAGTCCGATGTTTAAATTCTTTGACGGTAATAAGACTTTATCGGTTAGTCGTATATGATTGCTGACTGAAACGGAAACTCCGCCTGTGTGGGTTGTCCTATCGATTATCACATAATATGATTCGTCGAAGTAATTACCACAACCGGTCCGATTACTTCGGATTGGTTGTTAGCGAGTATTCATTCATTTTGTATCTGAGAATTCTTGATAAGAATGAAATTTTACACATAATTAAACTCTTAAATCATTATTAGTTTCCGATACAATGCAAGACTAATATCTTTTAGCAGTCTTTCATTCTTACAGTGTATCCATTAATTCCGCGAAGTTAAGAATCAATCGCGAGGAGTCCACTGTTAACCTTGAAATGGTATCCGCCGGTGGAGATATCAATGGTGGGTGGCTAACACGTAAAGGGGGTGCAGTTGGCCGAGTTCCCTCCAGGAAGAACCATCTTCTTGATACGATCCTGACTCGCTCGGGACTGATGCGTGCTCATCCCCGTGACGAGGGGTAGGGGCAACTGTGTCATTCATAACTGTGCAGAGTTCCACCCTTCTCGCTGGCACAATTGGCCGTACGAAAATTCGATCGAGTTATTGCCATTGTAACAGGTTAGAGCTGTGCTGCTACTGCTGCTGCTGCTGCTCGTTCGTTCAACGGGCGCAGTGCACAGCCGTGACATTAACGCGACGACATTTGATCGACCCTCTATGACTCCACACATGAATGGGTGCCGTTTCGTTGAAGCCTTTTTCTATCTCTGCATAAGACCCTCCGAGTATTCTATCCGGATCTTTTGCCTTTTTAATACTGACTTTCTTTTTAAGAAAGTCATTTTGTATTCATTCCGTTTTTATGATAATATTTCGAATTTCAGTATTGTTGAGGGTGTAGAAATCTTTTGTTTATTATTGGTTTATTTTTCAGTGGTGATTGTAATTAATCAAAGCTTTGGGACCTTCTTCAGAATTTTATTAACACTTTATACTTCATACATTGAACAACAGTATATTTGTAATACATTTTAGATTCTCCCAGTAAGTAAATACAGATTTAGTGTCAATTCATAGAAATCCGGGCATAAGATAAATCACTGTTTTCCTTATACCAAGGGTTATCTTGGAAAGAATTACACTAATTGAATGTACCTTTAGTATACATATTTTCCTAGCATCCAAATATCTCAATAAGTTTTGGATCTTCGCAGAAAGTTATATTTCAATTAGAGTGTTAGATTTGTCGTTGACATTGAGAAATTTCAATTCGCGTATACCGGTGAATCAGTCTTATGAAATATGAGATCTTTGGATCGCAGTAAAGATACTCGAGTTACTTTCGTTCGCGTCGTATAGCATTCCTATTGCACCTAGATTATATTGCACTTTTCAATGTATGTGATTTATTCATACGTAGCCTCGTATTCGTTTAGGAGTTTTTGTAAATCTTGCGATAAGACATACATTATTTTTACATATAATTAGCGTGGAACCTTTGCCAATGTAATTCGATCTTGCTCATTAATTGGGTCAATAACGCTACATTAATAATTCACCTGGATAAATAAAATAACAAGAAGTTATTCGTTTGAATTATTGATCATTTGCAATTCGAAGCGTTACCTACGAGTTTTATTACCATCCAACTTAAAATCAATTGTTCCCATGTCGAAGTCCATGTTACCATTGGTTGGATATACTGCAACTCGTCGGATGACCGAAAAAAGTTTAAGATACAATAAACTTGAACTAATTTAAGGACCAAATTGCAGACAGCGAAGGTTCCACTTCAGTATATTTCTATGCGAAACTTAAAATACTATAAGTTGGGTATAACATTACTAAAATCGCTTCTACAGTTTGGCATACAAATTACGGGTAAAAGATACACGATTTTATTTTCATTTGAATGTTAAAACTATCGTGCATAATAATACATCTTGGTAGGCGGACCTGTTTATTCTTAAAACGATAAAATAGAAAGAGCGAGGGGTTTTCAATTCCTATAATTCCATGCTAACAAGACATTAAGAATTGCTTTCGCATATGGCCATCCTTGCACGTAAAGTAGATCACCTCAACATCACATGAAACAAGTTCATCCCTTTTTCAATTCTAAAAATACAATTAAAAGACTAGATCTACGTATTTGCCTGACCTCATTTTTTCCAACCATAAGACAAAGCACCGACCTTCTATGTATACATTTATCACCAAAAGATTGGATATATTCTGCGATTAACAGAAATTCGAACGCAATACGTTTAGTTAGAATACTTAGAATCGTTCTTTTCGGTGGTCGTCCGTTTCTTATTATCGGATAAACGCACGTATACGTCTAAGTACTTTAATTAGTAAACATATAACGCAGAGTTTATCCATTAGAACTAACTTAAAACTATAAAATTGATTAAAAACATTGAACGAAGAAGGTTGCGTCGACATTTTCAATTCTTTATGAAATATTTCTTGACTAATTTCATACTCAGGCTTTCCAAATTTCTCCCTATAACGCCATAAACGTTTAAGTCTATGGTATAACTTTTGGCAAGAGCAAGTACAGTTAAGAGCACACGCAATGAAGAAATATAGCTTTAAATACCTTAATACTTAATAGACTTCTTTTAAAGACTTGTTTAAGTCAAAGTGCCTTACTGTCTTCATCTAGGTAATTCTTCAACTAGCTAACTTTTTTCTAGGTAACTCTTAATTCTGCTATTCTTTATCCTATGAATCTTATAACGAAAAACGTTTCTCAGGCGTCGATTGGATTTTCTGGGCGAGTTCTTCTTCGAGCGTGGATATCACTGCATTCAGTATATCTATGTCTCGCTTTCTATGCTTCTCTGAACAGTGAAAACTCTTTGGATCGAGGTCCGAGACACCAATATCGCAATAGAAGTATTGGTCTTCGCAGGTTTTAATGATGTTCTCATGTGGTAGAGTTGATGCTGCGTCCCTGCAATAATAAAGAGGACAGATCAGTTCTATTACTCTAACGATATTGATTCTGTGGTTGATTCTTGTGGTTTTTATTCGTCATTCACAACACTCGGTACGGTTCTTGATACGATTCTTCATTCGATTTACTTTGTTGAACGTGCAATTAATGCTTGTATTCTTTTTTACATATTACATAAGTAAGTTATACAATAATAAATATACGAACAGCTGTAAATATTCGAAGTTCATATTAGATACTTTATCTTTTGGTGTTTGTAGTTCCAAATTGCAATGAAAATTTGAACTTTAATGCACAAGTTATCACTCACTCATTGACTTCATTGAAAGCCATCAGAATCGAACAGTCCCTCGCGGTAGAAAAGAGTAAATAATTTTGGAGGGCAATTATATCCTCTCTGCTAATTGTCTCTTTCTCCTCTTGACTGCAGTTGGTACCATTGTCGTTTAGTATAATCCCAGAGTAGTACGAGTTTACTTCGTATTTGTCCACATAGCTCGAGTCAGATAACGATTTGGATATTAATTGTGTACTGTTCATACGTTCTTCGTTCGCGGACCACATGGAATCTGCGATAGAGTATCCATTTCCTTTGCATTTCCCCTCAAATCTCAATCGCTTTGGCATAGAATTACTCCTTATTGATAATCGCTGACCCAGTTTTGTGATTTCAGTATTTTCCGGCAGGATATTCTGTAAAATAGTGACACTTGTGAAAAACCTGTCGCAATTAATCATTATTTGCGCATATGTTTATGTTTTTCTATAGATTTCCATTATTTGTCATCGAATTTAAAATTTACAAATATAAAGGCAATAATAATTCCAATGGTGTTATTTGTGTTTTACGAGTATCGTTGACAACTTGTACTCTTTTCATAGTTATATTTGTAACTCTAACTTATGGATAATCAAAGATTAGTACAATTTGATTGGCAATCTTAATTACTATTTTCTACCTTATATTCCTTACCGTTTTATTGTTCACTTGACAATTGAGAGGGTTTATCAAATTGGCATATACGAGCTCGTCGCTCAACACAGGTGCATATTTACGATACACGCTGTAAATGTAATCGGTACTGACGTAAGGCAATCGCTGCATAAGTAATATCCTTGCCAGCACCGAATCCTTTGGCAGACTGTCACCAGCATCCATTTTACATTCCTAGAAATTGTAAGCTACATTTTAATCCTTAATTTCAAGCGGTTCAATGAACAAGGAAATAGTAGGAAGTATATATTACATACCTCTCCAGCGAAGTAAAGGATCTTCCTCGCTTTTGCAACGAGCTCCGAAAAATGGCAAACCCTCTGCGCCGATTCCTCTTGAGCGAGCACGAGGAACTTGTGCGAGGAAGTCGACTTGAGCTCCTCTTGGGCGAACGAGCCAAGTAGGGCGGCGCGAATTAATTCGGAAAATCTGTCGACGCGATCCTCTTTAGTGGAGATCGAGCAATTTCGAAACCAATCGTGAAGCACGCGCTCGAGATCCTTCGTTGATGATTCCTGGTCGTAGACGACGGCACCGTCCTTGAAAATCTTTAAGTTGTTCTGCGGTGAGCTTAGAAGGCCTTTTATGGCTGACTTCATGCGCTCCGCTTCGCCGGAGAAGAGATCGAATGGACAGTAAGTACTTCGTGCGACGATTGCTCCTTTCCTCATCTGGAAAACATTTCGAAATCTCATTTTACATTTGTCAAATATCCTGAAAATCCTTTCTCATAGAAGTACTGTTGTGTTCCTTATACTAACAAATCTATCGATTAATTAATATTCCCACAAACACTGAATCTATCTATTAAAAGTAAAATTAATTTATATTCCGAGAGAATTTAATTAGTCTCGCAATTTTATAGACACCTGCCGGATGTCTTTTCGCATTTAACGTGTCTGAATTTGGGGAGGGTTGTCTTTGGATAATCCTGAAATATCAGCCGGTGAATTCGATGTCAGAGAAATACGAACCTTGTAATACTGATGGAGGCAGTAAGGACATTTCTGGAACCTGTGTTCTCCCTTGGCTAAGTGGCCCTGCTTCGGCTTGATCTCCACGCAGAATGTCGACTTGTTGCGAACCAGGTCCGGCTCGAGTTTCGCTCGCAGAAACGTGTAATCCGGCAGCCTAGTGGCATAGACCTCTCTGATCTCTTTCTGCTGACGCTTATCTGGACCGGGAGAGAGAAACGGGAACATGAGCGAAATCTCTTAGACATGGTTAAGATTCAATGTTGGCTCTATGTGACAAAGAAGTCATACAGGACAGACAAGCTGTCATCTGGTAACTTTGAGAGCCTTTCCACCATTAGCTGTCTTAATTCCTTCCGCCAGCAGTGGTAACGTGATATTAATTACTTGGAGATAAAAGTAGAAATGTCTACTTAATAGAAATCCTCGCGTTACTGCTTTAATAGTTCTTTTTTTTTATTACTGTCAGCTCTTGAATCTTTTCATTTTCTTAATTTAAGTTACTTAATTATACATGTGTTGGCAGAGTTCATTTCAAATACAGTGGGAAGGCTTCATTTTATTTTAAAATGTATTGATTTTTAAATTATATTCGACATAGTCTTTGTATTCTTCGGTCAAGCGAAATATTCCTGTCTTTCAGATATATTTTGGATGTCTCTCCTTTTAAAGTCTTTCAATTATACAGGCAGCAGCGAGCAAGCCAGTCTGTCGGTAGTCGTGAATTCTCTGTTTGTACATTCCTGGCACATACACATTTGAAAACAAGCTCCCCGTGCAGTCTGCGGGTTGCAAAAATACTGCGGGCAGTCGCGCGACATGCTTTCCGAAAATAGACGAGCGAAGGATTTCTCTGGACAAGGCTTTGCGAATGACCAATTTAATCTTTCCGTTACCAAGTCGCGAATCAGCATGAATTTCAAAAGCTTGTTAATGAACAACGCGAGATAAGAACTAACTGTCAATCTAGCATTTCCGCAATGTTACTGTCGAAGAAATAGAGAATGCTTCGAATGAAAAGTGTCATGCAAGAAATCAAAAGAGGTTTCTAACTCGTCAGTTCAAGGAGAAATCGCTAGTATTTCACATGAAACGATTGGATTTAAAAACGAGCTTGCTTAAAGAAGAGTCTTACTCGAAGACGTTTGCTGCCTCCTCATTTCGTTCCTCCTTTACGTTTATATCGCTCGCGCCTGTAGTAAAAGCAAGTCACAAAAGAGTCTCGTAAATGCTTAATGTAGCATCACGAGCGCGTGGAGAGCGTTATGCCTGCAGGTGCTTAACGCAGGAAGATATAATAACAGAAGTGAGAGGAAAGAGAGAAAGAGAGAGAGAGAGATCCCAGTGGGGAAGGAGAAAATAAGGGAAAGAGCCCGAGGGGTTCCACGCAAGGATGAGCAACCGCCGCGCCACGACGCCAGCGTCGCAGTGGAACATCAGGAAGAGCCGACGAAGAAGCGGCGTGTAAATAAGGAGAAAATTCAAGCGGAGATAGAAGCATCGAGTAGATAGGTAGAAGAAGTCAGCCAAGAGTAAGAGTGAATACACCCAGCAGGTTTTCATGGTCGCCCCAATGCACATTTCTTCTTTCTTCATCCATCCTCGCCCCTGGTGGTAGATGGGTTTCCCGGCACCTTATTGAAAAATATTCTCTGCAATAAGAACTGGAAAGCCTCTCTCTCTCTCTCTCTCTCTCTCTAATTTATCAGACTCTCTTTACATCCTAGAAATATTTTCGCCAAATTAAATTGGTTCGTTGATTAATCATTTATAAATTTGACTGAGAGAATATATTACAGTTTTATTAATATAAATATAATAGTAGTTATTACTAAATTCATAATAGTGACAGGTTACATTTGGAATGCAAGACATAAACCCATTGAGTTCAAGGCACGGTAGATTATCCCTAAAAAAAAAAAGGTCGGCGTCCCACTGTGAATCAGAAATATCCATTCCTTTGGGTTGCTTTCCATTGATAATGGGACAGCTTGAAAAGGCCAGCGTCATCCAACTGTGTCGATGCTCTCTTCACGAAGGCGAGTGTCCTTCTCAGGTCAATGTTGTTTTCGCTTATCCCGGCTGACAATAGTGAGACACATCCCCACCGACAGTTCTTCGGTTTCCATGCGCGCGAAAGGAGCACTCGAGAAAGCGTGGAGTGTCTGCTTGTGCGATTATTCGATCCGGCGATTGCTGATATCGTACTGGCTGAGAATAACAGGCCACCGTCGTCGTCGTCGTCGTTGCCACCGCATCGCTTCCCGTCATATTTCGAGGGAGCTTGTAATAAGAGCGGACCACTCGACGCGGATGAGCCCGCGCGACAGGAAATCGATAGTCTTGTATCGTCGGTGCGCAATATCTCTCCTAGGCGCCACTCATTCATACATAGAGAGTTCTCGGGTTAATGTGCATGCAAGCTTGTTTTCCTTCCACGCACACCCCAATTCGCTGGTGTCGGGATAACTTGCGGCGAAGAGACTTTCTCGCATCTTACAGTCTCTTCTTACATGGGAATTGTAAGAGTATGAGAGCATCCTCTGTGATACGTTATTGAACATGTATTATATAAATTCATCGTTTTCTTATTTTATTGTGGTTTTTAGTTTCAAGTTTCATTACTTGTTGAATTCTTTAAGACAGTCTTATCGTATTAGTATTCTTCTGGTATAATTGTTTTTATGTGGGATTTTATTATTGGGTATTATAATTTTATTTATTTCTTTCTTCTTCAGTAATATTACTCTGTTTTAATTTATGTAATGCACATTCGAGTTTTGAAATGCTATGTTAATGTATTGTATTAATGTATTCTGTCGCATCTCACAGTCTCTTCTTACATGGGAATTGTAAGAGTATGAGAGATCCTCTGTGATACGTTATTGAACATATATTATATAAATTCATCGTTTTCTTATTTTATTGGGGTTTTTAGTTTCAAGTTTCATTACTTGTTAAATTCTTTAAGACAGTCTTATCGTACTAGTATTCTTCTGGTATAATTGTTTTTATGTGGGAATTTATTATTGGGTATTATAATTTTATTTCTCTTTTTCTTCTTCAGTAATATTACTCTGTTTTAATTTGTGTAATGAACATTCGAGTTTTGAAATGCTATGTTAATGTATTGTATTAATGTAGTCTGTCGCATCTCACAGTCTCTTCTTACATGGGAATTGTAAGAGTATGAGAGATCCTCTGTGATACGTTATTGAACATATATTATATAAATTCATCGTTTTCTTATTTTATTGGGGTTTTTAGTTTCAAGTTTCATTACTTGTTGAATTCTTTAAGACAGTCTTATCATACTAGTATTCTTCTGGTATAATTGTTTTTATGTGGGATTTTATTATTGGGTATTATAATTTTATTTCTCTTTTTCTTCTTCAGTAATATTACTCTGTTTTAATTTGTGTAATGAACATTCGAGTTTTGAAATGCTATGTTAATGTATTGTATTAATGTATTCTGTCGCATCTCACAGTCTCTTCTTACATGGGAATTGTAAGAGTATGAGAGCATCCTCTGTGATACGTTATTGAACATATATTATATAAATTCATCGTTTTCTTATTTTATTGGGGTTTTTAGTTTCAAGTTTCATTACTTGTTGAATTCTTTAAGACAGTCTTATCATACTAGTATTCTTCTGGTATAATTGTTTTTATGTGGGATTTTATTATTGGGTATTATAATTTTCTTTCTTTCTTTCTTCTTCAGTAATATTACTCTGTTTTAATTTGTGTAATGAACATTCGAGTTTTGAAATGCTATGTTAATGTATTCATTAACGTATTACAGGCAGGCATTATTGGCAGTTGAATTGTTAACGAGCAAGCTCAGCCGGCGGAGTTAATTGAATAACACGTCTAATTAATTATTTACGAAGTCATCGGACAAATATTACGAGAGCCGAAGGTTAATCGGGAAAATATAGCTAAAAGATAGCACATGATATTGTGTTTGTCGTTAGTCAGAATAACGCGAGGTTGCAACAATACACCAGGATAAACAGAGATGCATAAACAGCCTGTTTAATGCAACGTACAGCTGGCTGTCGTACTAAAAGCTCTTTATTCGGTAGAGCCACGGAAAAGTAATGCATACACGTGTGACAGCCGCGTAACCGGACACTTTTCGGTCACGAGTGCACAACAATGTCTTCTAAAAGGGTCCTACAAAAAAAGTGTAGTCTTACAGGAAGAGAAAGCCCTTCTAACCAAAGGATCTTCTACCTATACTCTATTGAAACGTGCTATTAATTGAACTTCGATTACAACTAATCAGCAACAAAACGACAAATCACCAACCCACCAATTAAACAATCTAACAAATACAATTTCCCCAAAGTTATTCAACTCTATCACAGCAAAACCGTAAAATCAATTCAAGTAATCATCAACGCATACAAATTTCGTGCAAACGAATTCCGCGGGTTCTGGTCGTTCAATAATTGGACGAGTTAATTAAAATTGTCCTCGAGGGTTAAAACTACGGTGACGGAGGATAGCAGGGACGGGTGAAAATTTCGCGCTAAGCGAATTTAGAGCGAAGCTTTCACCGAATTGACATGCAAAGTACACAGAACGGCAAATGGAGGACGAAGAGGAAGAGGAAGGAGAAAGACGAGGGAAAACGAACAGGGAAGAGATAAACGTCGGGTGTCAGGGATGCCGTTCAAGTTCAGAGACAGTTCTTTGTTGCCGGCGATACGAGGATTCGCCTGGAAAGAGTTAATAAGCGGTTTACAAGGCGCAGTTGGTGTTTGGACTCGCGAACCTCTCAATCTTTGCTGACCGCCCGTGAAACATTGTTCAGCTCACGTTCTTCCATTCTTTTATTTTTCTTTCTTTCGATGCGCCGTTAGGTTTTAAGCCTCCCCAATTTTAAGGGCACATCTGCGTACTTCTTAATGATTTGCCATATTTCTTTTCGCTTTGTTCATTTTCTCTGGATTTTGAATTTTATAACACTACCATTTTGACTCTGTCGCCCATCTGGCTTCCACATGCTATTTATTACCCGGCGTCATTTACCCGGATTAGCGATGCGTTTTCGTCGAAGCCTACCATATCTTCGGCCAGGTATGTCCAGGCGACTAGCGGCTCATCTCCCCTCCCTGGCGCGGGAAAAACCCTTCCGCCCCTTCAAGGGTAGCGAAATTTCCGTGCCACTTCCTTTAGTTTCTGATTCCTGCTCCTCGCTCATTTTTCTTCCCTCACCACCAATTTCTAACCAATCAGCGTGACTTCCCACTTCCGTATTCTTCCCGGAAAATCTATATATTGTACCGCGCTTAGATTTTATGTTAGAGCTAGTTATTCCGCTAGATTGAAGAACTTCTTCGCGCCTCTCCTTCTTTGGTTGAGAAAGTCCGAATCTGTGCACCATTCTAAGCTCTCAGGTGGCTTATTCACTCTGAGTCTTAGCATCCATTATTATATCGTTGCCTGCGCTGACGCACCTTGCCGTCAGTCTTGGTACACTTTCTTGTCATTTTATTGTGTATCCGCATTACAAGAAGGGCGGCGTGGTTGCTTCCCTTCTTCCGATTTTCAATAAATTAGTTTCACCCGAAACAAATACCGGAGTCTTCAGAAAGGACCTTACACCCTTTCACATCGGGAGCTCCAACATTTCTGGTCCTTCGAGCCGGATATCGCGAGTGACAAGTGATCAGTGCAACAAGTTCCTGACTAATCAACCACGGAAGTATAGTGGAAGCTACATTTTCCACTATAATTGGATAACATCAGCCTCAAGAAGCCTGCTCCGATCCTGTCCGATCATTTGCGACAGAGCGGAATATTTGGGCATCGCTGCAGCTACCCAAGCCTGACCGGCACGAGTGACATCGTGGGAGAACTCATTTCCACCCAGGACGCCGCGATTACGAGCCGTCGGACCGACGCTGCCTGCTGAGGACTGCTGTGTCGCTACGCAACGGTGAGTCGAGATTTATTGCATTTACTCTGACTTTGCGTTAGCATTGGTATCATCAAGCATGGAACCACAATTAAAAGTTCTTATTGGCGAACGCGCGCAAGTAAAGGCGTCGTTAACGCGATTCAATAAATACTTTGAGGGTGTAAATGACTCCATCCCAATTGATGTGGTGGAGAGTCGACTCACAAAGAATCTAGATTTACTAGATAAGTTCGAGGCGGTGCAGGATAAAATAGAGTTTCTAGCCGATCCGAACGACGCAGAGGAGGCCGCGAAAAATGAGGAAGAGCGAGTCAAATTCGAAAACCTATATCACAATTTAATTTCGCGGGTTAAGCGACATATTAAAGATGCGCAAGCTGAGGCTAACATTGCCAGCAATGCTCGTTCTGAGAGCAATCCTGCGTCAACTCCGGGTATTGCCGAAACACCGATGGCCATAAGATTACCGACTATCGAATTACCTACTTTTAATGGCGAGCGTGACCAATGGCTTCGATTTCGGGAGTCATTTGAATCATTAATACACCACAACGAGTCCTTGTCACACATTCAGAAGTTCCACTATTTGAATTCGAGTATTTCCGGAACTGCGGCACGCGCAATCCGGTCATTGGGCATCTCTGACGTCAATTACTTCATTGCATGGCAGACCTTGAAAAAACGGTACGAGGATCCAAATTCCCTCATAGACCATCACACCAAGGCGCTATTTGATTTGTCTCCCCTTAATAAGGCTTCGCACGTGGCACTGCGTCAATTGATAGACGATGCCACCAATCATTTGGCAGCGTTAAAGGCGTTAGGTGAGCCGACGGATTCGTGGGGCACATTGCTGCTTAGATTAATAGCCACAAAATTAGATAGCGGCACAAGAAGCGAATGGCAACGATATTCGCAGACCATCACTAGGAGACGGAAATTCGACGATCTCGTTAATTTCCTAGAGAGGCATTGTAGGGTGCTCGAGGATTCTGCATTCGAGTCACGGCCGCAGCAAAACAAAGTGCACACGAATTACAATAACACCACACACAAGCGCTCGCATAATGCAACGTCGATGGTTGTCAATGTGGAGCATTCATGTCCTCTGTGCAAGGCAAGTCACCGTTTGGCCGAGTGCGAAGAATTCGCGAAGCTAACCATTCCCGCGCGGCGATCCAAAGCATTAAAGCTTCGCGTTTGTTTCAATTGTCTGCAGCCTGGGCACACAAATCGCGAATGCAGAAAATCGAATTGCAGGAAATGTGGAAAGAACCACCACTCTTTGGTGCATATGGAATACAACGATTCCCCTCCATTTGATAGGCCTTCCACATCTAGAGATACCGCGCAATTCAATTCCACCCCGAAAGAAAACCCGCAAGCATTATTGTCGCATTCAAGCGGCAGCTCAAACCACGCTGTTTTGTTATCCACGGCCATGGTGGATATTTTAGATTCACGGGGCAACAGGCATCAATGCCGAGCGCTGTTGGATCAGGGCTCACAAGCCAATTTTATTTCCGAGGGCTTTGCTAGGAAATTGAAATTACCCATGCAAAGGGTTAACACCACCGTTTCTGGCATCGGGCGCACTTCTCACGCTATTCGTGGGAAGATAGGCGTATCATTATTGTCGAGAGTCACTCCCTACAAAACCACGTTCCAGTGCCTAATCATTCCGAGGATATCGGAGAGCATTCCCAACTTTCATTTAAATAGGGAAGCCATCTCCATTCCGGACAAATTTTCGCTGGCTGACCCCCATTTCTGCGCACCCCGCGAGGTCGATTTATTACTAGGCAACGGCCTCTTTTGGGACCTTATTTGCATTGGGCAGCACAGATTAGGGCCTGGATACCCGGTAATACAGAAGACCCAGCTAGGATGGATACTAGCAGGAGAATTTAATGCCTCACTCATGGAGGGCAAACAAAATATTATGTGCCATCTGACCACCAACGATGAGTTGGAAAGGGATATTCGCAAGTTCTGGGAGATTGAAGAGGTTTCGTCGTCGTCACCGGGATTACCTCCATTAGATCCTTCCGATCCGTGTGAGATACATTTTTGTAAAACGACCAAGAGAGATAGAGACGGGACATACGTCGTGAGCATTCCCTTCACCGACCAGCTAGGCGACCTCGGACAATCTCGGACGATGGCCGAGAAACGATTTCTCGCCTTAGAAAGAAAATTTATTAGAGTGCCTGGTCTTAAGGAGGAATATTGCCAATTTTTGACCGAGTATGAGGAACTCGGGCACATGTCAGAGATCGCCAATGACCGAATTCGTGATTGCGATCCATCATATTATCTGCCCCATCACGCGGTATTTAAGGTGTCCAGCACGACCACGAAGTTGCGGGTCGTGTTCGACGGATCGGCTGCCTCCTCATCGGGCATCTCACTTAATCAAGTGCAGCGCGTTGGTCCTATTGTACAGGACGACCTATTCTCCATTGTTATGCGCTTGCGGAAACATAGATTTGTAGTTTCGGCAGACATTGCAAAAATGTATCGCCAGGTTAATGTTAAACCTGAGCAGCGGCGATTCCAGCGCATACTGTGGCGTCAACATAGCTACGAAGCTATTAGGGTGTACGAGCTTAATACCGTCACCTATGGGACGGCGTCGGCCTCCTATCTCGCGACTCGCGTATTGCGACAGGTAGGCGAGGATAGTTTGGCAATGTTTCCAAAGGCTGGTCGCGCAATCATCCGCGATTTTTACGTGGACGACCTGCTGACCGGCGCCGACACCTTGAAGGAGGCTCAGGATCTCAAGGCCAACATCACCAGGATCCTGGCTCCTGCTGGCTTCGAGTTGCGGAAGTGGGCGGCCAACGACCCACGGATCTTAACCTGCGACAATTTCCAGGATAGCGTCAAAATTGACGCCGACAAGGATCCCAAGACTTTGGGCCTTTTATGGAGCCCTGTTGAGGACTGCTTGCGATACTCGGTACCGCCGCTGTTACAGCAGAAGATAACCAAGCGGACGATTTTGTCGGAGATAGCCCGTCTCTTCGACCCCTTGGGACTTGTTGGGCCTGCAGTTATACAGGCCAAAATGCTAATGCAGAGGCTCTGGGAACTCAAGACGAATTGGGATGAATCCCTGCCGTTGGACCTTCATAACCAATGGAGGACATTCCGAAGCGAGCTCATTGCTCTCAACGAGCTACAGATTCCCAGGGCAGCAGTAGCGAACCACTCCAGCAGCATCCAGCTGCATGGTTTTTGCGACGCCTCCGAAAGGGCGTACGGAGCATCCTTATACCTTCGTTCCCAAGATCGTCAGGGGAATGTGATTTGCCACTTATTGTGCGCCAAATCCAAGGTGGCCCCCCTGAAGACAATTAGCCTTCCCCGATTGGAGCTATGCGGCGCATTACTACTAGCCAAGTTAGCTGCCAAGGCTCGTTCAGCCCTCTGCATGACCTTACAGAGTGAGCATTTTTGGACGGACTCGATGATTGTTCTCGCTTGGATCAAGGCATCTCCAGCGAAATGGCGCACCTTTGTGGCCAATCGAGTTACGCAAATTCAAGAGCACACGAAAGGAGAATGGCGGCACGTATCATCGCAGGACAACCCTGCTGACATAATATCCAGAGGAGTCAACCCTTCCTTACTGGCGTCATCGTCCCTCTGGTGGCACGGGCCTACCTGGATCACCGAGCAACCAGCTTTATGGCCCAACCGCTCCATTGACGTCGCGCAGCTACCTGAGGAGAGGACTTCAACCGTAGCAATGATTGCGCTGACTACCTTAGATTTAAGTATTTTCGAGCGATATTCCCGTGCAAGGAAATTATTTCGCGTAGTGGCATATTGCTTTCGCTTTTATCGTAAAATCCGCGCACGCGTTCAGGACCGCAAAATTAGTGAGGGCAATGCCGTCATTGCCGCCTCAGCAAGGGAGAATTCTTCAGACTTGACTGCTGAAGAATTGATTTATTCGGAGCATATCCTTATTAGGCTCGTCCAGAGGTATTATTTTGCTTCCGAAATTCACTTTTTGACCAGGGGACAGCCAATTCCAAAGAAGAGCCCGTTGGTCTCGTTATTCCCATTTGTGGGCAAACTCGGTCTTCTCAGGGTGGGCGGTAGGCTGCGTAACGCTCCAATTTCTTATGAACAGCAGCATCCGCTGATTCTACCTGCGAAGCACCGCCTGACACTGCTTCTCATTGAGCAGGAACACACAAAATTGCTACATGCAGGTTGTAATGCTGTCATGGCATCCTTACGATGCAAATATTGGCCGCTGTCCTGCAAGAATACCATAAAGGGCGTATTGCGTTCCTGCGTAAGGTGCTTTCGTGTAAAGCCACCTAAGTCTGAATACCTGATGGGTGAATTACCGGTGGACAGGGTTACCCCTTCTCGCCCCTTTTCGATCTGCGGCATAGATTACGCAGGGCCGTTCTTAATTAAGGAGCATTCACGCGCACGTGTATCAATTAAGGCGTATTTATGCGTATTCGTATGTTTCGCGACTAAGGCTGTGCACTTAGAACTGGCCAAAGATATGTCCACAGAGTCATTTTTAAATTGTCTGAGACGCTTTATAGCTCGGCGAGGCAAATGTGTGCGCATACACTCCGATAATGGTTCGAACTTCATCGGCGCTCGGAACGAGTTAAATGACTTAGGCGTTCTTCTTAGCGATAAGGGACATATTAGTAAAGTGAGCTCTTTTTTAACGGACGAGCGCATTGATTGGCGTTTAATCCCTCCCGGAGGCCCCAATTTTGGGGGCCTATGGGAGAGTGCCGTAAAATCGGCAAAATATCATCTCAAAAGAGTTGTAGGTGACACGCGCCTCTCGTTCGAAGAACTTTATACCATGCTAACGCAGGTCGAGTCCTGCTTAAATTCTCGACCACTGTGTGCCCTTTCCGAGGACCCCACCGATTATTCAGCTTTGACGCCCGGCCATCTTCTCATCGGAGAAGCACTGGCCTCATTGCCGCATCCTGACCTCCACGAGGTCAAGCTGAACCGCTTGAACAGATTTCAGCTCCTTCAGCAGATGTTCCAGCATTTTTGGACTCGCTGGCATGTGGAGTATTTGCACCAACTCCAGCAGCGCAACAAATGGCGATGCTCTGTGCCCGCCAAATTCGGGCCCGGCACCTTGGTCACCATCAAGGAGGACAACATTCCCCCCTTGCGATGGCGCTTGGGACGTATCACCGAGCTTCATCCAGGAAAGGACAACGTGACCCGCGTTGTGTCCATCCGGACTGCGCATGGTGTCACCAAGAGACCTGTCTCGAAGATCTGTGTTCTTCCTTGTGGCGACGATCCTTCTAATTAAGGAGAGCTTATTTTATTAGTTTTATGACGCAACTTTGTTGAAGGCTCTTAGTATTGTCATTCCCATTTCTCTTGCGTTCTATATTATTTGAGTAATTCCATTTTTGAATGTTTTCTTAGCCACTTCTGTGCGATATTTTCTACTTGATATTATTTTTTGCGTACTATTGCAATTAAGCTTATTTTATTTTAGCATTATTTCAATCTCCGTTGGATTTCTGTTTATAATCCTTTTTCCGAGATGTCAATTCAGTTCGCATCTTTTATTCCGACCGTTGTACTTGCCGCATATTTCTCTATATGTTGTTAGGCAGTGCAATCTTTCCAGCATTCTTATCATTTGTTGAACGGGACCGTTCAAGGTGGGCGGGATGTTTGGACTCGCGAACCTCTCAATCTTTGCTGACCGCCCGTGAAACATTGTTCAGCTCACGTTCTTCCATTCTTTTATTTTTCTTTCTTTCGATGCGCCGTTAGGTTTTAAGCCTCCCCAATTTTAAGGGCACATCTGCGTACTTCTTAATGATTTGCCATATTTCTTTTCGCTTTGTTCATTTTCTCTGGATTTTGAATTTTATAACACTACCATTTTGACTCTGTCGCCCATCTGGCTTCCACATGCTATTTATTACCCGGCGTCATTTACCCGGATTAGCGATGCGTTTTCGTCGAAGCCTACCATATCTTCGGCCAGGTATGTCCAGGCGACTAGCGGCTCATCTCCCCTCCCTGGCGCGGGAAAAACCCTTCCGCCCCTTCAAGGGTAGCGAAATTTCCGTGCCACTTCCTTTAGTTTCTGATTCCTGCTCCTCGCTCATTTTTCTTCCCTCACCACCAATTTCTAACCAATCAGCGTGACTTCCCACTTCCGTATTCTTCCCGGAAAATCTATATATTGTACCGCGCTTAGATTTTATGTTAGAGCTAGTTATTCCGCTAGATTGAAGAACTTCTTCGCGCCTCTCCTTCTTTGGTTGAGAAAGTCCGAATCTGTGCACCATTCTAAGCTCTCAGGTGGCTTATTCACTCTGAGTCTTAGCATCCATTATTATATCGTTGCCTGCGCTGACGCACCTTGCCGTCAGTCTTGGTACACTTTCTTGTCATTTTATTGTGTATCCGCATTACAAGAAGGGCGGCGTGGTTGCTTCCCTTCTTCCGATTTTCAATAAATTAGTTTCACCCGAAACAAATACCGGAGTCTTCAGAAAGGACCTTACACCCTTTCACATCGGGAGCTCCAACAGTTGGCACACCGGCGACGCCGGAATTGCCATGGCAGAGAACGGTGCGGGCAGCAGATATACCTGCGCGCAAAATTAGCATTTTCCCAGCGGCACTTGCAATCAGCCGGGCGTGGATCCTGTAATCGCACCCCGATCGGCCAAACGCGTAGCCTGAGTGAAAACAATTCGAGTGTTGTCCACGTCTCTCTCTCTCCTCCTCCTCCTCCCTCGGGATTGTCCGTGGGATAAGACACGGCTGTCCTTCCAAGTCGCAACCAGCCTAGCGTTCAGTCGCATTTCCATATTCAGAGGGGACGAAACATTAGGAAGAGCTGTTGTGAATTTCTTAGTTGGACACGAGCTTTCTCTATCTCGTTTCCTGTGTATTCCTTGGAGCTTGGATGGACGACTTATACCGGTGTCGAAGGTCACCGATGCTTTCTTTAGTTAAGAATAACTTTTTTTATTCGATGCTGGGTGATGATAAGTAATGTTTTAGTAGCTGTTTTTTTTTAACGGTATAGTTCTAACGTTTATTAATGAGCCAAAGAATTAAGGAAGTAATTAGTGATGGCTGGTTGCTCTCGCATAAAAATGCAGCGTATTTTATGGGATCGGACTCTTTCGCCAGTTGCGCAAGGACAGTTAAAGTTCATTATAATAACAATAGAAGTGGGGTCTTAGTATGTCTGTAGAGTGTGTGTTCTGAGTGTGAAATGCGTAAGAATGATTGGAGTGATTGCTGTCATTTGCATTCATCTTTTATCTTAGTATTTCCTTAAATCCGAAGTAGAATGTTTGACCACGCTATATTTTTAAAGATGAAATAATTTATTTAAACGAACATATCAAAGGCAAACAACACAGCGCGCAATTTGTCACGCCAGCAGATAATTTTATCCGTGAAATTAAAATTCTTTTTTCAAGATAAATACCGTTTTCATTATTAGCTTCGAGTTTCGGTACGATTTCGAAATTTTCGACCGAATTTCACAGAATGTCGGCGAGCGAACACACGTGTGCATATTTATGACGCACCGAACGGGAAAGCGTGGGGTTTTTTTTTTTGTCTCGCCTGGGATTGATGGGAATAGCGGGTAGGAATCCAGGGTTAAGAAGCCGGAAGATCGATATTGTTGAGAGGCCACCGTCTGCGGCCACAGCTGACAAGCTAGCGGCTCGTGTTTAGGCGCGATTTCTTCCGGCAGGATGGTCATTGAAGGCCTGCAGATGTGAGTCTCGGATTTCGTTTTCCTGTCTACCCGCACTTCCATGAGAAAGTAACGCCTGCTGCCTCCCACTTTATAATCTTCCTATTCCTTCAAACACCAGTCACTAAAACGTTCGGTGTTCCATAATACAACATTCGGTACGATTGGAATTTATTTGCACTACCTTTTCCTTCCTTCGAAAGTATTATAAAGTTCAGATAAAAAGAAAGAATAGAGAAAGAAATTTTATTCAAGTTCACCATACGCGATTAGTTGTGTAAAACATTTACTGCCATTCACCTATGTTTAAGTATCGGTGAGGAGTCGAAAGTTAGTCGGCTAAACGTGAAAAATTCAACTTTCTAGATAGTTTCTCAATCGAGTCATCGGTGGGCATATGTGATCTTGATTAGACAATCGCTATAGATTTTAATAATTAATGTTCGGTATGATTGACTTGTATTTGATTTCCATTGTTAAACAGACCGAAAGTGCTGTGATTGTCCAAAAGCATAGAAAGCTGTCGCGGTAGATCCATTAAACATTACCGAGGATTAAATTTAACTTATTCATTATAAAGTGCCTTTCATAATACAGTTTTACCAGGTAGAAAGCTCAATATTTATTTCAACACTCCGCACATTCAACATGAACATATCAGCTCTGCATCTGCAAATACAGTGGAATTCAAATGACTTTTAACCACAATGAAAAACCTGTCAATTTGTTTCGCAAATGCCATGGAAGTCCCATTGTTAAACGATCTGTATGGACCATCGAATTTTCTCAATGGCAGACTTTTACCACTTCTTCGCTCTTTCTCGACTTCTCTTTTCTCAGCCATACTAATTAGCACCGAGCCCAGGCTAATGTGATTCCTTAGGGCGATAAGATTTCTTTGATACGAATGACAGACGAGCGAATAGAAAGCAATGCCGACCGATATGGTAATGGAAAAAGGTGTAGTATAATGGGTGGTATAGTTATAGCAGAGTATAGGATCTTGTCGCATTAAATTATGCTACTCTACGTGCTCAAGCTGCATTATCCGTGAGATGGCAACAATGTGGTCGTGCGTGATTGAAAGAAGCATTAGTCTCTCGATGCACGTTACAACAGGCCTCGCCTGACCTCGATCGAAAGATCATGAGAAAGTTGCTTCGCTGTAAAATCAGTCTCTCCCGCGCACTACACAACTACCTATCTATAGTACACGCTTTTTCGAGCGTCGCTGCACTTTCCTCTCTTTCCCCATTTTCCCGTAACCTTTACGCCCTCTGTTTCAAGGATTACGACTTCAACTTCGAACACGTTCGCTTCACAGACTACGCTGAAATGTTACTTGGTCTAGGGAAAATTGTCCGAGCCGCATGAATCACGTTTCCTTGAGTCTACCAAGCTATTAATAACAGTGCACAGTTATCGTGTACGATGAAGTAGTAAAGAATTAAGAAATCAAATTATTCAAGTGAATAATAGTCCTCGATAATTATTTATACTCGTTTAGAATAACTGGTCTTGAACGCATGGAATGGTGAAATTGATATTTTCTTCTTCATTAATTCGTAGTTATTATAAAAAATAGCATTCTTCAGTGGTGTTCGAGATGTGTCGATAATATTGGCTCCATTAAATCACTGATTTCTTAGGAACCTTCGACACTGATTTTGTACTCTCGTATTGATTTATGTACAGCGTGTTTGACCAGTCAATTAAATACTTAAATACATGTTCTATTTTACTCCAAGTGATCTATTTTGCCTTGGTCTCTATAGCAAACTGGCATTACATTTTACTTGTTAGCTTTCTTAAAACATCTTTTTTGCGTGGTTCTATGCGAGCGATAGCTCGATACAACTTATTTGAAAAATATTCAAAGCTGTCGAGATATGTGGTAGAGTTTTATTAGAAGCAAAGCCGATTAGAAGTTAATTTTCGCGCATGGGTTGAATCGAAGTGTACGCAGTAGAAAAGTTTTAGTCCTCGATGGGATGATAACGCGTGTCCGGCAAAAAGCGGTTCGAACCAGCTCGACGATGTCACACACACTCGGTGTGTGTTATCGAAAAACGAAGTCAGGATAGAGAGCGGCGTGCTCATTAAGGGGAGCTTATTCGGGCTTCCTGTATAACGTGTTTTCTTCGTAACACGAGCAGTTTCCATTCTCCGCGAACGGTATCTCATATCGCTCTAATTTCTTGCCGTCCTCAGTCCAGCCCGAGTGTTTTTCACCTTCAGGCTCATGTGCCTTCCAAGTTTACTCGTCGTCAGCAGTACTCGCTAGTTGCGCGCCAATCGATGGTATCTCCAATGTTTTTTTTTTATTAGTTTTAAATATATTTTGCGAGTTCAACACGTGATTTCCCTATTAGTTTTATTTGGAATATTGTTGGAGAATCGTGGAGTAGATTATAGATTTTGTTTCTTATAATTTGATTGAAAATGTTTATGCTGGTATAAATAATCTACATCACTGCATTTATTATATTATTTGCCGAACATGCTACGAATTTGCATTAAAATCCAATATTACATGCGGGAAATTCAGAACTGCCAAGGAGAGAGCATTGCAGGGACATTTAGATAAGGGTGATAAATTTAAAAGAGTAATCAGATTTTCAGAAATAAATGTTACATTCGCTATGATTCTAATAAATATATTAACTTCTGAATTATTAAGTATAATACAGATAGCATTCGAAAGACTGTATGGAAACTCTTTAATAATAAATTCTTAATAATTCTAGTGTTGGGTCAGTTTGGTTAGGTGATTCATTTACCTGGTCGAAGGGTGCGAAAAAGTTCGGTAAGCCTGGCGATGTCCTTGGTATCGCAATGCAGGATCTCCGGAACCCGCACGTAACTGCCGAAAAAGTTGGTAACCAAGCTCCTCGCGAATTCCTGTTCCCGGTGGACGCGCAGTTTGCCACCGTCCGGTGAAACCTCTCCTGGCAACGACTTCCGGAACCGAATCACCTTACGTTCCTGGAACACCGGCTCGCCTGGTTAAAAAGCCGCAAAACTACGGAATCGTGGGTTGCATAATTACGAGGTGGACAGGATTCGGTTCCCACAATGCAGCAGCGCGCGGTTCATTACTGCGCGCCATGTTACTGTTCCGTATTGCTTTAGGTGTCATATAATTCGAAGGCTTCCGTCTACGCAAAAAGAATTGCAAACCCGAACAACAGGCTTGCATTATCCTTGCTCTCTAATATTTCCGGATAGAAATCTATCTTTGATAGATTTATTTATTTGCTTATAGATTATTTTATTATCTTGACAATAAATATATCTCGTGATTCTAGTTAAATATATAATTCAAATATACTTTTATTCCAAACTGTCCACTTAATAATCATGCAACTGCGATAATTATTCCCTCTTTTCTTAAATTCCGTACAGTTCGTATTTTCGCTTAATCGAATTGATCATAGTATTACTTCCAGTCAATTTGAACCATTGGAAGTTCATCGTAGCATCAGCTAGAGGAGAACGATGTCATTTGCAGTGCTATTTTCGAAGCGCGAGTGAGACATTTTCTCAGATAAAATCGGTATAGTAAGACATTGTTTTCAGAGTGCATGGCCAACGGGAAAGGTCATCGAGCAGCCTGACAAGTTATTGGTTCAATTAACATCGATTGCGCAGTCTGTGAGTGAGGTGATATCGGGTTATCGCTGAGGAATCAGTGCTTCTTTCGACCCGTGACCGCTGACACTCGAGCAACTATGTAGGTCGACAATGCGAAAAATTCACTGATCCGTGATAAGGTGTCTAGTGCCACCCCCTCGTTCACCTTCCCCTTTATCTCGAGTGTTGGAGAACGGCTTGCTGCTGGATTAGAGAAACGATCCCAGAGCAACTACGATCGATACTCGGAACCATCGATCTCTTGCTTCGTGATACAGACACTTCGTGAAATGTTAATCTTTCATGATGCAATCGAACCACTCCAAAATCACGTACGTGTTCCATGTTCCAGGTTACGGAAATCCACGTGAATAGAATTTGCCATTGGATTTACTTTCGTACACCTCTGATTACATCATTCTACGTTGAATATTTCATTGATTGGTGAGTTGATTATTTATTTATTCGAATCTATCGGTGATTGATTTTCATGGTACAATAGTTAATGTATTAATAAAGGATCAATGATTTCGTATTAAAAAGGACATCCAGTTTTAACGGAGCTTGTTCGACTCGAATTATAATCGGGCTTTCTTTATTTGGTGTACACTTCGAGTTAGATTTTCTTTGTTTTTGCTTACCGATGATATAGTTATTGCTGTCGTTATTATCGATGGAATGTAACTTCGTGTGATCAACTGGATTAAGTTATTGAAGCAGGTAGACTTTCGAGTTAATGCGAGTTAGGTGAAGCTGTGTCTCTCTAGCGTAAGTCCCTTCCGTTCTTGGTACGTACACGCAAAAAGGTCAGGCAAGTCGCGCGAGAACAAATAGTCCGAGTTGGCAGCAATAAATTAGTGACTGATAAGATTATTGGTACGCGGGTGAAACTAGAGCAACCGACGGAACGATAACACCTTTTGCATGCAGTAGCTCGATGCGAAAGGTAGTTGTAGTTACTGTATAATAAGAGCGAGACTATCAGCGAGCCTCGACTCCATAGAAAAGTCGACTTTCTCGCAAAGAATGGAAAAGAAGGCGCGTTTTAATCGAGCGCTCGTCTCGCGCTATTAACCTTTTGACTGTTATCGCTGCCTCTATACATAGATACTCCTGTTTTTGCCTAATAATGACTTCGAGATGACTAGTAGCTTCGCGGTGATTTTAATTTCGTTTTATAACTCCTTTGAAATACGTAGTAGTTTCCCATTCGTACACATCTCGCGCGAGGCTAACAGCCGTTCTGCTTAATGTTACATCTATTTTCACGTGGAAAAAGTGCGAAACGTGTTCTCCGTGCAGGTGAATTTATAATAGCCACAGAAATATAAAGCGGAACGACCGGACGCCGAGACAAGTTAATGATAATATTTTTTTATTTTTTTTGTTAAAAATAGAGTATCACGCTTTCATGTAATTAGCATTGTTATCCAGCAGCGCGCTAGTTTTCGAAAAATTGCTGGCATGAAACTGTCCAACTTGACATCCAACACACGGCTCTGGTATGAATTCGTTTCCAGTTTTACTGTCCTCGTGACATTTTATAAACATGTGTAATAATCAGGAAAACGAGAGAACAAGCTCCGTTACAAAGTTTCCGTAAATTCAGTTCAGCGAATAGCGCATTAAATCTATATTTAAAACATAATTGGAGAAGGAGACGTAGACAAGTAGGAGTTGAAAAAAAAAAGTTGAAGTACAAAGATCAAGCGAAGTAGAACTTCGAGCTGGAAGTCTTCATCCCGCACGCACCCGCGCTTCCACCAGTCAGGTACTATCGATCATCTCCTCTCTCCCACCTAGGCTTTTTATCCCCTACCCATGTGTAATTCTTCCTACCCCGCAAGTGCGAGGGTCAATGGCCAACCGGAGTATAATTGTCCCTCTCGCACTCCCAAGCCCTATCCGTGCTGCGTCCTTCTCCAACGGAATTCTTGTGTCGCGCATGCGGCCAAACTCTCATCTGGCCTGGACTTCGCTTCAGTCGTTTGTTGACCATTGCCAGAGAAACTCTCCTCTCTTCTATCCATTCCTTATTATCGAAGCAAGGGTGGATGATTCATTTGCATAAACTGTCTTATTTAGTCATTTTAAATTGGTTTTATTATTTCCTCTTTTCTGGAATAATATAAATAAAAGACAGAGTTTGTCTGTTTGTATGTTCGTGATAGATTGAAGGGTTGAATTTATTTTAATGACAGTTTTTCTCTTGTATAAAAATATGAGATGAGATATTAGAAGCGATTTTTGTATTTTAAGTAATGAAACCAATTTAATAGATCTTATTTATCACAGATGGATTAGGATTATCGTAGATTTTCGTGTCTTCATATCGTTTGTAATTTTGGTTTATCTGTCACTTTTTTCAATGTTCACTATGACGTAATTCGAAAAGTGGAAGGAACTTTAGTGGTATTTAAAAACTTAATTATGATAGAAATGTATGCAACAATCATTAGGATTGTAAACTATTAGATTGTCAAGTATTAATACTTTTTTATCTTCGCGACTAAATTTATTTTGATGCGCACCTTCGACCTTTACGTAAGGGGTGATTCTGAGGAACGTCAGTGAATTTTTCCTCTCATTTCTGGCCAAGTTTAAAATTCAATTCCTCTCATTCGACCCCGAGCTATCGTCAAAGTACATAGATGGCGCAACTGGTACGTCCTACGAAAGGAACTTCACGACAGGGGGTTTGCGAAGGTTGAGAGAAAGAAGGACAAAAAAAGATGGTAAAAATAAAAGTTCCCTGTGATTACTTTGATCTTAAACTTTGACCGCGCGCAAAGCCGCTTAACTCCGCGTGCTCGAAGTAAAAATCACTCGCATAAATCATTCCTCTCGAGCCGTTTCATAAATGCGGACACTTGATCAGTTTTTGTCTCTCCCAAGTAATGATCATTCATGATTTCGAAAATCAAGGAAAGTAGAAGCGTAAGACTGAACTTTCTACGAACTTATTCCGACGACAAAAGCGATAGTTGCAAATGTTTTGACCATAAGAAACGTTAGATTGAGCAGACTATTTTTTTGCCAGGGACAATTCCCGAAATTGGTAGATGGGTGAAGAGTGGGTGTTGCCGGAGGGACACTTAGGTCTCTTCGGTAATGATCCTTGTGTCCAGACGGCGACCCATTCAGTCAGATTTCCCTGCTCAGATGCGGACTGCAATTCGTTTCGCTCGAACGGCCGTCACGCCATTGAACGTAGCAGTTACCAACGCCGGGAACAAGGTGATTCCGAGTGGCTATAAAGAACCTGCTGCCAGGGGGAACCTCCGGCAAATCGAGCACGCTCCTCTGGCTAGCTGTTTTCGACGACTTCAGTGAGAGACAGTTTGGAGTTTAGTGAGAAACTCGCGTTTCCCTCGCAGATTCCTGCGTTTGATTTGTGAAGACAGTTGAAGTTCAGTCTAACGGAAGCTTCCGATTTCGTGCGCACCTCGCGATTTCTTAAGCATACACCAATTAAGAGTTTTTCTTTGAAAGAATCATTAATTGTTTAGAGTTCGAATAGAAAAAGTATTATCTTGTTATGCTAAGATTGCTAGATTGATTAAATTTAATACGTTAAGTCGTAGTAAGTAACAAAGAATTAGTATAAATTTCAACTGTTTTCACAAGTGTCGTATTTGAAATAAGCGATTTGCAAGTATTTCACACAGAATTCATTATTCCATCCATTTATCTTCCGTAACTCTTCAGTATTAGTCATAAATTGTATAATTAGGGTTGTCTTTATGGCTGAAACCATTTCAAAGTAGACGGCTATCTTAAAAAAGTTGCGTTAAAAACAGTGTTTGCTTCGTGAAAGCTTTTTTTTTTTGTGCGGACTACGAATGAATCATGAGATCGGCAGTCAGGGGAAAGGAGCTCGTAAAAGACAAGCAGAAGGGGAATACGCGGCTGGAATAATGAAATGAAGACGAAACGTCCGTGAATCTAGCAGAGTATACACATATCCGATTCCTGTAGAGTTTAATTAATTAAAATCGATCCGATCGGTACGGTTTACGCCCTTGTAGATGTCTGTCGTAGATTATTTCATGTAGGAGAAAGCTCGGGTCAGCTTAGGGGATTAATCAAATTGAAAGTGCCTGGGAAATAGTAAATAGGTCGTACTAGAGCTATGTAGAAACATAACGATAAAGCTATATTAATCTCGTTATTGCAATAACATCTAAAAAATTACATGACTCACGGGAAACGTTTATTAATATTTCTTTAATATTTCAGTGAATACTATTAGGCTTTCACTTGCATATATGATCGCGGTGCTTCCATATATTGACGGTCAACAAACCGTATGGCTATTTTTATAAATCAATACTGGTTCATGCATATTGATATGTTTTCGATACCGGGCAGACTTAAACCACAATCGGGCATGCATTAGAACAGCCGAGGTCAATATCGTAGGGTTAGGCTGTGGATTAATCTGAATATTAAATCAAATATGTCGCTCTGTCCGGAATATTAGCATACCGGTGAGCGTTCATGAATAAAGATCGGAACGTCTCCTCTCCGGCGCGGACTTCCTTTTTACGATGTTCCTTCGAAAGCACCTTTTTCGGCATTCCGTCGATTCACGTTTAACACTGAGTCCACCCCCGCATATCGGCTTAGCTGCGTGGAATCTCCTGAATATGCATTGTTCGCTCTCGACAATGCCATACCAGATGAACGGTTCCGTTCCAGCGGGTCTTACTAGCTCTATTAATCGGATCATTTGACCATTCAGTCGTAGTTTTTTACTTTCTCGTTTCAACTATTTTTTATTTTATCGTTAGCATACATTTTTATTAATACATGCCTGTCCAATGAAAAGTGGTTACTATTGAAACGCAGACTGTTTTTTTTATCGCAGGCAATAAAAGGGCTGATTCTGTATGGCGATATTTCGAAATTCTATTAGCCAAAGTGTTTCTATTATTGAAAAATGATATCTGTATTACATCACGAATGTTACGCTGCAATCATCCCTCTCATCCAATTAGTAGCATTACCTCGAGTAATGTCAATCTGTAAACACCTCTGTAACGTTTGCAAGTGGATTATACAGTATTTCGCTTCTCCAGTATATTTTTGCGGGTTTCCAACCTTAGTAGAGTACTAAAATTCCATCACCAAATTTAGAGATCTTATTCATCACGCAATGCCAATCAGCAAAGACCTCTGGAACGTTTGCAATTGGATTATACAGTAATTCGTTTGCGAGGTAAATTTTTGGCGGTTTGCAAATTTGCAAAGTACGAAAGTTGACTAAATTGGACTCTCTAATTCGTCGCGCGGTCCTCGAGAGATACAAAATCGTTGAGAGAGAGAAAGCAGTAGCGAGATGATGCTGCTGGGCGGCAGCGGTGCAAACGTGGCCAAGAATCGCAAGAAGTTTCGGTCTGCATTAGTCGAGGGGAAATGGTGAGAGAGGCAGCGGCGGTGCTGCTCTTCGAACTTCCGAGCGCGCGCGCGCGCGTACGCCTTGGTGTAATCCGGCCTCTTCACGCTTACATGCTCGCCAAAGGGGACTCATCGCTTTCTGAATTCTGCAGTGGCGAAGTTAGTCCGCATCAGGACTATCTCTGTCGTCTCTGAAATAATAGCGCCACTGTTCCCGTCTTTGTCGGCCGGCCTGTCTTCTCCCGTGAACGCGCCCTCTCTCTGCCCGGAGAAGCTTTTCGGGTGTTCTCATGCGCGTTCTCCGCGCCGTGTCGCCGACTCGCTACGCGAATAGTTTCGGAATATTAACGCGCTGACTCACGTAACTAAATTATAATGTCGCTCTCTTATTTCCTCTCTCTCTGTTTCTCTCTCAGTTTGACTGTCTCTTTTTCTGTCTCATTTCTACTCTCTATGTCGACTGAGGTCACTCTTGCGAGGAAATACTCGATGAGTCTGAGTAAACATTCTGCCACGCGGAGATAGCAGTAGTCCTTTTGTGGGAAGGATCCTTTGAAAGACTCGTTCTCTCATTCTTATTAGCATTTTACTCGATTGCTCTCTTCCAATGCCCCCTCAGTTATTCATTGCATTCGATGCTATTACGATTCGCGCTCGGTGTAATAAACGTAGTCTACGTGAGCATCAATTGCTAGTTATTGAAACGTTGACTGCCAAGGTGGACAGCCACGCCATTTCCATTCCTTTGGCGAGTTTTCGAGAGTTCGAGACAGAATACATTGTCGAGTACATAGACAGTCGATTGAAGTAATATTTAATTTAGTAATCAATCGAATAAATCAATGAGTTAATATCAATCGCGATTCTTTATACAGGCATAACTTTTTGTTTATCCATTACCCTCTTCGTACAATCTCCAACAATTGTATCCGTCAGTATTACTCACTTAGAAAGCAATCATTTACTCAATACAAAAGTCATGCAGTTCAAAATGGTTAACTTCATCATTTACTAAAGCGCGAGCGCAATATTTCGTTTTACCATGTAGGAAATGAATTCCCAAGAGAGGAAGCGGAGCACGAACCTTTCAGTTGCGAGAGCAATGCTTTGACAAAGTGCACGTAGACACTTATCCTTCGGCTAATCGTGCGCGAGCGAGCCACACCGGCATTCCTGCATTTATCTAGGAAACCGTACATATGCATCGCGTGTCTCTTTGGAGCTGACATGGCTGTAAGCAGCAGGTTCGATAAACTCTCACGAACACAGAGTGGCAAGGTGCAGGAGACGAAGGTCGACACTCTATTAGGATATTCCTGCCGATGACAAACACGTTCCATAAGGCATTCGACGAACGAACATTCTCATTTACGGTTACGCCGTTCATGTCAAGCTTGTCGATTTCTGCGTTCACTTGAACCATGTTTAGACTGTCTACCATTTTATATGAATATTTTAACGACTACGTATTTGATTAAGGGTTTCCGCACACGACAAACTATCGGTGGCAAAGATTATTTTGTTGATTGGAATATTCACTATGTGTTTTTATCAACGCGCATGAATGACTAAAAGGTATAGTAAATAATCTAACGGGCAAAAATGTGTGTTGTAGGTTTAATAATAGAACTGCCAACGGGTAATACAGTAATAAATATAAATAAATATCAAATCAATTTTTGGACACTTGTTGATCAGCACCGACTCAAAAAAAAGAATTCATAGTGAAATATTTAATGAACAAAAACGTGTGTAGAGTATTAAAAACGTATATTAATAAATACAAAGAAATATCAAACAAATCTTTTGACATTTGATATTTGTTCATACTTATTAACCGACACATAAATAAGAATTTTTAGTGAACAATCTAACCGAGAAAAAAATTAACCAATGAGAATCTGTCGTGTGCGATAGACCCAAAAATCAGGTAGTTGGTAGAATAAAAGGTTTACGAGCCGTGGTGTCCAAGGGATACAAGCGCACACGTGGTGTGCAGGTCTCAGCCATTTTGACCGGATGGTCAGCATCCGTCAATAGAATCAGGTAGTGTTTGACAAAGCGAAGGTGAGAAGGCAAGGACAAGCAATTCGACGCTGCATTGTCAATTGTCTTGAAGTGAGGAATTTGGTAGGTGTCGAATCTAACGACGAAGTGGGGAAGACAGGTTTGCCTTTTGGTCGGAAGACTCTGAATGACAACACGCCACTTGTCATCGAATCGTCTTCCTGTCAACAAGTTCCTTGACAGATTTATACTTCGACTAGCAGTTTTTCTTCAAAATATTTATTTCTCTTCGATATAATATCTGAGATATTATTTACGTTTACTCGAGAAGCTCTATAAGTTTAATCGCATCGATTGGAATAAATCGTAAGTGTAATTGCAGCTTTGGATAATCGCATTTAGTATTGAACGTTAATTGATTCGACTGTCATTGAGGTTGTTTCTTTTGTAGAATCCGGGATAGTGTGACAGTTTAAAATATTTGAAACGTGTATCGAGGTTACATCATAGAATACTTGAGTATAAATAAATTCATAATCGATTAGGTATATATCTTGATAGACCACGTGCAGCGAATGTATTATAATATTTTTCTGTGTCATGGACAGTCAGGTGTATAACAATTCGCTGGCAGTCATCTTATTGATTCATGGACACGTTGTCATTGATTTCTTGAGTGTGTAATTATTCCGGCGCTCTTAGTAATTCATTCATCGGATTTGACAAATCCATTGCTGTGTCCATTATTGTACGAAATTTTTAATCGCGCAATTTAATAGTACCATTTGCAACGTTTCATGAAAAGTTTCTTAGTTTCAATTCATAATACCGATTAATTTGTAATAGAAATTTGTCGAGCGCCTGTATTAATTTTCAAACTGTAGTAAATTAGGAAAGTTACGATATTGTCTTCAGGATTTTGATACAACTTCAGCTTTACTTTTCTTTTTCGAGGCTCACGAACTGTCATGTTTATCATTGAAAACATTGTTGCAGCGTGCAAACACAGCCAGCAATGTTTTCAAATGCTCCAATTTCGTATGGATCGATTTTTTGTACGGCCCTGCTATGGTTTATACGGGAAAGTGGTTTCCGTGTTACATCCGCAGCGCTGTGTCCTCGGTGCCCGATCCAGCTGAGAGTTCAATAACCCCGGCGTCACCGCCGCTTGGAAACACCATACATTATCTAGTATCGCGCGTTACGCCACACGTAACAACGATTTGTTTGTTTTAACAATCGGCTCACAGTATAGTTGGTCGATCTTCGCAACTCGGGCGGGACGAAAAAATTGCTGGTCAGTTGAGAGAATAATTCACCTATAATTAGACTGCGGAAGTTTACACAAAGCAGAGGATGTTTATATAATAATAATAATTGTTTCTGATATATGATGCATCACTTTTACGCATAAAAATCGAAAACTTATTCATTCGAAATTATAATAAATAAACGAAAAATCTGTATTTGGGTAAACGAGCGCGCGCTCTAGTTTTAATTCCAGGTTTTATGACATCCCTTTATTCTTTCGTAGTGCGGTCCACTTGTCTACTCATACGTCCCTTTTGTCAGCACAATTTTATGACCTACATTTTGAGAACTGCATACCTAGAATAAAATAGTCCGAGAGATTGAGGGAACGTAGAGCTACGAATATCGAGGAGCTACTGTGCCACCTTTTAACCTCTTCAAAAACGATCTTACAAATAAATCTCGTATTACAGTAAAATTGTACTAATTTAAATTCAATTAGAAATGAAAAAGAACGGCATAGAAAAACATTATACTGATTTCTTACGAAGATTAGAATCATTTTGAATGAAAAGTGCTTGGTCTAAAAAGAGAGAGTAAGTAAAGCTAGATATGTGTACTGGTCTTTTGAAGAGGTTAAATCGCTTTCCGCAGCTGTGGAAGTGAAGTCTCGCTTTGTCGAAGCGCCCCTTTTCTACGAAGAAAACACTCGAGTGCGGTCGAAGGAGAATGCCGGAGGGCAGCGCTATCGCTCCGCGTACGTCATAAGAGGAAAATTGTAATGGGCGTAAGAGTGTGCAACACTATTGAGTCCCGGAGTGTTTTATGCATGCCTGGCTGACCTCCACTGCGGTTCGATGCCCGATAACTCGTACTCCCGAACGCGCAATTCTAATGAGGGTCCGACGACGTACCAATTTTAAGCGTAAGCGAACCTACCGGATTTCAATTTCACTCTACCGTCATTAGCTCGCTGATCATTGAAATCCTCATTAGTAAATACCTCTATTTCGTGATTGCCAAAATCGGAGTAGTAAATCTGCCTTTTGAAATAGAAATAGAAACGTCTGTCTTATTAAAAATTAGATTGCAGAGTAGTAATTATTTATTCATTTGTTTGTTCAAACGGAGAAGGTAAAGAGTTATTTTATTAACTATTGCGTTAACAATAAGCACTTTGCTTTCGTTAGTTTTAGATATTCTCTTAACCCTTTACCACATTGACAATCTCTCTGCAGTTCGCACAATTTCAAACCATAAATAAATGTATATAGGAAAGACAGTTTAAAGCGATTGACGCGAAATGAAAGTGGCAAAAATAACCTGCCAGGTGTTAGGATCATTTAATGAGCGACCGGAAACTTTTGTGACCAGTTGTGTAAATAATACGTAGTAATTGCTATATGTGAAAAAAGGAGTGTATGGCGAAGATGATGGGTTCTGCCTTCGGTGAAAGAGAGCCACCCTAGGTAAAAAAAAAAAGGTAGTGGTGGCTTAGCGCGGCAATACCAGAACGAAGGACAAATCGATTGTTCGCCTCGCGACGGATGACGTGGCCTCATAAAGTGCACCTGCCGCAATTATTATCAGACCCCGATGCGATCTCCCTGGTGCATCACGCCACATGCATTCTATCGATCCACCTGACCAACCGGCGACAAAAACACTTGGCTCGTCGCGGTAGACTTTTATTTAATCAAAATGGACAGTACGCGGTTTTCCCTCGACGAGAATTCCACGTAGCGCGCATTGTTCGTGTGGTGGTTCTCGGATACGGAAATACAGAAAAACTATTGGGTACGGTAGTTCAGTTTGGTTTTTTTTTCCCCCTCGGTTCGATCCGGGGCGGGTTTAGTGTGAGCGGAACTTTGGTATTCGGTCAGAGTTTCGGAACATCGTACTTTAAAGGCGCGCAGGTATGTAGGCGCACCTTTAAAGCGACGGCAAAAAATCGCCACCCAAAACATTGTACTCTGACCTACTTAAATCGACGGAAGGACCAAGCGCTGCTTAGGCAGCAGCTCCCCCATTCAAAACACTTGCTTGCAAGATGTGCTCGAATGTCAATATTCCTCAGTGGATGTATTCGGAATGGCAGTTCGTGTCGAGGTGTTGGTGACTGAGGAACGATTTGAGAACTCGTCGATTTCATAAGAGAAAGTTCGGTCTCTTTAACTCGTGGATAAGCGACAGAGTTTCGTGTGTTCGGAGACTTTAAAATCAGAGTGATTATTGCAGTGTTAATTAAATTCACTCGCGTTGTATTTCTTATTTTAATAATAACGAAGTAGAATATTAATAGAATTCGATCTTTATTTTATCGTGTTTAATGCGAGAGAAATCGTGCTTTATCGGTAACGTTTGGAGCATTCAAAAATACACAGTGTTTAATATTAACTTGAGTTTGTGGCAAACGTTAGACGAAATTGATTCTTGAATAATTGTGGCCGATGGACCGTTAATTGTTAACGGTACAATCTGGCGAATTTCATTGGTAGCTAATATGCGTCTCGACGAACGTTGTGCCGAAGTGCGAGCACTCTCTCGATCGAGATTATTTTATGACTCTGGTTATACAGCTCGTGCTCCACTTACTGTTAGATGGCGAGTTTCTCCTTGATTTAGCGTCTCGATCATTGAATTAGGACGTCGTAGTGTGTGCCAGTGTATGAGCTCATAATGGAAAGGGGATAGTGCGATTCTCTTGCGTAAGTTAATTCGTCTTTAGTACGCGATTGTAATAAAAGAGCTGTTATAAAGTGGAAAATACGGTTTGAAAGGAAGGGGCATGCTTTTTAAATTATCGAGTTATTCGTGGTATAAGCTTTAGCTTGATGAGAATCTTCAAGTTTACCTCTTTTTAGATTCTCATCGCATTGTTAAAAGTTTAATTCTTATTATAAATTCAATTTCTCTGCTTTTCTAGTTTTTAAAAGTGCCATGACTCGACAAAAGTCTTGCTACTTCTTGTTTTTTTCTTTCTCTTGAGTTTACCTTATGCTATTCTGATTTGAATCTCGTATTAAAAATTTCCTCTGACCGCGTCTTTTCCCTTTTACATTTTATTTGGTTCGAAAGTATAATTTAAAACTTCCTTGAAATTGTGTTGTGCAGCTTGCTATTTGATGCTCGTAAAAAATTCTACTCGCTATCGGAATTCCCGCAACGCGAAAACTTTTCTTCGCGCAATTCATCCAAGATTTGCAAAAGCAAAGATATGAAGTCTGATGAAATTTCTTAGAGTTTCTTGTATTGTCCTTGATTAACTTTTTCCTTTACGAGCTTCTAATTAGAATTGCAGATTTTCTCTTGCGAGGCACGCAAAAGCGTTATGTATTTAATTAGATCGGCGCGAACGTGTAAAGTAACATTTATCGGCAGTCTCGTTATTCGCGTACCGTTATCCGATCACCTTGTTAGGCGCAAAAATAGTTTTGTTTACGAGCGTAGCGATACGAAAGCAAAGCATGAACAATAACAGGAAGCGGATGGTGTACCTCCACTTGAATGAAGGTAACTCTTTATTACTTGGGCACCTGAATCGCGGTTACATTACGGTCGGGGTTCATGGTTTTAGTTGTCCTCGAACTCCAGTTTCTCTTGCATTAATAAGTTGTGGCTCGAAAACTACAGAATGCAATTTCAAAATACACTACTCCATTAGACAACTTATGAATTTTCCACAAACTCTAGAAAACTAATCAAAACATTAGAACTCTGATCGTATTAATTTACATTAAAGTCATCTGCAGAGTAATCATTAATAATGGGTTACTATAAATTAATTTAAAACAGAGTATCTCTCGCGCAAAATAAAGTCAAGGTTTAAGTAGTTTGAAATTGCAATATTAGTTTTAGTAAAAGTTAGATACCCAATAAATAATAGACGATGTCAAACCTATAGATATCTTAAGCTCTTTGCAATTATCCAATATTTCACTACAAAGTTTCTAAACATCGAACTAATTAATATTCCACGAGCATAATCGAGCCACAGCTTATTATATTTAAACAGACAGGAAGTGTTCACCTGCTAAAGTATTGAGTGTGGCAATAAATTAATCAAAGTTTGACGAGACTTTGGGTAAAGCATTTATCACCGAAGGGTTTAAAATATCTAACTGGAGGGCTTTCGGAGGCCTTTACAATGTCGAAGTAGCTAATTGGTTTAGTGGGCGGGCGGTGTCTGGCAAATTTCTAACTCACTCACTCGCTAACTCACCCGGGGCAGAGCTATAACGAGATTGGCGTTTCCCTCGCCGCGGTAAACGCACTCGTCCACGGGAATGGTGGCGAAAGCCGGCGGCTGACAATCCGTACTGCTTGGGGCGGCGTCATCGTCCAAGCTTCCACAGGAAGTGGTCATCGATTCCGCAGAGTGCGCCTTCGCCGTTGCCACACTTCCTTCCTCGATTCTCATCCTTCCACCGGGGTATCTGACACAGCGAAGAGGCTACGGTCATTCAATTCTAATGAGCTTGGTAAATTGCTGGTATTAATAGAGCCGACACGAATGTGCGGTAAGAAAGTTGGGATAGTTGTGTGTAAATCGCTAAGTACAATGTATTAGTATTGTCTTTGTGTCTCTGACTTGGTTGCATACTTGAATACCAATTATTATCATTCACTGTAGAAAAGTGTCATGTTGATCATATTCATATGTATAAATCGCTCAACAATGCATTAACACTAAACCTATCACTACCGGATAAATTAATCGTTTTTAAATGGGAAACAAGTATAAAAAAATGTTGGTACGTTTAGTGTTAATACTGTCTTTGTGTCTCCAATTTGGTTGCATACTTGAATACCAATTATTATTATCATTCCCTGTAGAAAAGTGTCATATTCATCATATTCGTAATGGAAATAAGTTCGGAATATCCATGTGTAAATAATTACGTGCAACGCATTAATACTGTTTTTGTGTTTTCAAGTTGGTTGTATACTTGAAAGCAATTATTATTATCATTCACTGTAGAAAAATGTCATGTTGATCATATTCGTATGTATAAATCGTCCCATACAATGCATTAACACTAAACCTATCACTACCGGACAAATTAATCGTTTTCAAATGGGAAAGAAGTATAAAAAAATGTTGGTACGTTTAGTGTTAATACTGTCTTTGTGTCTCCAATTTGGTTGCATACTTGAATACCAGTTATTATTATCATTCCCTGTAGAAAAGTGTCATATTCATCATATTCGTAATGGAAATAAGTTCCGAATATCCATGTGTAAATAATTACGTGCAATGCATTAATACTGTTTTTGTGTTTTCAAGTTCGTTGTATACTTGAATACCAATTATTATTATCATTCACTGTAGAAAAGTGTCATGTTGATCATATTCGTATGCATAAATCGTCCCATACAATGCATTAACACTAAACCTACCACTTCCGGACAAATTAATCGTTTTCAAATGGGAAAGAAGTATAAAAAAAATGTTGGTACGTTTAGTGTTAATACTGTCTTTGTGTCTCCAATGTGGTTGCATACTTGAATATGAATTATTATTATCATTCACTGTAGAAAAGTGTCACATTCATCATATTCGTAATGGAAATAAGTTCGGAATATCTATGTGTAAATGATTACGTGCAATGCATTAATACTGTTATTATATTTTCAAATTGGTTGTATACTTGAATACTAATTATTATTATCATTCACTGTAAAAAAGTGTCATGTTGATCGTATTGGTATTAGAAATAACAAGTTGGGAATATCCATGTGTAAATGATTACGTGCAAATGTATTAGTACAGTCTTTTGTATCAGCGAGTTCCCTTGTATAGTTGAATTCTTATTATTGTTCCTTTTTCATTGCACTATTCACTGTAAGACCTGATCACAGTGATTATATTCGTAGTAAAAATAATATCCTTTTACCTTCTCATAGTTTTCCATGCATTGATATTTTAATTCTATAGTTCCCTTGGGATGTTTTTGTTAAAAGTTTGCCTACTGCTTATTAGAGCAGAAATCGTCGGTGTTCGGAGAGTAACTTATTGTAAATTAGTTCAATCAATATTCCAATGACAATGGGGGTTAGCAGTAAATATATTAACGGTAGTTAATCAACTGTGACGCGTTACTAATTGTGAGAAAAAGTGGAGCGACTGCAGGCGCCGATAGTAATCAAGAGGTCAATTGTCAGAAGCAATACTGGTCCAGTCGTATTGATCATTCTATACGGTCATAGTTAAAGTATTGTGTATGCCATTCGATTTTGTATTCAGTGTTACAGTAACGATAAAATACGTAGTAATATTGGGAAGTCATTAAACAGATTAGTTAAAACGTTCATTGTATTGCGAAACATGTTAAGAAAGCATTAAGGTAAACTATGAACCAAGTAAATTAAAAATACCAAAAAATACCAAAATGCCTTAACAAAATATTTAGAATTTTCTTATTGTTTTGGTTCATGCGCTACCTGCAAACTTACTCAACAAGTGTGCGAAATTTGGTAAAAGTTGACCGTATAGTTTTCAAGTAAACGCGCATACAGATTTTTGAACAAGGGTTTTCGAGGGAAGCGCGTTTGACGCATGAATAAACCGAGAATTCGCTCTCCAACGCCGGCTTGCGACTTTCGGGCGGGTTTACTATCACCAACTTTGCAGTCCGAGACAACAGGTTTACACGGTTGCGTCATTTGGCCGAAAGGCCGTCGAGTTCACGGCTAATGAAGTTCAGTTCGCAATCCACTTAGCTTTCCACCCGTCGGCAACCGGATAGCGCTAACTTTCGCCAGTAGGGAAACTGGCTTTTCCTACGAGCGCGAAAAAAAGAGGGTGGCACAAGAGTGGACAGTGGTTGCCTGAAAATCGTCGCAAAACATTCAGGCTTGTTAATACTAGAACTACCAAAGATTAAGCTATATTTATTTCTACTGATGAGAACAAAATGACTTGTACTTGAGGAAAGCAAGTAAGATATACAGATATTCCAATAATGAATAATTTATATTCATAAACTATAATACTTTGAAATGAATAATAACTATAAAAAAATGTCGATAGAAAAGTCTTTCAAGCCTCTTGGTAGTTCAAGTATTAGACTTACCACGACACTTTGTTACATTATTCACTATGAATTCGTTTTTATATCAGTCTATCTTTTCAGACATTTACGTGGGAATATTCCAACGGACAAAATAGTCTGGCATCGATAGTCTGTCGTGTAGCCCTTAATCTGACGAAAAGAGTTGGAGTGACGCTCGTAGAATTTCAATGGAATATCGGGTCGAGGGAATGCAGTGGAGCGCGCGGTAGTTCTCTCGGTACATGGTCTCCCGAAAACCACCAACTCCCGAACACGAAGCCCGGCGATGCCGAGATAAGTAATGGAAAGTGGATTAAAGGATTCGCTTTAAAACTTCCATCGCGCGCTGATCCGCATCCGTTATCGTCGGCTCAGCCTTAATCGCCAGGAAAACAAGTGCGAATCCATTAGCGGGAAAACTTTGCGCGCCTCTCTCCTCCGAAAATAGTGTGTCAGCCAGGATATCTCGGATTTGAGTTGGTTTTTCAGTCCTGTTTACCACTCAGTTTTCTCCCCTGGGAGCTGTTTGCAGAGCAAAGAGGAAAACTAGCGGAAACAGTTCCCCGGTGGTGTCATCGGTCATTCGAGTTAATAATACTTTGGCTATGGAATTGTAATGAAATTTCGCGTATGATTTAAAGCCGACATTAAGGCGATTGCAACGGAAACACGGATTCACCATAAATTATAACGCTTTGTAACATGGAATGTTATCAACGAATAATTCCATACTAAAACAACAAATATAAACTCCATGACGAAAAATTCGTAACGTTCAAATTAATAGTCAAGCATGCAGTTCTTAGTATTCATTAATCCTGTAAATGATCAATTCAATCGTATGCGTCGATTAGTGGCATTTATTCAAAGTACACGTACAATCTCATCAGACTAGAACTATCAATTACTATTCCGCACCTTTTTTTTTTTTAATAGTTTCCGAGATATCAATGAATCATTTCCTGTCCGTACCATTGAAAGGCCAGGCACATCTGTTAACCAATAAGAAACTTTAACGCGTCGTTTAACAATCATTCGAAAGTAGGGGAGACTTTTAGAGCCGAAGTAATGGGATACAATCGGCAGGCAGGAGAGATTTTTCCGGCCAACAGATAACACTTTACCATCGCTCTTCCAATAGTAGTCGCTCGGACGGGAAACGCGAAAGGGAGGGGGAAGAGGGTCTCGTGAGAAAAAACATACGTCTAATTATCGATGAACGAAGACAGCTGTAAGGCAGTAGTTGTGTGTGTGTGCCGGTCGTGTAGGATCCTCGTGGAGCGTTCTTGTGTCGGAATAAAAGCCCTGACGATTGCTAGTACGAAGCGATTAGGCGATCGACTGGTACTGAAGTCTTTTCTGTTCAGAGACAGCAGTCTCTTCCTGAGAATCTTCGCTCGAACGAGATATAAATTGAAGCGCTGATTGCGAGAGCAACGTTCACGTACAGGCTCGCTCAAAATAGACCACGCGTGTTTCTCGAGACAGACAGTACGTGAAAGGAAAAAAGAAGTATATTTATAGCAGTCATTCCACTGTAGGGCAAATTAACTCGCGAGCCATTGATAAACTTTCAATACACTTACCATCCAAACTTATTTTGCATACGGAATTATGTGGTTGTTTTAATGACTTCCTGTCGGTAATATCAATTTTAGTGGTATCGCAAAATTGAACATTTTAGTTGGTGGCGTAGTGGAAACTTTTCCTGTATAAAGTTTCCTAGTTTGACAGAGGATAAACTAGTTAAATTAGCCGTAAACATATTTGGCAACAAGAGCGATGCTCGAGCCAACGAAAACTCTCTGTCAAGCGACAGGAAATCTGCAGTGGTGATTGGAGGTTTGCACGACAAAAGTTGGCGTTCCCGTTACGGGCAACCACAAGATCAACTTCGCGCCTCTCGGCCTACAAGAGCCATGCAATTTTGCAGTACGGTAACTACGTTGTGAAAGCTCATGCGGGCTAGAAGAGTCATTTCGCAAGTGAGATAAGCCGAAGTAGCTGTATACTGGTGCGTGGGGGCGAAAAAAGCGGCGGCGTGTGTATCTCTCGTTGGGTGTTTGCGCGACGCGACGAGCCGCGCAAACATCGGACGACCAAAAATAAAACAGACCAGGAGAGTGGTTATCGCGCTTCTTGCCCGCACTTTTCGTTATAATAATCGAGTGAAAAATTGGCGGATACTTTGCAGTCAGTATCTTGTTGTTGCTAGCGTTGTCGAGTGTTGTCTTATTCGTCGTGATGTTCGGGAAAAGTTAGAGTAAATCGGGAAAGATAGACTACGTTTAATGAGAGTATGGAAATAATTTTTGATCGAAGTATTAGTTTGATTTTACTTTATTCGACATTTCTTTTTGAATGGTTAATTTTGTACTGAGAAAGCATTGGCCTAAGAATCGGGAAAAGTCCACTCAATCTCGACGAAATTAATAAAGTTATATATTGACTTTTCACTGAGATACGTAAAGAAATTTTTCCGAGACATAATTCTCATTCATGACGGTAAAAGCACTGACTTATTCATTCTCAAGATTAAACTTTTTCTTTCGAAGACACTCATTAAAAATTAAGATTTCATTTACTCCGCGAACCTCTTTTCAAATTCAACCTCAAAATTGTGCATTTCTACGTTCAGATTAATAACTTGCTATTTATTACATTAACGTGATTTAAACTCCACGTTTTACTTTCTTGGTGCCATTGCTTTCCTAGTCGATCGACCAAAAGGAGCCTCGATGGAAAAAGGTTTTTCCATCGAACTGAATGGAAGTTTCCGAGGAAGGAGTCTTGATAGCATTGGACACATAATAGCCGAGCGAGAAAGAGAGACATAGTGATTGGCGTGTTCTTATTATTGATATCGAGAAGGCGCGGCAATATATAGTCGGCCAGGTAATCCCAAAGCAAGGTCAGTTATCACATCAGTTCGCATCGTCACTCGTCGAAGCTTGGAAATGTGGAGAGCGCGCGCGATACATACAGATTGCATGCGGTGTATGTTCGTAACAGTGAACACGAGATGCGTATTCACGTGAGGTGCTTCCTATTGCCGTCTCACCTCACGTGTCCCCGACAACTCGCATTGCCAATCTACCAATTGACTGCCAAATTTCCATTGCCAATTCCTTTCACCGTAACACCGGCTAAATACTCGTCTGTTGCATAAGTAATGTCCGACTTTCTAATAAATGCATTGTGTTAAACTTTGTGATTCGTAAATAATTCCAAGAAAAATAATATATAAATATTCAAACGGAATGTCCCTTTTTAAAAATGGGAAAACAAAACTTCGTTTTACTTTTTATACACTCGCTTTTATAAGTATACATTTATACTTTTTCCATTTCAAGTCGTAGGATACATTTGGCATAATTATAACATTTCAATCTGTTAATATCGAAATGAAATAAAAATTCTATACTTGTTTGAAATACTACTCCACAAAAGGTGCTATTGGATAATACCCTGCGTCATTGTAGGGTTGATTACAGTTAAAAGCCGGACATTTCTTACGCAACAACCCAATACCTACATTCGAGTAACAGGACTCCGGCATCGAGCAAGTTCATTAAACCGTACATATGAAGTTTCCCGGCGATAAGCGTAGTCCCACGGTGGCATGGTTGGCTTATATCACGCGGGGAGGCGCAATTGATATCTGGCAGAAGCGAACACGCGCGCGTCTCCTTACGTTGGTGATGATGATGACGGTTGTAGCGACATAATGCACGCGCGTTAACACGTTATATCGGAGAAGGATAATAAGCTGTCGATACTCGGAACTCTACGTAAGAGGACCTCTTCCGGTCGTAAATGCACCCATTGCACTAGATTTTCAATTAATAATAAAAGATGTCCCAAGAAGAACGGGCGTTTTAATTTTTTAATAAATTGTATAATTTATTTTAAAATTTATTACAGAGATTACTATTAAGTATCCGTAAATCATATGGGGTTAACATTATTCTCATATGCTTTACAGCTTCACGTTTCTCCATTTAATTTAGAGAAGGTTTAGTGTGTAATTAAATATCCGATAAATGAGCATTCACAAGTCAGCAGCGACTTATAAGTTGATTATGAAGAATTAAGTGAAGAAACGTCTTGCTGTGAACCGTAATAGAATTTATTTTGGCTTATGTTGATTTACAGAGGATTGATAGCAATCTGTGTACTATACATTAAAAATATTAGCAATTTTAAAATCAATTAGGTGATTTATACAATTAAAATGTGTGTGTTTGTTGAGACATCCTTTAATATTCTTCAAGATAAGCAAGTCACTAATATTAGTGTGGAAGTAATGCAATTAGGTTTACTCTATTTAAAGTGTCCTTTGAGAAAATGATTCCTTTCTCGGGTCTTTCGTCCATGCCCTACACGTGCGAATGACGTGCTACAAATGACTGTTTCCCCCCAGGAACGGTTTGGTGGTTATCGATAATTATGGCGATTAGGAGCGCTCGCATTAGTATACCATTTAACATGTAAGGAATAGTACGACATACTGCTTATACAAACTAGTGTTCGCATGCTACAATTTTCAAAATGCGCGAGAATGCAAAATTGCAGTTTGTAATATTATGTCGTTTCTACATGAAATTATTTGTATTACAATTTCATATTTGCCATTGCCATATTATAATATCGGCTATAAATTCAAATGCAGAATCGTAGTTTCAATAAAGTGTAGAGTACAATTAAATTATTTGTGTAACTGTTTGATATTAGATATTCACGTATTACAATGTTCAGTATAGCTGCAATCTCACTTTGAAAGTCCTTGTATATAATCGTTCGCATGCTAGAATTTTCAAAGTGCGTGAAAATGCAAAATTGGAGTTTGTAATACTGTTTCGTTTGTACATGAAAATATTTCTATTAGAATTTAATATTTGACATTGCCATATTACAATATCGGGTATAAATTCAAATGCAGGATCGTAGTTTCAATAAAGTGTAGAGTACAATTAAATTATTTGTGTAACTGTTTGATATTAGATATTCACGTATTACAATGTTCATTATAGCTGCAATCTCACTTTGAAAGTCCTTGTATATAATCGTTCGCATGCTAGAATTTTCAGAGTTTGTAATACTGTTTCGTTTGTACATGAAAATATTTCTATTAAAATTTAATATTTGACATTGGCATATTATAATATCGGGTATAAATTCAAATGCAGGATCGTAGTTTCAATAAAGTGTAGAGTACAATTAAATTATTTGTGTAACTGTTTGATATTAGATATTCATATATTACAATGTTTAGTATAGCTGCAATCTCACTTTGAAAGTCCTTGTATAGTCGTTCGCACGATAGTCATTATCTCTGTGAAAATGTACTATTTAATATTCGATGCCCACGCAGCGTGTATTCGTCACAGGGATACGTTCTTTGCATGAGCGTCGTCGGTAGTAGAATAGAAAAGAAGGAGGACGGAACATTTTATGAATTTTTCACGAGATCACTGCAAAGCAAGGAAACCCGACTGTGTTCGAATGTTATTCGAACCACCTTTCCCACGTTTCAAATAAACACGTGGAAAATGTATTCATCGGGGAGAAACAGAGAAGGTCGCGGTACCAAAAATAGTCGGTTCGGACGTGGATTTTTCTGTAAACGCGATATTTCACTGTGCTTACTATTCGATCTATCAGTTATTGGTTTGACGGTAACTGATAGCTCTGCGGACGAGCGAACCTTTTTCCACTGATGACTGCCGAGCTATTCCCCGGCAGACAATACTTTTGTATCGCACAACAAATATACTTCTTCTCCGTAGAACGAGCATAAGCGGATTGAGGCTCGCTGCGCAGATTGAAAGGCGCTTTCAAAGTATTACTCCGTAGTTCGAAGTTAATTGAATTTATCTTATCCCGTGAGGTAATTGTAAGTTCATTATAGTCAACCTTTTGTTCAATAGAGCTATCCAGTTACGCCCCGGCCACGTAATAAAGACACTGAGTTAAGTAACAGCTTGGCAGGAAATTTCGCGGAATAAAAGTCGAGCCCTGCTAGAGCCACTCTCCCATAGGCAATACACAGTTAAAGTGGAGTTACATATAAACACGATATAATCTTTAATACACCTTAACTTGTCAATCATTCTAAAACACTTCCTCTGATCTACATGCTTCTTTTTTTCTCACTGCTAATTAATATAATTATATCCCTCACAGAGGAGTTTCTTGACAGGGTAGATTTTTGATAATTAGTAAACATTCATTAAGAGGGGAGGGACGTATACTCGACTTGGGGTGAATGGCTCTCGGCCGGTCTAGGTCTAATTGCTCGGAGTGCGCCATTCCTCATCAGTTCATTGGCGCGTGTCTATAGACACGCCTGTAACACGACGTGTCGTCAGGCGCGCACACGCCGAATGAACGAATGAGCGATGGCGCAGAGCTGTATGCGGATGCGAAAATACTTAGGCTTGCAATAAGAGAGCTTGCACACACTTACTTCGTCTAAAGCGCTTCTCCCGGGCGACGTTGCCACAAGCAAAGCGCGGCGCCTTATCCATTTTCGCGCAAGGTTAATGACCGCCACTCTCGCTTACGAAACGTGTCATCGTCGTGCGCGCGTGCATTCGAGGAAGCTGCATCGCCCACACGTAACCCTGTCGACTCGTGTCTATGTGCACTTGCACACACTCGCCGGAGACAGCGTGCATAAGCGGCCGCGCTAGCCATAAAGCAGCTCGAGATAATACGCGCGTCTATCTAAACGGCGCTTGCAATTAGCGCGCTGCGACGAGCGATTAGAGTTTACGGCCTGGATTGTGGAATTAGTCTCTGATAAGGTAGCACTTGCCGCCCAACATCCAGTAGACTAGATCGTCTTTTCTCACACCGTGCCGCGGATGTCTCTTAGCTATAAATGGACCGTTAATGTGTATTTGCGTATGCAGGAACGTTAATTGTAAGTGAGACGGTGGTTCAGTCTCTTGCTCGGAAGGAAGTGTCGTATTATGTGTGGAGAGAGAAGAGTACGAGTATTCACAACTACCTTTTTTTACATTTCTGTAAATAACACAGTAGTAGTGCATCCTATGGGAAAGTATGTTCTTGTATTATTTGTTCGATAGAGTCTGTGCTTGGATCGGAGAGTAGAGCGAAGATCCTCGGTTTAATAATAACAGAGATATTTGATAGAATATCGATTAGTTCCCAACTGCACTCGGTCAACTTCTTGCTTTCGTACGGCACAGCATCCCTTAGGATTGGAATATTAATTCGTGGGAGGGCTCACATCGAAGCTAGGAGTTTTAGTTTGGATTTCACGTAGAATATGAAGAGCTTGGTTCATGTATTTCTGATCTACAGAGTAGTGAAGCAAAAAAGTAGATGAGTGGAAAAACATCCTTTGATTAATCGATAATAGCTCAATTATTATTTATTTATAATAGTTTTGAATCCAAGCTAAGACTCTTGCGAAGATAACGAGTCCTCGTGTGATTCAAAATAATCATTAGTCATTAAGAAATCAGGCGATAAAAACAGTTGGGTGTTTCTTGAAAGGAATGGACTTGTACGCAAAGACACGTTCTCAAGCTTTTTATTACACTTAACACTAGGTTTCCAATACTCGCCATGTTGACGCATTTCGAATTTCATGAAGAAAATGACTGAAACCGTTTACATTTTTCTCCTACGATATTAATTTTTTTCAAAACAGCTGATAGGCGAGTTCCGACAGCACTATATCTATTCTACATACTTTAAATCGTGAACCACTCATGGAGAAGTGGCATTCATGTTCTATTCATCAGTTTCATGTTTAAAGTAATACTGTATAATTATGTTGTTTTTTGAAGAATTTGTATGGTTTTGTTCGCGAGGCAAATAGACGCGTATCGACGTTGATAAGTATATATAAGAAACGTCTGTAAACCTAGTCTTAAATATGCATGTAATAAGAAGTAATGTATTCCACGTGAGGATTATCCTTTGCAATCGTCTCTGTAGCATTTTACATTTACATAAACTTGTGTATACTTATGGAACGGGACACCCAGTATGTGGAGAGTCGCCAGCAGACAGGATAGATCGGAGAGCGTACAAGTACGAGCCAGCATCGGAACTTCCTAATCGCGGTGCACTTTTCCGAGTACGGCCATAGAGCGTCGGGAACGGAACGTATCGTGATTGCGCGCGTACCATGTATCGCCGCTTATGTACTTGCATAATTGGAAACGCTGCATTTAGCATGAGAGACCGCAGTAACGAGAGAGCAGCGCGATTGCGTTTCGCTAAAAGCGCGCGCCGGCTGTTTTCCTCCTCTGCTCTCTTTAGAGAAAAACGCGCCCGACGTTTCCGGGAACCGTTGCATAAATGCACCGCGCGAATTTGCGCGTGTAAATAAGGATATGTCGCGTTTAAAAAGTCATGTGGAGGTTCTTTTTTTTTTTATTTGCATTGCTCTATGAAGGTCTTGCAAATATGGAGTCGCGTTATTAATGTATAAGGTATCTTTGGATTTATTAATTATTATGTAGAATCTTTATTGTTTAATGATACTGATATAGAATATGATTTTTCACGCAATTGTTCACAAAGCATGCGAAATAATTGGCTGATTTAGTGATGCCAGGTGAAATTCTGTTTTATTCGGGACGCCGATTCTCCGTGGCAGTTGCCAATTTCCAACGGGCACTTGAAATCGTTTGACTGGCGTGTATAAGCGATTCTGCTGAACGAAGCACGTACTCAAGGGAGAAACGCTCCCACTCAGTTGCACAGAGAAAGGCGGCGAATGCGAGAGAGCACCAAGTATGAAGTAGCCAAGCTGTGCGAAATTGTTATCCAAAAAGTATGACAAGTCTTTAGCAACGCCACATTGCACGACAGATAATTCGACTGTTAATTTATTTATGTTTGATTTTAAGAATTAAATATGAAGGCAGATGAAAACATCTGAAGTATTATTAACAAAAAGTAGTGCAATAATAATACTATTTTACACTTAATTTAAATGTAGCTTAAAATATATGATTCTTGAAAACTCGCGGAGATTCTTTCTGAAAGTTCGATATTAGAAATCGGTGGTCAATGTAGCTTGAAAACTAATTGACCGAACGACTTGGAATTTATAGCAGATCTTCTGTCGACTATGATCTAGTTTTTGTCGCACCCCTTTTTTAAATATTGCTCTCAATTATTTTTGTCGCGAACAAGAAAGTAAACTTTTAACAAAAACGTTGAGATATAACTTTGAATGGCTGCCGTTTTGTAACAAAATATGATATTCAAAATCGGGTACAAACAAACAGAGAATTTCATTAGCTTTCAAACGAGATATCGAATCTACCTTCGTTCGAATATCGCATGCGGTTCAAGGGAGAAAAAAAATCCCAAGTTTTCCATTATTTTCACAGTTCTGACGCAGTAGGTGACCCCTAATAATTTACGACCGTGGAAGGGCAACGTGCCTGCTACTAATTACTGTTTACGCACTAAGACCTTGCCCACTTTCCCCTCCCCGAAACCTGTATTAGCCAATACCTAACATGACTGGGGAATTTCCTATATTATCTTTCCAAGTCCGGAGTTGCCAGTCGAAGGTTCCAGTGTTTATTCATTCGACCAAGCGAGCAGACACGGTCCTTGAAAATCCCTGTTCATTAAAACAAAAAATACTTTTGGCCGTCGAGGCTTGTCAGGGTCAGCAGTATTATCTTCTGTCAAGCTCGTAAAATATCGTCTTTCCGGGTAGGATTTTCCCGACACTCGTGGTGTGTGTAAGGGGCAATCAATAGGCGAAGGTACCTGGAGCACTTTTGATGGTAGGCGCCAGGTGGAGAAGTAGGCACGTATTTCGCGCGGGGCTGAAACAGTATCATTAAAAAGTCGACGCTCGGCTCGTTACGTCAGTCTCGGGCGAAAGGAAGTGCAGCGGTTCGGGCTTAAAGTCAAGGGGTGGCGAAAACAACGAGCGAGCACAGGAGTATGCACTTGGCTGCACCATCCATGCCTATCACCTCTTCCTCTTCGATTCATCCCCTCGTCCCCTCCCACTCCACCCCCCACACCACTTTACTTACAATTAGTTCTCTCTGGCGCGCACACGTCGAACTTGCACGATTTTACACTTGGAACAAGATCCAAGTGTCGTTTAACTCGTATTTCATTTCCACTCCCATCGCGTTACAGCTGTTTCTCTTCAATATTTATTCTGTTTGAATTATTCGTCTGAAAACTTTAGCAAGTTTATAAAGTCTTTGTACATCGTATTTTGCACTATTTTATAGTTGACGCAAGAGTCTATTGTCGCTTAACTCGTCTTTCGTTTCCACTGTCATTGTAGTACAGTTGTTTTGTTCTGACATTTATTGTGTTTGAATTATTCGATTGAGAAGAACTTTTATCAAGTTTGTAAAGTCTTTCTCAGTCGAGTGTCAAGTGACATTCGCGTGCGTGCGGTATTTGGATTGTTAGTGTTTTACTTTTGTGAAAGTCAGTGTGTAAAATTTATTGCAAATTTAGATTTAGAAAAGAGTTAATAGTTAATACAAAGTTAACTTCGACAAATATAGTTTGAGGAAATTGCAGAGCAATTAAAATTTAATATTTTAATATTTTAATTGTTATAACAGTATTAGTTAGGTTTTATTAGACATTTGTAGTAATTCGTGTTCATCTTGGTTTATAAATAGTAGGCTGTAGCACTTCTACGCTAAATAAGGAAAGGTTTTCAAGAACAGCAGAGTGGCGCAGTGGAAGCGTGCTGGGCCCATAACCCAGAGGTCCGTGGATCGAAACCACGCTCTGCTAAGTGATTTCTTTTTTCTTTTTTTAACCGAAACAGACCGTGAACAAATAACCCTATCGTTTCACTAACAATTTAGTTAAACAATTTATTTTTCATTTCTAATATTCCATCATCTTTTCTTTAAATATCTATCCGAATATCAGTAAACGATGACTCGTTGTTATCTCTCGAAAGCAAACAAGTCTTCCAGCTATTCCGTAATAGTAGATTAAAAGTATCAATTACTTTATACTTCGTCATCATCCAACCTTATATAATGAATCTTCGTAAACCAAGAGTAATGATTGAGACGTAACCATATTAGAAAAGTGCCATCAACTGTTGTGCTTCATCGGTCGTTATCAGTGAAAGTACCCACTTAAAAGTCTCGAAAACCACAACGCAAACTATTTCCGGCCGATAAAGTATTAATGCTTCCTGCAATTCGAATCCAGTCGCATTTACTGTACGTTATTGCACTTGCCTCGGGTCCTTTGCTCCCCAGCTATTTTTTCATTAGTACTTCCTTTTCCCAACCCAGCTAACAATGCCCTCTCCCTCTCCATCTCATGCCATCTCCTCCCCCTTTCTTTCTCTTTCTCTCTTGCAGCCCTTTCTTTCGCCAGTGAGTGGGCGAGCATTTTGCATGCATGGAAGAAATCAAGCCCGCTGCGAGCGTAGATTTTTCAGGGGCTTCCGCCTTCTCCCATCGCTCTCTCGTTGCCTTTGTATGTTGGTGGGAAAACACTGGTGCAGGAAGAGCGCGCGCGCGGGTGAAGGAAGAGCGGGGAAAAAGAGTGTGGGTGGTATACATTCTCTTGGTATATCCAAAGCTTTTCAAGCACCCCCGGGCCGACTTTCCCTCTGCGGAAACTGTTTTCCCGAACTTCTTCATTTTTATCCGGTGTGCTTACTTCGAATGCACCCTGGCAAGTTCGCCTTGGTCGTCGCCTCGCGTCTCGTCTCGCCTCTCGGCGAGAATTCTTACGCCGACTACCACTCTAAAGATCTGTTTACACAGTGCGCGCCCGCGTCCACTCGAACGACCAAATTTTCACCGCCGACGGCGATTTCCTAGTGCCTTGAGAACATTAGGAGTTGTTGCTCGCACTCATCCCCGGCCAGAAGGAAAACAATTCGTACAGTATTCGGTGTTTGTACGCGATCTTAGAAAGAAGCGTTTACGGAGCGGGAATTTAGTGTTGGTTGATTGCGTTTAATCTTTCGCTATCGTAAAGATTACTTGTGGGACCTTTGCAGATTAGAGAGTAGAGAAAACAAATAATTGTCGGAAAATTTTAAGAAGAAAATAAACGACGCTATCTAAATAAAATTTGCCACGGTTGTTGTTCGGACTTTGTACAGTGCTCGTGATTTTTTAAACCGTTATTTATCACATAGCTTAAAAGTTATTATTTTTGTAAACTCGAGCACTCTTAAAGAAAGAGTTTTGCGACAGTACAGTTTGTGTAGAATTAAACACATGTACAGTAGATAAAAAATATACGCACACAGACCTTTTCTTGGAGTTAATTTTGATGTAGAAGAAAATGTCTTTTTTGCGAGGAAACAAATTTTTGTAAAGAAGTAAATTCTTGCTCTAAGAGAAACTAAATATTCTCAAGCAATATATTTTCTACTTTACGAAAATGTACTTGAAAATACTGTAACTTTGACAATATTTAGAATGTCGTAATATCCTTTTAATGACATATTTTCAAAGTGTCTGAAAATGCAAAGGTCCCTTTATTCAAATATGAAAATCGATATCGTAGATTTGATTATTTATTAGCAGTTTAAAATTAGGACACCCATCACATCCTGTCACTGATTTACCTGTGAAGCCCGTCTCCACATTTGCATTTGCCAAGTCAGAGGCGGCAGCCCCGAAACCTCTAACACATTCAGTCCTGACACTTTGACCTGAGCAGACGTGTCTCCTGTCGCTCCAAATTATATCTCATTTTCCAGTTTGCCAAATAGTCGTCCTTACACAATGCGAGACTATCGCACACAACTCTGTGAATAGCTTTTGCGCGTTGTTCGGTTAAAATTAAAGTTGGACCATTAAAATTTGTCAAAACTACTGGCAGATGGCAACTCAAGGTCGTGCAGCTGCTTTCCGCAACAGTAGTTGTTAGAGGGGGAAACGAAAAGCTGATGGAAAATCTGCTTTCCACTTTGTGTAGGATAAAATAGCCTTAGAACGCAATCGACATTCTCGACGTAAACATTGGTCGGTTGAGTGATCGGTGATTGAAGGCGTAATTAAAGGAACAATACTGGAAACGCATTGCGATTAACGGGCCAATGGAATTCAGGAGCGATCGATTGAGCAAAGCTACGAGCAACGGAGTGGGGTGGTGGTGGGCAGCTCCTCGTTATGTTGCTTGGGTCGAACGTTACATAATTTATCTTTTTCGACAATCTTTCTCGATTACAGCGCAGCCTGTGGCTACCCCTGTTTCTCTTCTCGACTTCAGCTTGAAGTTGTGACGCAACGCGCCGAATTATTCTCGCTTACGCAACCAACTGTCCTTCTCGCTCGCCGTCAGGCCCGCCTTCCTTCGCTCGACAACCGGGTCCTTTATCATTCGTTTTATTTCGCCTCGCATTACCAACCGGCACTCTAGCATTCGGTAACGTTCAAGGCGGCGGCGACGCAAGCAGGTGTCGACTTTCCACGGCATTATTATACTAACAGCTGTTTCTCAGCGATATATACCACCCTGCCGGCAGATATGTAAATCCTCTCTTATCTCGCCAGGATATCAGTTACCAGAAATACGAAAGATCGTGTTGGGAACAAAGCAACTAAGAATTGAACTTGACTGATAATTGGTTTAGTCTGAATATCTAGAATTCGCGGGATTCCTTTGATAGTAGTAGTTAAAACTTTTAGTATCACCTGAACTCAATATATTCTTAAATATTTATTTCCATGTCAGTAAAATATTCAGTGGGCAGTTAAGTCATCACTGACTATCAAAGGATCACATTTCCATCATAGTAATTAGCAAAACTTCATTTCTATCTCAGTGACTACCTACACAATACGTATACTTTAAAAAAAAGACTTCATCTGAATGGAATGAACCCAGTAAACAATCCGCGTATTACAAGTTTAGCATGTTCGTAAAACATTAAGTGGATGAACACTATCGGCATTCCTAGAAATCAAAGGATTAGATTTCCATGATATTAATTCTCAAAATTTCGTCTTTGCTTCAGTGACGTACTAAACGAAATATACTTTCAAAAAAGCTTCATCCGGATAGGATAAACGATTGCAATAAATGCACGTATCACAAGTTTAACATGTTCATAAAACATTGAGTGGGCAGTCGAGTGAGCTACGAAAACTGTCGGCAGTACTAGAAATCAAAGGGGTTGGGGTGCACTAATGCCGCGCAGCATCCATCATCCCCGGAGGCTGTAAGAGCTATGTTGGAAGCTGCAATCGAAGGGCGGGCGCGACGGGGTTGGTAGAGCTGGCTGGCTGGCTGGCTGGCTGGTTGGTTCTGGGATGCAAAGTTTGCGCAAACATCGGTGCCGCGGACTCGACTATCTAGACGAGTGCTAACGAGGGGGATCAAAGGTCGCAGAGGAAGTTGCCGAGTGCGCGGAGTAGTCGGCCGCCGCCGGTGGCAGCGACACACACTGTGTGTGACTCACCCCTTCGGCCTAGCAGCAGGAGCAGCAGCAGCAGCAGCAGCAGCAGCCGGCTGGCCGGGCCAGACACGCCGAGTCGAGCGGAGTTGCAGAGCGAGAGAGTCTGCTGCAGGCTGCTCTGCTGCACGGTACAGTGCAGCAGTAGCAGTAGCAGCCGGTGAGAGGGCCGATCGGAGTAATGAGAGGAGCACACCGGAGGAAAAGGAACAGAGTGGAAAGAGGAGGCGGAGGAGAGTAGTAGCGAAGCACCGGCGGATATGAGAGGAAGCAAGAGGTAGAAGGCGAGAGAGAGTGAGAGGAAGCAGGAGGCAAAAGGCAGATAGGCAGAAGCGGGAGGGCGAAGGCCAGACGAGGAGAAGAAACGAGATGATGGACCACGCCGGCGACGCCAGTGTTCGAGGGATGCGAGCGATTGTAGCAATGAGCGTGCTCTCTCCGCTCTCTCTGCTCTGCTCCTGATGCTGCTGGGCGACGACGAGCGCACTAAGCGAAATCGCGACTCTCTCATCAATTGCCGGCCAAGAGATAGGGTTTCCCTTTCCGCTTATTCTCCTCGTCCTCCACTCCCGGCGATTGATGGAAAAAGTTTCTCCGGATCATTAGCGAGAGCCGCGCGCTACTGTAACTGCCGTAAGAATTCTCCGCTACCGAGTGGACGTCCGTTGAAGGAAATATGTATAGCCAGCCTTCTGCCATGGGAAAGGATTCATCTCTGAAGGGGATTACTTTAGAAATAATATTTTATTACGCTGCAAATGTATGGGGAAACCACCGATCTGTTGCTTTTAATGTAGTTTTTTTTTATTAATGAATGGAGATTCATTCTGTAAAGAGAACTCGTGTGGTTTTAGTAATTTAGTAATTGGACTCTGCGTTACACTTCAGACCTATTCGTTGCGAGAACCGCACACTCTCGGTGCATTGAAATCATTTCTAATGATTGCATTCCCTCGTTCTTTTTGACAGAGAAAATTTGTTATAGTTGTAAGTGTGCAGTAGGAACATGAGAAAAAAAAATTACGTCATGAGAAACTAAACTGGAACCCAGAGAGGAATGGTCGGAAAGAGAAGCATATAGGGCTGCGGGTAGTGCGTTTCAGTTTTGTGCACACTATTAACAAAGGGTCTATCGCAGGAAAATGTTCTATTATCCGCAGCTGCCACAAGGGTGCATATGAAATATGCAGTCCTAGCTGGCTTCCCCAGCAAGGACGGTCCAGGCAGAACGCTGCAGGGGAGACGAAGGGATCTGCCGAAAAATCAATGACCAGCCCTTTAACTCGCCCCACTCCCGCATTCGTGACTCTCTCCGCAATGACTGTGCGACGTGTCCTTTCAAATCATTCTCCGCTACGATTCACACAAATTCAACAGTTTACGCGAGACACAGTATTTTATATAATATTTTATATAATATTTCATCGACGCCAGTAGAACTTTACGGAGTTCCCGTAGCCAATTATTACTCGGTACAACAATTTCCTCGGGACAAATGAATAAGCGTGACGCTGAACAGCCGGCAACTCGACACGCTGTTAGCTAAAGGATTTATCGCGGCGGCGTTGAAATGTGAGGCGCGATGTCGAAAAAGATAGCGTGCCGCGATAACAATACGATGGAATATCGAGAAAAAGAAAGAGGAGGCAAGGCAAGGTAAGGCAAGCAAGCAGTAGGAGTGGCCGTCATGGCAGCAGAGTCGAAGTCACTCGGGCAAGGAAGAGAGGAGCGACGCTACTCTGCAATCTTTCGCCGTCAAGTGCACAGGATAAAGAAGCGATAATGAAAGGCCGGTGGGTGACGGGAAGTGGGAGACTGGTGCATTCGAAAGCAAGAAAGAAAGGGGCGAGGAGAATCCGAAGAAACTGGTGGAGGAGAATAGTCTCTTGCATTGCTTGCACGGAGACAAATGGCCGCCGCTTTTTTAGCAAACTTCGCCAAGAAGCGAAACGAGCAGCGGGAAGAGAGAAGTACAGCCACGTTCGCGCGAGAGAATCAAGCAGATGATTTCAGAAAGCAAAATCTTAGGACAATGACAAATCGCGGGGAAAGTCGCGCGACATCGTAAAAGACTAAAGTGCAAGTAGGCGAACAGCAATACATAGCAACACATCCGTTCCAAACGTACAATAGCATAGACGAAACAGGTTGAGAGTGATTAGTCTTCTTTGAGTAAACCGAAGGAGGACTAATGGCTAACGCGTTTTGATAAGGTCCGGGAAGAGGAAATTGCGAAAACCTTCGACCGGTTCTTCTAAGTTTAACTTTCAAACGTTTGAAATAGCAGAGTCACTCACTTATCCTTTCATCAGTCAGTACTTGGAAGTCATCGACTACACTTCCTTTATTGTTATCGGAAATTGTGTCGATTGCGTCGTACATATTAGTATGCCAGTTCATATATTTCACGCACATATATTTCCAAAGTTCTCCCTGCGCTCTCTCATATTCTCAGCGCTGCTTTAGCTGAGTCTTTAGAAATATTAGCTTGGTCAGAAAATGCGTGCGGTTTTTGCTGACACTTGCGTTCGGGCGAAACAGCACGAACTTTAGAGTCGCCAACATGTGAAGGGGAACCCCTCGAGAAAAACTGGTCAGTATGATTAAAATACGTCAGTACACTGGTCGCGATAAATTACACGTGTGATGTAATCCTTATTACTTGATGACTAGTTAGTGAATTGAAAAATCGTCCTGTAACTTTTGCACTTTATATCGCATCTCTTCCTACTGGCAGGCATTGTTGAGACATCATCAATAAAGTCTCGTATTAGCTTTACAAGTATGAGATGTCTTTTTTTAAATGATAAGATGATTTTTACTCCCAGTCACAGTGAACACCTACAATACCTTCTTACATGTCACGTATTCCGTGTAACATTTAAGATATTTCGATTTTATCTGAAATTCAGATGTATCTGAAGAACTCCTTTCTATTTCTTCGACTTTTAATCATTTTAAGCACTTTTCTAAATTGTTTATAGATCACTTACGAGCAATGAAACACGTAAAAAACACGGAATACGTGGCGCAGAGGCCAGCAATGTATCGACAACATTCTGGAATCTTTAAAAAAATGTCGTGAAGTTAACTGAAAACTTTGCAAGTTTGAAATCTCGGAAATTCCTGGAATTTGTGACGTCACAGCGATTCCCATAATTTTTGACGTCACTGAAATTCCTGGAATTCGCGTGACGTCATAACCGACGAATACCTCCTCGCACATTCTATGTTCCTATTACAAAGTCAGAAATTTTACCAAATTTTTCGATCAAAATTGAAGGTTTGTAACAGGAACATAGAATATGCGAGGAGGTATTCGCCCGCCGTGACGTCACAGAAATTCTTGGAATTCCGTGACGTCACAGCCGACGAATACCTCCTTGCACATTCTATGTTCCTATTACAAAGTCAGAAATTTTACAAAAAATTTCGACCAAAATTGAAGGTTTGTAACAGGAACATAGAATATGCGAGGAGGTATTCGCCCGCCGTGACGTCACAGAAATTCTTGGAATTCCGTGACGTCACAGCCGACGAATACCTCCTTGCACATTCTATGTTCCTATTACAAAGTCAGAAATTTTACAAAAATTTTCGACCAAAATTGAAGGTTTGTAACAGGAACATAGAATATGCGAGGAGGTATTCGCCCGCTGTGACGTCACTGAAATTCAAGGAATTCGCGTGACGTCACAGCCCGAAAATACCTCCTCGCACATTCTATGTTCCTATTACAAAACTTCAAATTTGGTCGAACAATATTGGTAAATTTCTAACTTTGTAATAGGAACATAGAATATGCGAAGAGGTATTCGCCCGCTGTGACGTCACAGAAATTCTAGGAATTCGCGTGACGTCACAGCCCGAAAATACCTCCTCGCACATTCTATGTTCCTATTACAAAACTTCAAATTTGGTCGAACAATATTGGTAAATTTCTAACTTTGTAACAGGAACATAGAATGAGCGAGGAGGTATTCGTTGTCTGTGACGTCACGCGAATTCCACGAATTTCCGTGACGTTACGAGTTCCAGGAAATTTCTGAGAATTAGAACTTAGAAAATTTTCGACCGATTTCTTGATATCTTAACAGGAATACATGACGTATGAGGAGGTATCTTTGGACTCTGACATCGAAGGAATTCCAGGAATTTTCCGGCACCAGGAATCTAAACTTATAATACAATGAACTAAACTTAACTTGAAAATATTGTAAGGGTTAGAAGAGAAGAGCTCATTTTTTAAGTACAAACATGGTTTATTTGATTTGGTTTAAACATTGTTGCTATTACATATTATTACACATTATCATTGTTTTGTAATACCAATATGGCATTGGAATTGGAGACTCCCGAGGGCTGCTGTGATGTAAGATGTTCTCGGTGCAGCTACAATGAGATGATAATATCCTGTAGACTTTCAGCCAGAGTCCTGCACCTATGACAAATTATCATTTAACAATAGCATAACTTAACCAACACACTTGAATTCATGCCAACTAGATTGCTATGATCTTATTTTGTTTGTGCAAGAAGTTGGTGCATTTTTACCTCAAGGCAACTGTCAGCAAACTTGGTTACTAGTACCAACAACGAACAGCAACAAAGACAAACTATTTACCGGAACTTAGTTCGCACTCCCGTATGTAGGTCCGCGCTGTCAGACCTTTTCGACTGAACTGATATATACAAAGAGCGACAACGCTTCACTATAATACTCTGAATTCCCCCCGCTTCGCGAATCGACACCTATTTTCCTCGAGTAGAAGACTACTTTAAACCTTGCTGCTCTCCGAAAGGTGCCAAACGTGGTTTATCATATCCGAATATTCCGAGCTATCTGCGCGCTGCCCAAGGGCTGTCTTGGTAGCGAAACACCCCTTTCGTCAGAATAGGAAACGAAAACTACCGGCTTACAAACTAACTACTGTTTCTGTAATGCTCTACAGTAGAAAGTAAACTAGACAATCTATGTTTTAGCGCATAAGTTGAAGTATCTTTCTACAGACTCTCTAAATTTAAATCTAGACGATTAAAAATATTGATTACTGATTGTAATATAATTATGTTCTTAAGAACGTGACGTGCAAACGTATATTTTTCTGACGTACCATATGTACGTGTGTCGGCTGTGAATCTCTCGAAAAATGAAACAGTTATGAGCAAAGTGACACGATTCGCGAATACTACTTTGGTAGAAAGGAACTCGATTGTCAAGAAAGTCTTTTTAACAAACAATTATCCATCTACTCGCGTTACGTTACAAGCGTATAAAGATTTTTCTACAGGCTCTCTAAATTGAAATTTAAATAATCGAAACTATTGATCACTGCATATAATGTATTAACATAACATGCAATTCAATATCTATCTGACGTACCATATATATATATTTTATTCTCAAAGAATAAAACAGTAATAAGAAAAAAGAATTACAGTAAAAGCTAGTAAATACGAACAAAAACAGGACTTCCAAATACTTGTTTAGTAGAAGAGCCACACGATAGCCAAAGAGTGGTTTTAAATAAACAGACCTCTATCTCTGGCGTGAGGTCAGTGACTAAAAGGTCGGCGTTGTTGGTAGGGAGATTTAAAGGTAGATATGTATAAGGAAAGGGATTGGAGAAGCGATCGGTCCAAGTGTGTACGAGCCCTTAAGCATAGGGCAGAGGAAAAGGGGGGCAGTAACCGAGGAGGCCAAGCAACGTCAGGGAGCCAGGGCAACAACCGAGTCTGACCTCCACGACCAAGCATCGCCTGGTTCCCCGGCCGTGCGCCTCTCTTCCCCTGCCGCGTCCCTCCACCGTCACCGCCGTCACTCACGTTGCAAGCTCCCTCTACGGAGACGGGACTCCCTTTTGCGCTCTCCCGTTTCTCTCCCCGGTACAATAATTCGCTGCCGTCATTTCGCATGGCAAAGACAGAACGAGAGTGCGAGAGAGGACGGTCGAGAGAGACTTCTTCGACGTTTGCTGGCTCTCGCTCGACCGTCCGCTTGGCTTCAGGTTTCGCTAGCGAGTGCCGTCCCCATTTGTCCCAGATCCTCGTGTCCCGGACCGAGAAACCTTAAGAGCGCTCGAGCGGGTTGTTGAACCGACCTCCCGCCCGCAACCCCTATTATCCGCTCCTTACCACCGAGTTTCAAACCCCTTCTCCCAGTTGGCTCGAGCAAAGGGATGCCCCTGCTGGAAAAAATCCGATTTCGGCGAACCGACTACTCATCCACACCCGCGCCCCACTAACCGCTTCTGATTTCCTCTCAACGCGTAGATATTGTTTTTCCTTCTTATTGGAAACTTGTTCGAGGATACGATGCTTTTTTCAAGCACAGATGATAAAAAAAGCATGTGCGAGAGGAGTGATGGACGCGTCGGGGAAATATACTAGAGTAGAGATGTAGGATATAGAAACCTGTAGTGGATATTCTGCAATCTAAGAGCTATGAATCTATCCGATAAGCTCAGACTAGAAATTAACTGAAACGTTGGGAAGCACGGTACTTCGAAGACATTTCGAGTCGTTATTAGTTTAGTCGTTTGACATAAGTGGATGAAAGACTGACAGGATTGTTACATACTAACTAAGTAGTAAACCTAAGTGTATGACTGGATAACTACACGTAAGTGACCTATCGTTAAAGACGAGGTAGCTAGGCAACATGCTACTTGAGCAACAACACTGTGTGATTCCCGAACGCGATAGAACAGGCTGTAAAATAACGGAGACGATGATGAACCGGGATGCAATTGTTGGGCTTCTGCCGCCTATGCAGATATATGTTTTAAAATGGAAAGGTGAGTGTTCGACACTCAAACTGGTTGGTCTTCAACTTGAGGACTCGTATTTCACGGGAAAAATCGGATACTGCTTTTCCTACTCGAGACTGGTTCGGCCTACTCTAATCCCCGTGATATGATACTACTTGGCCTCGTATTCGATCCTCCAGGCGAAATATTAATTCGCACATTTGTATGGCCGATTACTAATTGGCACCGATATCACCTGTGGGCGACTGAAAGGGGTTAATTAGAGAGTCCCAGTCGCGCGCGCCTAATTGCAATCAGCCCGAGAACCCACCAAGCAAATTAAGATTGTCGATGCGATACCCGATGACTTTCTTTCAGGTGCTTTCCAAATCCTACTGGAAATCTATAGGCGAGCTCTCTTCTTTAAATAAACTGCAACTGTTGCAAAGAGTTGAAAATAGAAATCTTGAATGAATGTAATTTCGACTTCTCTCTTTCGACATTCACAGCCTTTCATACTACTTACTACTTATTATTTAAATCCAATAGGAAAACCTTCTGCTGGAAATGCTCGCGAAAAGAATTCATACTTGACTTACGGAAATGTAAGTTCTTTGAGTTGAGAATTATCGTGCTTTTCAGTATCTGAAGAAAACGATTTGAAAGTTCCAATTCAAGCTTCTCAATAGGAACGAGTGAACGGCTCGTGCCTTGATAAAATCTTGCAGTAAGTTACTTTCAGGTAGATCGAATGGTCCGGCAATGGAAATTTTGCCTGACTTATTAATGGGAGGAAATGCGGATAAGTTATATTTAGATAAATTCTTATCAGAGTGTTTCTCTTTGATATGTCACACCATGCGCTTCAGCATCCCTGAAGATACACGGTGATCGCGGCGGGTTCCAAAAGATATCGGATAGGAAGCCTGCGCGCCATCATTTCCGCTAATCGCTCGTCGATATCATCGACGGTTTAATCGAACTCCTTCGATCTTGCCACACAGCTCGCTTACTTAACACTCTTTTTCTCTTCCTCCTACCAAGCAAGGATTTAGCGCATTGAAATGGCAATCACTCATGACCGGATTATTACACTGCCATTGCAAATGTATCTATTTCTGACTGATGATTTCCATGTTAAATCTTGATAATGAAATCTGAATTGTTAATGCCAGACTAATATTGTTTTTCAGGTGAAGGAGCCAATACTGCGACGTTGATACGGAACTGCAGTCGAAACTCAATTATTAAAGTAATCAAGGAACTAGATTATAATTAAAAAACTAATTCTGTATACGAATGTTTTATGTACTTTATATTATACAAGTAAACTGTGAATCAAGTTTTTCTACTCTGATTGATAAATAATTCTCCAAATTATGAGTCACTAATTGTATCACATTTTAATTCTATGTGCATGGAAATTGCTTTGCTGTGTAAATATTAAAGAATAAAATAACTGTGAACATTTAACTAGCGGATCATAGTCTTTTAATCCTAGCATATTCCTATCAGTTGAAAATAAAGTAAATGAAACCAGATGATAAAACCCAGTAGACTTTACTCGATATCTGTACGCCCGAGGACACTGAAAGCTGCGGTTTTAATCACCCGAGATATTTAACCAGTTCCTAAGCCACGCTGAGGTCTCTTCTTGTTGTCACGCGTTGACTCGTCCGACCACACTGACTTTTTGCCCGAGTTTTTAACCGCCTGACGCACAGCACTTCCACGCGCGTATCGTGCTGTTCTTGTTCAAAAGCTTTTTTTCCCTCTAAAACTATCCAACGATTTCGTGAAGGGGAAGAACTTCACGACAAGTCCGGTTTTATACGAAAAGTTACGATATTATTAACTGTGACTAATAAAGAAAACATTTCTATTTGCTACGAATGAAATAAAGCACGGTAATAGTTGATTGCTGCGGACTAGATTTTAATGTAATTGTAACTCGACAAGCCGAGCAAACTATCGAATTTCCCCGGTATCACGCTAATGCACGATAATTGCGTGCACGCACACACGACGCGTTTGGGTTATCGACTCTCTAAGCCTCTACGTGGGAGCAATATCAATCATCTCCGCTTTAATTGCCATTTTAGCAATTACTGTCACTCCATCGCACCGTGAGCGACCTATCACCAGGACCGAATAATGGGTTTATGAGATTCGCACGTCTTGTCGGTTGGTAAATCAAGTAAAGTAATGCAGGAAGGCTCAGTTGATTCGATAACGATAGCATTAAATCCCGAGCAAATGCAATCTTACTTCAATGATCGAAATAAAGAAATTAACAAAACAACCAACTCCAAGTTTTACACGGTGTCCAAGGACACATTCTTGCAACGTATTCTGTTCACTAAAGCTTTACAACTGTTTTTCGGAAAGTATTCCCTAATCGACAATGCACGCTGTTCGCGACTGCCACTTTTCACGCCGCTCCACGAAAGCACGTAAATACAAGCGCGTTTAATCTCCAAAGACAAACACGGCGACACTCTTATTTTACCGCCAGGCTTGTTTTACATTCTTCGTTGTTTTGCACAGGCTGACGCAGGGCGCATTAACGCGTTTTTATTGCAACGGATTATCGGTATGGAATAGGAGTGCACCCGCGCGATTGCAGTCTCCGCTATGCAGATTTTCTTACTCGGAAATCATTGAAGTTACGTCAGGCAATTGCGGCGAATATCTATGCAATCTGGCCATGCAATGCTTTTTCTCGAGGTCCAACTACTACGGTCTTTGCGTACTGCTTTTACAATGGCAATGACTAATTCCACGTGTAAACTGTTGTATAACTCTTTTCGCACTTAATTGATATAACTTAATACTTTGTACTGCGCTGTTGAATTCGTCGATGGAATATTTCGAAACTCTACGCTATATAAGATTGACAGGTTGTTCGTGAGTTCAATAATTCCTATATGTCAGAAATATTCGAGTTCGGCGAGAGAAAGTAGCTGGCAACGATTCGTACGACAGTTCTGGAGCAAGTGACGTGCTTGTTCCTTGCAGTGGTCTTTCCGGAAGGCAACCCTGCCCCTCCCCACTTCCAGCTAAGGATCCAATAGGACCAGGAATTCTAGTTTTAAATAATACGATGTTAGACTGGCCCTGGTCTTTCATACCTAAGGTCTATCAAAAAATGACCTGACTCTATTGACGGCTGGCGACCACCTGGGCGGAAAGGTTGCCATCTGGTACTCGCGTGTCCGCCTAATGCCTTCGCGCATCGCTGCTTCCAATCGTAAATCTATTGTTATACCGAGTTACCTGATTCCTGCTCAAACAAGTTCTCACAAAAGGCATTGCCTCTACATTCAAATCAATATCCGACAGTATGTAATATTATTATGCAGTAACGGTAACAAAGTTAATTTAAATCTTTCTAGAAATGCATTTATTTACTTCTGAATTTGGTAACTGCGCTTCAAGACTTGATTTTAAATTCGATATTGATTCGATTAGAAAACTCTCTAATTTTAGATATTTGATAATTGTAATGTTGTATTATATTACAAATTCCTATCATATCCGAATTATAATAACGATTCTAAAATGGAACAACGACAATATCAATGTGCTAAAACCTCGAAGTTCACTATGCCATGTTGACTCGACGAAGTCAAGAAGAAGACTGACTCCATACACCATTCAATATTAAAGACTTAAGGTGAATAAAGGTTCGAAGAAGAGTGCAATGCGTACGTGTCTGCCTACGTACTTACCCGTCGGCCGAGCGATAACCTTATCCGTCTTTTTTTGATACCGTGCAACTGCCGGTCAACGTCGAACAAACTTTAAACACGAAGCGTATTCGAGATTATCAAAAATTAAACAACGTCTCTGCGCGTATCGCATCTACGCTTTACTGATTGCGAAGGGGGTTGTCGATGACTGTGATGGATGATACACACCGATTATACGATGAGGGGAAAAAGAAGTCAGAGGGGGTGGTGGTGGTGGTTGATGGTGGCAGCAGAATGTCGCAAGTGAGACAAGTAAAAACGCAGCGGCATTTTGTATTCATGAAATTTTTTCATAAGCACGAGGCCTTTTGTTTTTATTATCTCTGTACAAAAACAGTCGAAAAAATTATAGATTTCTTTTGATAAAGATTTAATTTTTTCGAGCTCACGGCATATGTACAAGCGGAGAAAAATGATAGACATCGTAAACCTATAAACTAAATATAATTATACATTGATATAATAGATATAATAATAATTATAATCCATAATAATTAATAGTAAACCTACGAGTCTACAGATTCGAGAGTGTATTGTGTCGGCTCCTCGTGTTTTTTTTTTCTTAATAACGGGGTATGCTCGTCAAACTGATGTGTTCTGTGTATCATATGGTATACCATGTGTCTCTCTCTGTGTAAGTGTTTATCTGTTCGTGCTATTTGTCCTTTTGTGTATGTATGTGTTGTGTGTGTGTGAGTGTTTCTTGGTGCCTCTCTCTCTCTCTGACTATGTGTTATCATGTAGATCCCGCAATCGTTTACTGAAGATCCATGGGATTCGAAATTCTCATTTATACAGAATTCTCGCCGAATAATTTCGTAGCGTTCGTGCTCGCAACGATCTCACGTCTCGTGTACCGAATAACTCTGTATGTGTCTTGTGTGTTTGCATCTGTCACATGATGTGTCTTGTGTATGTGTGTGCGTGTGTGTGTGTCTTGTCGTGTATAGTTCTATGTGGGTGTATGGGTTTGCTTGTGCACTGGCCAACAGGGCCGCCGAATTCGGATCTCGATGACCTTGGGTCGGTGTCTTTTTTTTCTCTAACTCGGTCTCATTATCGCTTACGTCTCTCGTACTCGCGCTCGCTCGCTCTCTCGCTCTCTCTCTCTTTCGCTCACTCTCGCTCGCTCGCTCGCTCTCCTAAACTTGACTTGGGCGTACTAAAAATTACTATGAGTTTTTCTTCATCGCTAATCAGTACAGTAATTCGTCATCACAATTATATTTACCACGATAGGACCCGCGGTCCATTTCACCCGAGTTGAGCACCCCTGTCGGGCCTCACGCTCTCTTACTGCTCCACTAAACCCTTGCGCTCTTTCTCTCGCTCTATCTCGCTGCTACATTTCCCCCAGTTTCTCTCGTACCCTCGCGCTAGATTCTCTCTTTCTCCCCTAGTCCCTTCTCTCCCTCTAAACACACGCCGGTTTTCCCCTTGCATACCTCGGCCACGCACACATTGCTTTTCTTGCACAAACACGCGCGCGTACTCTCCTTCCTGGTGTTCCAACGCAACAAAAGAAGTCCAAAGGAAAGAAAGACATACGCAGAGATCGGTGACGGTGGCGCGAGGATCATCATCGCGCCGGATGACCCGCCGCGCTCTCGTCGTTCCCGAGTGTATCTCTCCTCTCATCATTAGCATCTCGGCCAGCAGCACACACCACTAACTTCGATCTCCACTCGCCGCTAATTTCTCGCGGAGAAAGCGAGACTAAAAGCTGAAAACGTTTGCACCGTGATAATAGAGAGATCCGATCAAATTGATCCTCTCTCTTTCTCTCATCGAGGAGTAGAGGATCGCGTGCCAACAACTTCTCTTCTTCTATGTTCCTCTCTCGCGGTACGGCGAACTGCTGCTGGCGCGGCGACAGTGCGCGTACGCGCGCGCGAGCGAGTATACTACGAAAAAAACAATGAAAACTGCCAGCAGTATGTACATTTAATACGCGTTGGCGACTTCGTTTCCAGCTTTCCTCCCTTTCTCCGCGCTCTCTCGCACACATAAAACGCATACATACATACATACATACATACATACATACATACGCATGCCGCTCAGTCACGCAGAGTCACTTGATCACCAAAAAAGTACAGCGGGCGATTTCTCGCTCTCTTTCCCTTCCGCCTCACCCTCTCCCTCTCACGATCTCTCACCCCAACTTTCTCTTGACCCCCGCACACGCCTTTCGCAATCTCTCTCTCTCTCTCTCTCTCTCTCTCTCTCTCTCTCTCTCTCTCTCTCTCTCTCTCGCTCTCACGAATTCTCTCGCAGTTCGAATCTTGCATCTTTTTTTTCATCGTTTATATTCATTGATTTTGTCTCGTTTTATTTAAAAAAATACTGAATTAACCAAGCTAAAATCACAGACTTGCTGGTGCCTTATCCCCAGCGGGTTTGTACAAATTCTTCCTGAAGGACTCTATGTATAGTTTACAAGATGTGTATATATATAAGTATGTATATATAATATATGCGTATATATATGTATATATAGTAATTACAATTCATTCGTGAAATAATGGTTGCACTTCCTGTCTTCCTCTCACTCTCTATCTTTCACTCTGTGTCTCTCTCATCCTCTTTCACTCGTTCTCCCTCTCTTTCTCTCTCTCTCATTCATACACACTTTAAAGTTTCTCTCTCGGTACGCGCGCTCTTTGTTTTTGTCTTCTCGTATGATTTACTTCACTCGAAGCATGTAGTGTTCGTGCATGAGATATCAGTGGGCGTGTGTGTGCTGGGAGTGTATCTGCGTGTGTGTTTGTAGGTGGGTAGTAGTGTGTCCCTATGAACTGGATGCGAGTATGCAAAGTGCCCGAAGGAAATACGGATGCGGCCCATTTTCTATCGTTAGTTGCATTCGCGTCGGATGGCTCGAAATGAAAGCAAAAGGAACATCGGTAGCTATCGTAAGCCGTAAATTGTGTATGAGGACTATGTAACGCCTAGCGCGAGGACATCATCACCGTTTTATCGTCGTCCTTTCCCTCTCCCGTGAAAACCGCCGCGTTTTTCTCGACGCATGCATGCATATCCAATCAGTGGTGATGGTTGTTTCATCTTTAGCAAGAATTATATGGTTTTTATGGTATCCGGAATTTCGAGTTTTCACGCGGCTCGCAGAATTTGGTATTGAACATTCGCTTTGCTATCTCTCTCTGTCTCTCTATCTCCGTCTCTCTGGCCAGTCCAGTTCTCCGGTGGCTACGGTGGCAGCGGTGTTTAGCAATTTTAATCGAATTACGACATACACGGCTACTGCTCGGTACACAGTGTGTATATAGTTGCTGGGCAAGCACGATGTGGGTAGAGTGGTAAATGGCTCGGCGACGGAACAACACGCCACGTATACGAGAGGAGCACTGGCTCGGGATTCGAAAGCGCGCTCCTTTCAATTGCAAATCAATCGCGGCTGGCCTCCCTGGCTTCGTCGCTCCGAGGAGCGCGAACCGAAGCCAGGAGGCAAAGGAAAAAACGAAGAAGAGAAACGAGCAGGTACAGTGAACGTAATGGATTGGATGCTGCAAAAATGAACGTCAAGATCGGGACCAACGCGAGCCTCCTCCTCTCTTTCACGCTACTGTTGCTGCTGTTTTTCTCGTACGAACGAGAACAACCGTTCGCGCCTCAACCAATATATTCTTTACTGTGTATCGAACTAATAGACCTCATGATAGCGTTAGATGAAATACGCGTTGAATCTACCTCGTCGTCTTTCCTCGCGTCACCGGTAGTTCGTTCAAAATTGCTAGCCCCACGCTCGAGTCCTCGTGTTACTCTTTTGTTGCGTGATAGAAATATATTTTTACAGATATAGTTTTACGTATCGGTAGAATATCGGAAGATATACCGGTAGAATCGGGCACGAGTGTACGCGCCATCCGAAGGAGCGCGTGCACTCGTGCTGCTCTTTAATTAGGTCGTTACACACAGAGATTACTTATATTGTCTCTCTATCCTTAATATAATCACAGACACGGTTTCTATAATTGCTACATACAGAGCCTTCTTACTCAACGCCGAACGCGACAAGTTTCACCATTCCTTCCCTCTTTTCACGCGCCTCTCTCTCTCTCTCTTTCTCTCTCTCGGTCGTGCACAGGCGTACATGCTCGCTCAGACGACTTCCCATTTTCTCTCACACACGAACGGATTCTCTCCCACCTCGCTCTCTCATGCACATTCTCGCGCGATTGGCCCACCACTCCGATCGAAACTGAAGCTCTCCTGATTGATTGGCGAATATATCGTGGCCTGTTTTTCGGTCGTAAAGAAGACACGCGATTTCATTTTCCAGACGAGGAAAATGGAAATGCGTGAGAATTGAAAAGACTTACCGATGATAATGTCTTGTTGGCGATACGGAGCAGTACAACCTCCCCTTCAATGTTCTCTCGCTCTCTCTTTCTCTCTCTCTCTCTCGCTCTCGTGAATGTACACGGCTGAATGATCCCACTGAAATCGTGCGACGTACCCAACACACTGAAGAGAAGACACAGCGGTACGATATTGTACACCTCTACATATACATATACACGCGCTCATGTACCTAGGTAAATTGTATGTATGTTTCTTGAAAGCCACTGCGAGTTCACAACGCCTGATATCTTTGCGGATTTGAATTGTATCTGGCCAACGCTCGACACGCTAAATCTACCGTCGCACTCAACGAGAACTGGTTAACATACTTTCAACTTTGCCAGCGGGTTACCAACCTCAGCAAAAAGAATATCTGGTTCAAGTATTTGAGTATCTCGCGGAAATATGTCACTTTGAAGAATGAGATAAAATTTTTTGTCATGTTAAGAATTTTGTGAAAGAAAGAGGAATGTCTGTTACCTTCGATCTTACTTATCAGTATGAGAGATGTACGAAAGTTCACGGCCAGGCAGCCAGCGAACTTCGACATCGCTTCAAGTTCGCCTAGCAACTGATAACCCACTTTCAAGTTTTCCTTCGACCAGCTACCGTTGAGAGCGCGCGGCGGCGAGCTTAACGTGCGAGTGGCATGCAACTAGCAGAAGTACACTGATGCATACTCCTGAACGAGAAAAGAAAGATATCTCGAGCCGTTCTGTTGGACTGCAATTATTGTCAGAGTGCAACAATCACGACGAATGTTAGCGGCAGTCCCGCGATGAACAGCACTTTCGCTCGATTCACGTAACCTCTACTACACACACATATGTTCGCGCGACGAGCCTCTGCTCTCGTTCTCTCATTCTCGCAATCAATAAAGAGACCCGAAACACCAGAAAAGACAAGCTTACGGGACACGACGACACACGTACAAAAAGGGCTAGCGCCCTCAAGCCGCGAAACGAAAAAAAGAAATCACAGTTATTGAATAATTCATCTCTCCTGGAAATCACCACTCACGCGTCCGCATTCGTTCATCTCCCTTGCGCGCGCTCACCTCTTTCTCAGGACACAATCACCAATCTATGTATACATATCACACGCAACAAGCACTCACCCAGGGCACAGGCGTCCTCCTCCTCCTCTCCTCCTCCGTTCCCTCTGTCACTCGTTCGCACTCGCTTTCACTCTGCCTCTCGCAATAAAGGATAATATACAATTCCGACGGTATATACGCGCAAGCTCCTGCTGCTCTTTGGCTGCTTACGCGTATATACGGTCACAGCTACATACATAATGCCTACATATAGGTATGTACATATAAACTCGCGCGCTTTTTGCTTTTTGTCTCAAAGGTTTTGTACGTATGTGAGAGTGTGTGACGTGTGGCTTTCTTTCCTGCATGCAATTGTGTGTTCAACGACGCCGACCGTGTACCCGGGGGAGAATAAATGCTGGAACAGGCGACGGCCAATGAACAACCATGACCAATGACGTTCTCCGACAAGAACGATGACCGATACACGCTTTCACATCACCAAGCATGACCAACAATGATCAAAGCGACCGATGCTACAAATTCGTCGCGCCTTGGCTAAGCGTGTTTATGTCACCGTTCTATGCTTCTGCCTAGTCTCTGATGATGTTACCCAGATGCGCTGCCTTTTGCTGTTGTATAGAGATTCTGCAGTGCTGCTGATTTCCTCTCAAGCCGATAATTACTGCTGCTGCTGTGTGTCCGTCTGTGTGTGTGGCTCGGTGGTACGTTGCATTGACAGTGCGAGGTTCGGGGGGGAAAGGTACTTGACGACCAACGATAGATTGAAATGACCATTATACGAATGATGAGAGAGAATTGCAACGGTCGTTCGTCCGTCCTTCGCTTGGAAGTTTGTTTGCTTCCCGCTTACTTGCTCCTTTCTACTCTTTTTACCCCAATGCTGTTGTTCTTCAGTGGCACTAGATGTTCCCTCCATTTCTGCTTCCTGCCATCCTTCGCTGCTCTTTCCGGCGTTGTCGTCTGGAGGGAGGGCGTACCAAGAGCATCGGTAGTGTACGAGAAAATCCAGACTGTAATTGGATCAGGCTAGTACACAAGAGACATCGTGGAAGAAAGATTTGCGACGGTAAAAACACATCTGTTCGATTCGCCTTCGGGGGAGACGGTGAAGGCCTCCCTCCCTTCCTCGGTGTTTCCTCTCTCGCGAGGGTTATAGAGAAGAGGATTTTGTTTCAGACTGGTTCGTTGTTCCTCTCTCTCGCGTGAATTCCTGCGGCGTGGCCAAAGATACGCGGGAGGAGAGGCTGAGATCAATTTGTCGGGCCAAGGGCCGGTCCGATATTTCTCCTGCGTTTCGACATCTTCTTTCTCCGCTTCGCTTCTCTCCTTTTCTTCGTGCGCCGCACACAACTTCCCCGATTCTGCTGAGAACGATCTTGCTGGCTCCAATGTTGAAGAGGGTCGGCTCCATCCACGCGAAGGGAACCCATGGAGTTTGTCAGGCGACCGAACGACGCTTTCTCTCCCGAGCGAACCTGTATTCTTCTCACAGGGGAGTCGAAGCGTCGCTCTCTCCGAATTGCAAAGTCCTCTTTCGCGTGCGCTTCGACTAGAGTCGCTGCTCGCCGTCGGCTGGCGTAGAGTGTGAGAGAAAGACTTTGGGGGGAAACTCCGACGGCGTAGACATGGACGAAATTTATCTTCTCTTCTCTTTTTCATCACGTCGCTCGCACGTATCTCGGGACCTGCCAAAATAGCTCTGCTTTCCATAATCGCACCATTTTTCATTTGTACGTTCGACGCTGGCTCTAGTCGAGCGTGAGATCGAGCGGGCTACGCCGATGACGGTGGCACTTTGGACCCTCTCGCTTCTGACTGCTGGACGAAAAGATGCAGGTGTGTGTGGGCTCTGTGTGTGCAGGTGGTGGTGGCTCAGGAAGCGAAGCCGAGAAGTATCGTGCGCGCGGTTTCTTCTTCTAGGTGGCGCGGATGGGGGAGTTGCGGGGGACGAGGAGAAAGATCAGGCGGCCAAGGGGGCGCGATCACATATCACGAAAGAAACGCACATGCTTGGATCAGTCCGAGAGCGTGTGGTGCATGATGTCCGGTGTAAACGAGGCGAGACGTTACGGCCGTCGTCGTCGTCGTATTCGTCGTCGCATCGCCGGCGGACCTACGTTGACGAGGTGAAGCACTTCAACTGGAAACGAACGCAGCGATCTGCTCGCTGAATTGCGTGTGTTCCAGCAGGAGCGAGTCCTTGCAGCTCTCGAATTGTTGTTGCTGCTGCTGTACCGCCTGCTGGTGATGATGCCCGTGGTGCTGATGGTGATGCGGATGATGATGCTGGTGGTGATGCGCGTGATGATGGTGATGATGATGATGCTCCTCGGGGTCGGGCTCGGTGCGTTCGTAAAGAACGCAGATCGAACCGTTCTCGCCGATCCTGTAGGAGACCTCTGCCGGGTCGATCCACATGGTTAGCTCGCTCGGGAATAGACTGTGCAAGACCGTCGGCAAGAGGCCGACGTTCGCGCCCGCCTGAGCGATCACGGGATCCATCTTGCCGTTAATACGAATGCAACGGTAACCGGAGCCGCGATTCGGACGATCCGGGAACCAGTGATCCCTATAACGGTGGCGGAGCACCTCCGTCAGCGATGACTTGAACATCTCGAGTTGCCGCTCCGATAGCTGACCCGTCTGCAGGCGCAGTAAATGCACCAAAAAGTCCGCTGCCGACACAATTTCCAGTCTCATGGCTACGACTCGTGACCCAGGGCGGACCAACCAACGCTCTACGATAAACTGCCCACCACGCTGCTACTGCTGCTGCTACTGCTGCTCCGCTTTCTCCACCTTCGCGTCACCGTACTTGCTGCGATCACTTTGCTGCCTTCTTCCAAATCTTCCGTCTGTTGCGAATCCAGCTCAACAAATCGAGTAGCTGAATGTCGAATGGTTGCTCGGCTTGCTTTGCGACTCAAATAGAGAGCAAGTGGCCCGTCGTCGATTCTCGGACGCGCGATGCTAGCCTCTCCACAAAATGGCGTCGCCGCCAACGTTGAAGCGTAACACTTGGTACCTTCTGGTCTTCGACGCTCCAGCGCGACACTGAACCGCCTCGGCGTCCTGAACTGCTTCCTCCAGTGGAAACCGAGTCCACTCGATCTCCGCTAGCAGCAGGTAGTCCGAAATTGCAATGATTTTCGGCTCGAGCCGCACGCGTTTCGGATAGGTTTTCGAACGGCGACCGGTTCTCGTGTGCTTATGCTTGTTCGAGCACGCACGCCTCGAGGTGACTCGTTTCTCCACTAGCAGGCTGGACGCTTCCCGAAAGACAGGCTGCTTTGTATTCTCGTTGTGCTAACGAGAATCGACGAGGATCGGAAAGCCGTTGATATAATGCTTCCGGTGCTGAACCACTCGCTCTCACGCTTTCCTTCTCAAAAGACTTTGCGCTCTGATGCCACTCTCTAAAACCCGCTCGTTTTCGTACACCCCCGCCGTTTAATCAACGCGAACGACTACTACTTTCTCGCGACGCTTAAACCCGACGCACTCTCTCTCTCTCTTCCTCTATCTATCTATCTCTCGCTCGCTCGCTCGCTCTCCAGCTCTCTTCTCACCGTACTCGCGGACAACCGCACCCACCGACTAGCAACGACTTTCTAATGGCAGCGCTTGTGGCCGCGGACGAAGTAGCCTCGTCTCTTTGTTCCCTCGCCCTGAAGTGGGGGCAGCATCTATCAGCTGATTGGCCAGCTGCTAGCCCCTCTTTGCTCACCGTCACGTGACAGTAATCTGCGCGATCTGATGTGCGCGAGCGGGCGCAGCTGCGTCCCGAATACGGATCGCCCGTGTTCTCGCCGACGGTTCTCAACCGGTTTTTTTTTCAGGCTGCCTCTCCCCCTGAGACTAGCAGTAGCAGCAGCGCGCGTATGCTGACTCCGCTTCCTCTGCCCACTGACCCAAACGCTTCTTTGAAATCGAGCCGACACTGCTAGGATTACGTGTTCGAAGAGAGCCTACGGCTTTTCCGAACTCGATGTTTTCCAGCGGCGCAATTAATCCCCGAAAGGCAGAGTTCTCCGCACTTTGATCCCGAGCCGAGCTGATAAAAGGGAGTGACGAGACGTTGACCGAAGAGAATACTGTCTCGAGGTGGTTGGCGAGATTGAAGGAAATGAAATAAACTGTTATCGTATCTCGAGGAACCAGTCGTGTCGTTGCGGCACCACTGGAACCTCTTCCTTCTTTTTTTCTCGACCGCCACGGCCGAGGAAGAAAGAAGGGGCTGCTGCTGCTGTGCTGGGAGATTGGCTGCGTAAGCACCTCGAAGCGGAGAGAGAGGAAGCGTGCGTGCGTGCGTGCAAGAACGCCCGAGAGTGTTCGCGAACGTAAACACACCGGCTGGCGTTGTTCCCCTAATCGTGACAAATACGACTTCCGTGGCGATTTCGCATCTTCTATTAGATCGACTGATGTCCCCGGCGATAAAGAGAGCTGCCTCGTAACGCTTTCAAGCTATGTCGATAGCTGCCTATTGGATGTACTCAGAAGCGTCCGCTTGGCTGACTAACACCTTTGAGAACACGCTTCTGAGTCAGATGGCAGTTTTAAAATTTCCCGACGATTCCATTCGACACTCCGTCCACTTTTGTCCAAATACGTATTCGAATGAAGAGCTTCTCGACTGGGAAACATGAAATTCGACTCCCTAGCAACTGCCCTGCGTAGAACGAGGACTTTACTTTGAATAAGCTTTTCCTTCAGCAATCTTGTCATTATTCGTTCATTAATACGTCTAGATTATAATACGAAGGCGATCGTCTTTGTTGATTGGATCAGTTTTATGCGAAAGTAGATGAACAAAGATAAAGCAGGTCTTCCTTGAATTCATTGAATATAGCATTTCATTTCTCGCCTGGGAATAAGGTGCTCGCCCGAAGCTATTCAATCATTATCAATATAGCCCAAAGGATTTTCGTGTTCGGCAACGTTGAAGTGCGTAAATTACATCATTCATCAAAATCGGCGTTATCAGGCGATAGAGCATTTTATCAGCTGACTTGCCAACTGATTGTATTCCTCGGTGGTCGATATCGACTAATGACCGTGTGGCCAAGGCAAGAAAAAGGAAATTTAATTCATATAACCGCATTACTAAATTACAAACGACCTCGCAAATATAGACTTCCATTTACTTATCACAAATTCATATGCAATCGTAACTATTAATAATAACAAGTCCTATTAATTCTCTCGGCTACTTATTAATTTCCATGGATAACCTGTCGGGTGCCGAGAAAGCCTAGGAAGGCTACAGTTCATTCAGGAGGCTGCCTCTGACAGAAGTATTTCAAAGACAAGCAAATACAGTTAAAACTAGTGGAAACTCTGGAATTAGCATAAAACCCGACAGTCCGGATTGGTATCTCCGATTCAAATTCCAGGCGAAGAATATTCTTGGATGGAGTATCCGGCGGGAGAGCAGACGGGAAATACCGTGGTGCTCTTTTCCTAATGCAATGTGGATGGATTCTGCCCGGGCAACAGCACCAGCAGCAGCAGCAGCAGCAGCAGCACCTTGCTCCTCTCTGGCCGTTGCTTCTAGAGAATGCGATTAGATTTCTGCGACGGAGCACGAAGCGTGAAGAGGCGTCGGCGGCGGTGGTACTCGTCGTATCGTAACGAGCGAGCGAGCGCCCGTTTTACTGGTCCGATATTTCCAAGCAGAATATTCGGCCGATAGGTTCTGGCGCACGTGTCTATATGCGAGCGAGCGAGTGAACGAACGTTGGAAAAAAGCCCACCCAATAAAGGCAACAATTGGACAATGAGGTTCTGTAACTAGTCGGAGCCTCTCTCCGGGTCAAAGCACTGCTCTTCCGCGTGCGGACCTCGCTCACGCAAAGGCACAATGGGTTTTACGGTCACTTCGACCGTTTACGCCAACACCTACCAATCCCGGCGAACCCTCTCTTATCCTCTCTCCTCTTCTTCTCTCTCTTTCTCTCTCTTGGATACCTTGTGGCGGATAATCATCGAGTTTCCCTTCCGCGATCCTCATGCCACTCGAATATACCACCGCCTTTCAAGTGTGACCCGAGGCCTTCCGGGCTTCAATGCATCGTAAGACCGACTGCGCGTTTCCGTACAACTCGCATCTCGGAAATGCCCTCTTCCGCATCGCTCCGAGTTTCGGGGATCCGAGGAATAATGATTCCAAGTAGGGATTTCTACCTTAATTAGCACTGGCTCGGTGCATGCTAAACTTACGGATTTACGTTGAACTACGTAGGCGCGCAGGCTTTGGTACGAAATTACGTCGATGCTTGAACGGATTAACCCTCCTTGAAGAAATTCAGGTTGTTCGGGATGTAATGCGATTATAAGAGTGCGTTGTAATTAGGAAAGGTATTTTATAGACTTCATTGTTCAGTTGTTATAGGTTGAGTGTTTGATCATGACTGTAATTGAGAGATGTGAAATATTCCTGTTGCTTCATTACTCTCATGAATATGATGAGATTTATCAATACGATGCTATTTTCTAATCCTATTCACACTGGCATCGATTTATTTCTGTCGATCTATTCAACACAGAACTTAAATCGCTAAATGGTCAAGGTTGCTATTAGAAAAATCGCAAAAGGTCAACGACACTATCGATCTTGAAAACCGGTCAGTTCCGGAATAAATTCAACGATACTTACGAAAACATATGCCACAGCTTAAAGCAAACAACTCCAAAAACGTCCAACCAACCTTGTACCAATTAAAAACCCAGGCACAAGCAATATTCCATAACCATTATATACAATATACAGGGTGTTTCATTTGCTTTTCAATCACGACTATCGTTCGCTTTCTATCATACGAATATGCATATCATATTACATAGACCGTAGAATATAATACAAAATACATGGAACGCAGGAGAGAGATTAATAATTATTCTCCATACAAGAGTGGTGATTGAAAGGGAGATGAATCAAGCTGTGCATCGCATATAGATGAAAGGTAGCTTATCCATCAAACATACCTGGTTAAGGGCAGCGGATGTTTCTCCATGATGCATGAATGAGCGCCAGTGAAGTCCAGAGGTTTGGCCTTACGTCGCCAGGCAGAAGCGTGGCGAGGCGAAGCGAGGCAACACAAAGGAGAGAACCGAAGCCGAAAGCTGCCGGGGTGGCCAAGGGTGGGAGAGAGAGCGGTGGCAGTATCGAGAAGGCGCAGCCAGAAAACTAATGCCGGCTGTTGGCTTGGCGACGAGAAAGTGCGTGTGGATTATAAAATGTGTCCACGTGACGAGTCAGGCCCGCGTGTGCTTTCGATTCAGTACTCGAGAGCGAAAGAATAGGATAGAAAGGAAGAAAGAGAGAGAAAGAGAGTTGGGGTGAAAGAAAGGGGAGGAGAGGAGAGACAGCACACTACTATGTACGTCCCCAAGGGCGATTTCGGGAATAGTGGGCCTCTCCCCTTTATTAGAGGGAAAAAGTCCGGCGAGGGACCCCCGCTTCTTTTGTTATGCCCGCTCAACCCTTTCGAGCGTACTCGCCCTTTCAGGAAGCCCATTCATATTCGCAGCCCTGGCTAAGAGAGTCCAGGTAGAAATTAGAGGCAAAGTCCGGCTATGTCGCTCGACCGTGACGATTTACCGCTTGCAATCCGCCGTCTTGACGATACTTTATTTCCGGGAATCCTGCATTCCCTCGTCTCAGTGGACGTGCGGATTCTTGGATTATTTTGTAAATGAAATGCTCGAATCATTGATGAATCCTGATTATTTGTATCCTTCAATATTTCTTTACGTCAATATTATACACTCGTTGAATGATTGGAGTAGTATGCGATACGTCTGTTCTCTGTGACTCATCGGCTTATGGCTGTTTCTCTCTTGTATTTGTCACGTCTCCCAACGACAGATTAACTTGATACCGCTGTACTCTTGGCTTCACAGATGCAACACGCTCTTGTCTCTCGATGCGAGATAGCCTGGATTATAATCTTCTCTCGGCGTTCCTTTTCAGTTGCTTCGTATTCGTTGCTTGCTCTCTTTTTCCTTCGGCCGTTGTTGTGTCTCGCGGGTGGATGGATTATCATCACCGCGTACAGGATTACAGAGTGCATCGATCGTTGTTTCATAGCAGTGACGAGTACGCGTACTATGCTCGTTTGTGAACATTCGTAAACAGAAAAGATCGATGCGAGTTCTTTTATCGTACATAGACAATATTTGTTTGACATTCAACTATCGTCCTCGTATGTGGATTTTTAAACTTTCTTTTTAATATGCAAATGTCATGATCGCTCGCGCCCGTCTCCACATATTGTTCGTAGTGCACAATTGTATTTGTTTTATCTTACAATACACCAGGTGTTCAAAAAATATCGACACTTTTCAGATCTTATTTTTCAAGAAGTACTGAATTCTGAATGAGAATATACTAGTATTTCAGATGTCATAGAATCTATGCGTGTTGGAAGACACGATTCCTAGATAGAACTAGGTATCACTTGACTCTAGGTCGGTGCACTCACTATCATCCCCGGGGAAATGATTTTTATCACTACCGAGGCAACCGGCACTCACGTTCTGTCTTGTGAGTACAATCGGCACTGAGTACTCCCGGTGTCCCTCGCTTCGTTTCGCCAAGAAGTGCTGCTCGAACAAGGTGCAATATTGTGTAACACAAGTACGTACATACGTGCACGTACGTGATAAACGTGTGCTGCTTGACAGCGGCACAGTCTGTTGGATTCGTAGCTGATATCTGGACGCAAGACTCGCCCTGCGTCAATGCTCTCTTCCTCTGGCTTTACCGCGAAAGTTCTCTTTCTCTCTCTCGCAACCTCGCCGTCTCATTCGCAATTAACGTTCATTAGAGCGCGCACGCCACTGCCGAGACACGCCGGCTAACGATTCGCGCGGTAAACCGAAGCCGTGCAAACGTTTCGAGCCGTCTACTTGTCGCCGACTGCTGCTGGACTCTCTGCCTTTTCCTTGGCTCGTCTTGAACACTTGCTTACGTTTATACCCACTAACGCGCAAACTAACACTCTGCAATCCTAACTTTATTTGGTATCGAAGACATTCCTAAATCAACAGTGTCTGTTTAACAGCTCCTTAGAAGTTCTCGTATCTCTATTCCAGTATTACTAATTCTAGTATTTTGCTTCGAAGTAATGATCTATTAAAGTCAACATAGATGTTTTCGACTTTTCACAATTATTTTTCACGGACTATCGCTTTGTTAATATTAGGACGCGCTATATGTTTGCATTTCTTTTTTCCTCGACTTTATCATTGAATCGACTGATCCTCGTATCAGCGGCACTCCTCTCTGAGATACTCGACCGAAATTCTAATCCCTGATAAGAAAGCCACCCATGATGCATACAAGGATGCTGTTCTATCGAATCCTATCACGGCAGATGCGATTTTAAAAATGGAAGGGTACAGTCGAATCGAGCTCTTTTCCGATAAAAAGATGCATTTAAAAATACTACTTTTACTCTCACCGATGAACTTCTTCGACAAAAAAGAATGTACAACTTTTAATCATATTTACATCTTTATTATCTTCATCAACCAGCACAGAATGACTGGTATTTCCCTCGAAAAGAGCTCGTTTCAATCGTAATCTCTGGTGGAAGGGGGAGGAGGAAAAAGGAAGAATTAGTGGTGTGCTTATACTATTGAGCGAAACGGCCAGTGAATCTCGTATGTCTGGCGGTCGGCCATTATGCAGAAATGAGGCTCGGCGTGAGTGGAGCTGGGAATAATTGGGTCCAGGTAGATCTCGGACTATCGGCTTACCCAGGATCAGTATTTCGAGGGAGAGGGAGAAGAGACAGAGAGGCGCTTGTGCCGTGTATAATACTCCTAGCGAAACAGGTATTACTTTCCCATGCTGTTGGCGAGATAAATAGGCGCATTAGGATTAGATATCGTGTTCAAACAGCGGCGAGAAAGATGCCGCATCAAAGGACATGCTTGTGCCAGGAGTACGCAGCATCCACGTGATCTTCGTTCATGTGGAAAGCACAACTCGTCATGGCTACGACCATTTTGCGTGAATCATCGATGCATCGAGTGATAGAGTTACACGTAGCCAGCTATACTGATTTATAGAGAGATCGCAAAGATGACTACACTCATTTCGATAACGCTTTCGAATTCTCTATGTTACAATATCGAAGTTAAATTCATTGTAGTGCATTAGGAATAATTTCGTTATTATTGATTCGTTTTGGAGATGCAATCAGTTAAATTTTAATATTTTAAATTTAGAAAAATTATATATTACGAGACACAAATATTGGAGAGAGGATTTATAAATGCGAGTAATCCTAGATGCCCCAAAAGTTCAGCTTTTGACACTGTTTTGTAACGCTTATGCTGTTGAAGCTGCAATAACGCTTATTACTTTAAAACCGTTCTACTTTCTTCCCACGCATATTTCAGCTACTCTAATTTTATGTAAGATTTACTCTCCGCCATTTGGACGAACGTATGTCTATTTACTATGACACATGAAAGTCTATGAATAAATACGAACGTTCACCTAATAAACTTTCCTACCACTGTTTAGCGAACAGGTTTAGCTGGATTGAAACGCAATTTCATTCTCGGTTTGGATCGAAAGTGATAAAAGTCACGTTAAACCCGAAAATGACGAAAAAGCGACACGCTAAATAGCAGAGAGCGACAGAAATATACCGTTTTGTACGGGAAATAATCGCAGGGTGATAATGCGTCTGATATTAGAACGTTCACGGCACTAAAAGTCCAACGCGGGCGAGCAAGCGAGCGAGCGAGCGCGCGCGTCGTCGCCAGGCAAGCGTGAAACTGGCCGTTTCAATATTCATCGGGGTATTTAGCCGCTCCTCAAATAATTAAATAGAGACAAAGGACTGTGCCGCTAATAGAGTATGCATTAAACGCATTCACTATTCAGATATTTCGCCGAGCTGTTTCCAATTTCTTCCGCGCCCGTGCTCCGAAATTCTGCTGTGTACAACAGCGTGAAAGTTCGACAGAATTGCGAAGTACCTGACTAATCCTGCAATTAACTAAGTAAAATAAGATAAAGCTAAAAGATTAAGGAAAAGCTCGTATTCAAATAAGCTCCTTATTTGTTAATAATACTACAATAATACTATGTTAATATTATATCTAAAATTGACAAATTTCATTTTTCATGTGTGTACCGTGTATAATACGGAATGAAAAGTGATGAATGTTAAGTAATAAATATTTGCAATATAATATAATAATAAATTATAATCAATTACGATGTTATAATTAATACACTGTATATCCAGCGTTATATGGGTGAACCATTTTTATTTCCCGATCGACGCATTGTATCCGCTGAATGTCCGGTTTTAGTATTGAAATTTGGCGGAATTTTCCGGTTGGCAGTCGTCGCAGCACTCGATGCAGCAATGAAATTAAATAATAACAATCGGGAGCACTGATGCGCGCTTAATGGGAATTCCATAATGGAAATCGAGAGAAGTGCTCCAATTGATACATATGGAATGCGTATCAAACAGCGATCATTGCCAACAGGGACGATTGCGCTTTACGCGAGTAACTGACGTGCACCGTGTCGTTCTAAAACCTATGTCCAATCCGAATGGCCATCGGCGCGTTATTATTAACTGTTGGCATTACTGCTAATTAATATTTGTCAAAGAGACTGCGATGCCGCCTGCCACGCATGACACAACAAAGATTTTGCTCATTAATGAGGCAGGCTTTAATTACGTGGCCGAGGATCGGTCTGCCTCTGTCGCGGCAATCGAGAACCACCCCTTCCTGTTGACATCGTCCGTTCCGATATTAGAGAATGAATATTCCTACCATTTAATAAACGACTTTCCATTAAAACTTCCGGGGAAAAGTTCGGGAAATGCCTCTCTTCGATTTACTAAAAGTCGAATTTACAGTGAATATTTTCTACTAGTCGTTTAGGTAGAAAGAATTTTGCAAATTGGAAAGCGGCAAAATAGCATCGATGCGAATAGATCGAAAATGGAAAACCTATGTGAGATTCATCGCATCAGGAATTAACGTTTCGTCGAATTGATGTGATTTACTGTTCACACTTTTGGCGGATATTCCAGTCACGTACAGGGTGATGCAGAAATATGAATCAACTGTATCACCTATGATTGAAAACTATACTTGAAAGAGATTCTGCAGTTTTTGTTAATTAATGCATTAGCAAAGCAGTTTGCCTTTTCTGTCCATCAAGTTCAATACAAAAGTATGAATGTATTATGTAATAAACAATGTTATCGTCTCCGATCTATTCGCATCACCCTTTACGTGGCGGGAAGCTGTTTTTCGCACTCAGCAGCAACGGCAATGCGTGTCAAACGTTGACGTGTTTATTGGAGAAGTTCGAGCGCGGTGGCAAGTCGCCTATGACAGTAATTATTGCTCGGGACAAAACGCGGTGTGTCGAGGTGAACGGCCTCGAACCAATAAGGTGTTGCAACTTGAATCGATCACACGGTCTTTAACCCTTTCCACCGCCCATCGATATAATCTCCGGCGTTAATCTTGCGCGGCCGTTCCTTAATCAGTGTCCATTCTCGCGTCGACGCCCTCTCCTTTTACTTTGAATTAATAAACGCGCCTTTTATCATCGATTTAGCAGAATACCTGCTAAATGCCTAGCGCCTTTCCTTTCGTTCTCTAGTATTTCAATATTTTTCCGATATAGCAAGTTTCAATAACACGATGGTTTTTCGATACAAAATATATAGATGATCTTTCCAATGTATACTGCTTCCGTTTTATGTGTACACTCTATGGATTTCCCGAAATTTATGTATCCCATTTGCATGAACGCGACAGTCTGTCATTATCGATCATTTTGAAGCTCACTTTTTATTTTAATATATCAGTCAGTTTTAGTATTAGAAATCTTTCAGTATTATAGATTTACCGGGCATTTATCATCAATGTTTCAATACTCGCCACTAAATTATATATGCCAGGTTTCCCGAGACGTATATGAATTCAAATACTCACATTATATTTCGAGAAAAATGCTTCAAATTACTCTTTGAAATAAATATTGATATACCAGAGAAAGTTGGGAGATTAGTTAATAGTTTTCCTCGTCCCAAGTAGCAGGTATTACAGAAATTGTCCAACAATTTCACTAATTTCCTAACATTCCCTTGGATTAAGCACTCCAACATTATACAATCTATATGTATATTTCTAACAGCGTGTACCACATTATTATGCCAACTTCAAAAGGCCGCAATCAACTGCAATTCAGCGGTACAATTGCCACAATGAAGTGTATTTCTCATAGGAAGGAATTCACAGGCAAATTGAATTCCCAACCAATGAAGGGAGAATTGACTTTTTCCATTTTTGGCTTAATTAGCTACGGCATACCTGAGAAAAGTATTCATCAAAGAAAAAGAATGAGAAAAGCTCTAGTAAACTGCACGGCAGGAAATTGAGTTTACAAAAAAATTCCTTGTTTCTAGCGGTGAAACGCACGCACGCACGCATACAGATACAGACACACACGCAATCGAAGTTTCCTAGAGTTCTTTTACCGAGAGAAAAGTAGCAGAAGGACTTGTTCATGCAAGTTCTGCAATTTTCCACTCGGCATATCTTTTTCCACGGGCTCCGTAATAGTCATAACTACCTGCCACGGGGAGAGCAGAAGAGAGAGCAACACGAGATGTAACACACGCACGCATGCACACAAGTGAGACAGCGAATCACATACAGATGCACGCATATATATGAGAAGGAGATGATGCTTAGCTTTCCGAAATAAACAAGCCGTATAACGAGTTTGGTCGTCAGTTCTCTGTGTTGCGGACCTCCTCCTCGCTGAGCACGAATTGGGTTGCAAATTTCTGCGTGCTCGACTGCTTCTCTTCGACGATCACTTTGAACGTCACGAAGGGACTGAAACTATGCTCCGTTGCTTCCTCTCGCTCGCTCTAACGTTTAGAAATGAAGACCTTTCGACTACCACGTGTCTCGAAATGTCTACCTTTTTTTTATGCCTGTCTGCCAGACTAGAAACAAAGACAACCCGCTTTTTACGAGGGTGCCCTTTCCAATGGGTGAATACGTCAGTGACTTTTACGATTAATGAAATTCTACATGTCATTCATTTAACAAATACGAAACAATCGAAGTATTTAACGCGTTATTAAATCACTCGGTTAACCAAATATCCGTATTACAAGGATTGTAACATCAAATATAAAAACCGATGGCAATGAAAATCCAAAAAGAACAAACATTCCACGTGAAAGCCATTAAAATTAATATACCAATTCATTTCCAATTCCAATTATTCCATTATCTAACATTCACGCGTACAATTGCGCGCGTTATCTTGCCTATTTTGTTTTTGGTTCGCAAGTCGAATCGAGTGGGCTGTTGGGTCGGCCGAGTCTCTTGTCAAACTGGAGCGAGCATAATTGTGTCAGGGCGGAGCGCGGCGCAGCAGCATCCATCGAGGCATAAATCTTTCGGTCACGTAATACCGGGGGTGTCCACGCTACTGATAGTCGGAGCGAAAGCACTCGGTTGCCTAGACACATACACAGGCGCGGGGTGGTGGGGCGGTGGTTGCGGCCGATTGTTTAAACTGGAAATATCTTCCGGGCCGGAATTCCGCATATCTGGTCGTCGCGAAGGTATGAAAGCCGAGTGAGAGAGAGAAAGAGAAAACGAGGGAGAGAGAGAGCGCGCGCGAGAAAGAGAGAGAGAGAGAGAGAGAGAGAGAGAGAGAGAGAGAGAGAGAGAGAGAGAGAGAGAGAGAGGGCTGATTTGCCCAGCGTCTCACTATGTGGAGCATTTCATTCGTAATTCCGGCAGTTCGCCGTTGCCAAGTTGGCAACTGGCAGCGAGAGTAAAAGAGAGAGAGAGAGAGAGTGAGTGAGAGACAGAACGAGAGGGAGAGATGGAGAGGAGGGGAGAGAGAACGAATACAGTGGGCGCGCGATCGATAAACTCTCGGATTATTCTGGCTGGCTTCGTTCCCCGGCTGCTGCTGCTGCTGCTATGCTGCTGCTGCTGCTGCTGCTGCTATGCTGCACGAGGAGAAGCCGTCGAGCGGGGGGCGAGCGACTCCAGTGAATTTCGAATAAGGGTGAGCGCGTGCGGTAAACCCTTGGCGCGCGCGCGAGTATGTCTACTCGCATTAAACGAACGACTTTAAAAATCTTGTACTAATTGTACCGAGCAAGTAATGCCGACGTGAGAATGCGAGATTTTTGGGGGTTTTTCTTGGTTGTTGCTTGGAAGGTTTGAGGTTAAATTGGATTCTAATTCATGGTAGAAAGAGTTTGTATTTCAATCTAGATTAATACCCTTTGGAATGTTCTAATGTTTTGAGGTATATCTTGTATTTACTTTGTGTTCGATGAATTTAGAAAGAGAATTAGAATGTTTTATATTGCAGAAATTTTGAAAGTGTCTTTGTCGAGAATATTTATTACCATTATTGAGGAAAATTTGTTTATGAAGAAGAGTTTATGAATAGTTTCCCTGAATGGCACGACTTTCAACAGGTATCCTGTTCCGCTTTAGGTAAAGCGTAAGGTTCAACCTGGCATGAGGAGTTTCCTTATTGCTTGTAAGAAAACGAAAGGACCTCACGCGGGAAGGAAACGAGTCCTAGCACCTGCTCTTTTCATGACCATACCTGACCAATTGTTTGGAAACACCCTCATTATCCTAAGCGTCCCCAGAACTGTCCCCCATAAAAGCGTTAGTAAGTGAACCGATAATAAACCATTTCCTGCTTTCTCAACCGTTTTATTGATACATACCAGTACAAAGTAGTTGCCCGATTATCGATACCTTTTGCGACTGATACACCAAGGATATGTTGTGTGTTGCTAAGACTGACGATTATAAAAGAATTTCTGTTAACGAAATTAAGGAAATATATAATAAATTAATTCATCAACGATTCCCACTTTCTTACCACGTAGTTAAATCTCTGCACACGTGCAAAATACAATTGTGCACAGATGAAGTAACTACTTACCGAATTCACGAGCTCTTCCACGGATCTTGAGTGCAAGGTACTCGATTCCGGCGAATTCCCAAAGACCAACACTGAAACGAGAAAGGAAATGGTATATGATTCGACGCGAGTCCTAGAAATTGTCCAAATGTAATAATAAATAAATTCAAACCTCAGTCGTTCAAATTAAATTATTAAGTCAAAACTTTAAATATCTGCACATAATGCAAATGGAACTTATCTGACAGAAATGATTATTCTTTGACAGGAATAAAACTGCCTGCGAAATATCTGTGTATTGGAGTACAAACTAACCAATCTTGAAAGAGAATTTAAACAATTCCATTTAACAACACTTGGCATAACGTGAACAACGCGAATGAAAAAACTAGCAATGTCAATTTCCATGCACGATTGCAAATGAAAGATGAGCTGCAAGGCTCAATCGAGGAAGATAACATCGGAAGCTTTGTCAACATCGATAGGGAACAAGAGAAAGGTCCAAAGTTTCGCGAGGCCGAATAGACTGGCTGGGAGTAACGAGAACGCAGGTAGAGATTGATCGAAACCGAGGGACGACTCAACAATGGGACAAAAATGGAGGAGAGCACAGTTGCAGGGCCCCGTCGCACACATCATAATAGAAAAGAGTTGGAGAGGTCATAAAAGAAGGTACACAGCATGGGTTCCAGCTGCAACATCTGGCCGCGCAATAATAAAAGCATTCATGCTCGAAAAGTGTTAATGTCCGGACGACGACCGCCGATTTGGATTCCCGCGAGGATGCAATCAGCCACTTTCGTTTGGCACATCTGCAATTTTGATTCGGTTACGCAAGTACCGCGTAGACCCACCCAGACGGACGCTTTATTGGATTTCGAGATCGAGTCTAGTTGGAAATTTCGGATTTGCTAACTCACGAATTCTGCTTGATAGCATCTACTTCGAAATGCATGAGCTCGCCGTCCTGGTTTAATGTTTAAACAACACGGCGATTCTAGTAAATATGTTACTCACGATTTGTTTTCACCGAATGTGTAATAAAGTTGATCTCGGGATCGAATTTTATTGGCATTCACAACAGGCCACCACTTTTGCCAAGTCACTTCATTAACTGTTGTCGTATTCGAATGAATTATTATGCTCGCAAAAGATACTTAATTTAATGACGAAACATGTGCATTGCAAATCTCTGTTGCAATGATATTAATCAAACTAAATGCAGGACCATTAATTATAACCAGCCAATTACTGTAAAAGACTCCGGCGTTTAATACTAACAGGAATCATTATATGCATTTTGAATCCAAATACGAATCAATAATACAATTACACATTACTAAATATCTGCACAATTACATCTGCGATTACGTGAGAGAATTTAACCTCAAAAAACTAAAGCTTCTCAGAACGAAGCCAATATTATACACTAACAATCTCGTGTAATATTGCAAACAGAATTTATATACGTGCTCCTGTTAAACTCCTGAATTAAATCACTGTTGAAAGTCGATGAGGAACCGTAGGAGACAAAATAATCAGGTTGCAAGGAAAATTGCGTGGTATAACAAGAAGTGGAAGGAAAGCCTCGAGGAATAAATCGTACGTGTGCGGTTGGAATAACGGATCGCGCAAAGAGCAATGTCAACAGCCTGTTCCCGTGGACGAGAGTGTACGAACTGAAACGAATTTGTTGACTCAATAACATCACGTACGAGGTAGAGCTCCGTTATAGGCGGCCGAGGAGCGACTATCGTCGCTCGTTTTTCTCAGCGAGAAAGCATGGAAATTTTTCCGAGATATATCACTGCGGAGAAGTGCATACTGGCCTCTGAATGGCCAAGAGAGACTAGGCTAAACTGGCAAGGGCTTTCGCAATCGGCGTTTACGAGTACTCGTTTCGCTCGCTGAGATACACACCTCTGTCGAATCGACCACTTCCGTTTCCTCGATTTCGTTCGCCGAGCCCAGCTAGACGTGAATGCATTGCACACCAACGTTCCTAGCAGTTCCTTCGTGCCACAACTTCCGCTCTACATTAGCCGCTTGTGTTATTGGGGAAGTGCACGGGACATCGAGAGCCCGTTTCAGAGTGCACGAGAATCCTGGTACACACACGCTTCTCCCTCGAAAGTATCCCACTACTCTAAACGCTCGAAAATCGAGAGCATAGGGTATGATGCTTTTGGAGTAACTGTAAAGTATGTTGATATGTTTCCTTGGTTTTTAGAGTTCTTCTATTTTAGTTAAACGATAAGATAATAAAGATACCGGCAGTTCTGGCATTGTTATAATTTTCGTTTCTAAGTTCCAAGTCATTCTGGAAAGTTAATTAAGTAAATAATTAACTCTGCAATATTTCTACCGATCGATTGATTAATTCCTTCGATTGAAATATCGCCTTTCTTACGATTCGTACACGAAAGCGCCGAGTATCTTATGTATTACAATTTTACGATAAAACTGACGAGGGAAAAACCTGGCCAACATTTTAAGATTTCATTTGCTCGAAACGTTTAAAGAAAACCTGTTCTTCCTGAAACAGGATGCGAGGCCGGACACGAGGACGTGTCCTGTTTTTAACTGGCAGCACACTTATTCGATACGAAGTAAATGCCTACAAAAAGGTAACATATCCTTTTAGAATCCGAGTGAGGACATGATGTTAAAGATACAGCTATCTACGAAGTCCGACTCAACGAATGAAATTATCTTGCTCTCAATTTCCAATAATCATCGAATTAGTAATACAATTATTGAACAGCGACTGACAATATAAGCAAAACAAAAGTGAGAAGAAACTGTCTCATTCCAGTATTCAGTGTATGTTAATAAGGTATCATACAGTATGTTAAAAAAGTACTTGCACTGCACACTTTTCGGAAAAGATTTTCATATCGAAGAAAACTTTTCTTTCTAAACACATTATCTCGAAGAAGAAAGTATCGTTCTTACAAAAAAATACATTTTCCTTAGAGGAAACAGTTTTCTTTGCCAAGAAAATGTATCCTAAAAAAACTGGATCTGCCAGTACCTTTTTTTACCCACTGTATACGTGCTGTTAACCATACACGATGAAGAAAACTACATAGTCTCAAAAGGAGTTCACGAGTGGCTATTTCAGACTGAAAGATAACCGGAGAATAATGCTCTTTAATATCAACGGTACGAGTGCTCTTATTTTACGATCTGTATCGCGTTTTCGGCGGCGAGTGCGTGACGCCAACAAGTTTCGAAATTTCGACTGTTATCGCGCGCGCACCGAGCCTTGTAAACGCGTTACTCGCGTGCCGGCAATCGTTCTCGTGGAAATACGGAAACTCCCTGAAAACCGTGGCTATACTTGGATCCGGAGCCGGACGCTTAATCGATTTCGGTGAATAACCGGCGCACTCCTACTTTTAAACGCATCGAACTGTTGAGTAACACGAACAACACCGAATGCATATTCCCTCATAGATTTGAATTCGTAGTTCTCTCTCAAAACATCTAAACGTATCGGTAGTGGTTAATGGGCTCGCTCATTAGCGCAGAAGTCATGCAGAAATTGAATATATTACGAGAGATTTTACTTCCACCATCTCCGCGCAACATTGCACTATTGCATAATCCTACTAATTCTGGCAATGTCGTCATCGAAACTCAAAAGGTATGCTAAAAAATGGTAAAAAAGTATACGCTAGCTTGAAACATACATACGCGTCATACTGATAAATATGCATAGCATATAAAACAAACATAGCTTTATCCAAAACTTTTGAATCGAGCATAGATGAATGCGAATGAGATAACTTTTTCATGAACTGAGAGAAACTATTTTTCCATCAAATTCTAAAGCTTCTTTGACGTAATATCTTCAAGAATCTTTCAACACTTCTCAGCATATTCTACTCTTATATACGAATACTAAAGACCAACTTCCCACCAAACGACTGTGCGTTAGCCTAGTGTAATCTCGAAAGAGTTTCAGCCTGGAACTATACAGAATGCAATGGGTGCTGAGCTTTTACGATGCGATCGCCGTTATGCCTGGCGACGGACTAAAGACACGAACACGGATCGTGTCGCCGGGTAGCTCGATTTTCCTCCATTTCCTATTGTACCCTTGGTTGAAGGGTTTTCTGCCTGGCTGATATAATAAAAGGGCCGCGTGCGTTCGCACCTAGGTCCGAGCTATTCCCTAAACCCCACCCTTGCTTCCCCCTTCGACGACCACCACCCAACCCTCATCGCCAGAACCTTTTCTCAATCCAGCGTGTCGCCGGAGGAAACGATGTCTCGTAATAAAGTTTTACGTGCTTCCTTCCAATTTATGTGTTTTCTTGCCGCTCACTTAATTGGGCGAATCGCGACGACTTCCACGCCGAAGTGAACGCTCCTTTTTGGCCCGGCGTCCTTTTAATTGGAACGAATGTCGGGAGGGGGGAAAACACCGCGCGAGAAAGTATTTTCGATTTATCGCCAAGTGCGTCGAGATGAAATTCCTACGGAACTTCGCCGAGGATGGAAATCGTTTGGTATAATTTATTGATCTGATGTTATTAACGCAAACTATTCGTATTCATCCATTGCATGAATAACCAATCGCATTAGCGTGAAATGTTAACTGTAAGGAAGTCTAGAATTATATTACACGCATTACAATTGTATTATTTAAATATGATTTCATCGGATATCGTTGGGAATTCATAGTACAAATACAAATATAAAAATCCTTTTACATTAAATTCAGTCTTCAAAATTGTTAGACACTATTCCTTTATCGAAGCACATGTGTTTATTACTTGGAAACTACAGATTTTACAGCCCTTTGTATTCAACCGTGTAATTTATACCTGTTTCCCGCTTTACGACCGGACTTTCGTTTCGGTAACGTTAATTCCGCCCTCAACCGGTAGCGAGGAGGAGGATTGTGCAGCCCCATTTGTACGCGGTATTTCGAAATCAAAGGGAAAAATGAGCGTGGTATGTTCAGAATGAAATGAACCTGGACGGAAAGGACTCTAATGAAAACCTGGGCGGGAATGCACGGTGAAAAATCGACGCGCATACCGAGCGATTCGACGGGAATTCGAAACTGAACTTGATGCCTGGTCCGACAGGATATCGCACATTCAAATTACGAGGGGGTTGCGAGGGAGAAGGGGTGAGGACAAAATTTGAGGAAGGGGAGGAAAGCAAGCGAGGAATTACCCGGGCGCCTGATGCCGCCACCAACCCTGGAAGCTTCCCTAAAATCAATAGCACTCTCTCTCTCTCTCTCCCTCCCTCTTTCACCCTTCAACCCCCTCTTTCTCACCCTCTCTCTCTCGCACTCGCTCCCACCCTTGGTCCCTTTCCGTCTAGTTCCCCTCGGCGTACTTGCACCTCCCGCGAATTGAAAATGAGTTATGCATGCTGCTGTACATGCCGAATGGCAAACACATCCCTTAACATTGCTCGACTTGCTAAATTAACTTGGCGTGCTCATGTAGCGATAGGTTTGACATTGACGTTTGACATTGGGAAGACGGTGCGTGATAGAGTATGTTAGTAATAGAGGTAAATGGCTCAAGTAAAAATCGCATGTCATTTTCCAAGTGGAGAAGGAGGCCGAGGTGAAATCGTAGTGGTAACCTTCGGCTTGTGGAATAGGGATTGATTGTAAATTTTAATAAATTGATACTGCGAAGAATGTGTGTAATAACAAGTTGATGAAGAAAACCTTTGTATTTATTGTGATTGTAATATCGAATATTATATTGTATGATATTTGTAATTTAGAAACTAATCTCTAAGCCTTGGAATTTTCTAAAGGGAACGCGTGGCAAGATGCAGGAATGTGATTTGTAATTATAAGAATAGATTTGGCAAATCGAACATTTCCCAAATGCGCAGAAGTAATCAATGATTAAAAAGAGGCGAGGATGAACTTCTAATAATAATCTTAGCGAATTTCCATTTCGCAGAAACCTTGTGGTTCCGTCTACCAGCGAGAACCAGTCTGGTTTGCGCAGACGAACTCTGGCCGATGGCAACCAGCCTTCGGGAATACATATTTGATGTGAATTTCATAAGCTCGGTTCCCCTGACGTTCGTGGGGCGAGAATGACGGAATAACTCGGTACAAAATTGATGACAGCTAATGGTACTAGGCACTTATAAGATTGGGCAGCACTAAACTTTGCATAAGCCGTAGCCATAGAAAGACGAAGGCTCAGAGAGACATTCATCGAGCTGCGAGATTCTATTATAATTTACACCATAACTCGCAATTATTCGAGGCTAGAATTTGCTAACAAACTAATTCAATTACTGTAATTATAATATGAAGTATACTATGAATTATTATCATATTATTTTATATTCTATTATAATAACGCGACAATAAAATATTCTACTGAGTTGCAACTAAGAAGACAATCGCAACATAACTCGCAATTATTCGAGGCTAGAATTTGTTAACAAACTAATTCAATTACTGTAATTACAATATGAAGTATACTATGAATTATTATCATATTATTTTATATTCTATTATAATAACGCAACAATACAATATTCGACCGAGTTGCAATCAAGAAGACAATCGGACCGTAACTCGCAAAACTATTTGAAGCTACAAATTGTTAACAAACTCATTCAACTACTGTAATTATAATATGAAGTACAGTTTGAATTATTATCACATTACTTTATATTCTATTATAATTATAATAACACAACAATAAAACAGTCTACTGGGTTGCAACAAAGAAGTCAATCGCATCAGAACTCGCAACTATTCGACGCTAGAAATTGTTAACAAACTCATTCAACTACTGTAATTACAATACGAAGTACAGTTTGAATTATTATCATATTACTTTATATTCTATTATAATTATAATAATACAACAATAAAACATTCTACTGGGTTAATTCTACTCGCGAAAGTTAAAAAACAACTGCGTACAGAACCAAAAAACTAATCGAATCTAATCAATTCCAATCCCATCACAAGTACTACCATTCATCAAATCATCCTACAATAAAAGATTCAACACGAGGATCGATTAGAGACACCAAGCCCAACCCTAAAACATTCACAACGACAGAAAATAATCATGTCGCGCAGACAAAAATCCAGAACGAGTGGGCAAAGCCTGATTACAATCGGTAGAACGAAAAACCGACAAAACGAATACGCGGCGGTGGCGGATTAGAAATTTCACGGCGGGGGTGGAGAAAAGGGTGAGAAGGCAAGGTAAGGCGTCGATCGCACGTACATGGCGAGCTTGGTAGGGGCGCGAAAGAGAGAAGAAAAAGGGTGGAAGTGCGAGTAGGAAGGAAAGGGTGTGTTCTCTTTCAAGAGGGGTAGACGCTGGCGGCGTGAAAGAAGCCGCTGATCAAGAGGGTTAAATAAGGAAGAGGAGGAGGGAAGCGCGTGAACTCTCGTCCACCGACTGAGAACGCACTCTTCTTGCTCAGTGTCGACGAGCGTGCGTGTGCGACGAGGCTTGCTTGCACATGCACATGCACATGCACATGGAGAAGCGTGCACTCGTGCGGCCGGGCTTCCTTTGCGAGGTGAGTTTGGCAGAGACAAGCATTTCGCAGGCGGAGTTCGCAGACGGGCTCCACTCGTGGCGAGGAGAAGCTCTCTTTAGCCAGGAGGGCAGTTTTCTAGTCTACGAAAGAGACCTGCACACACCAGACTCGAGCACTCCTTCTTCTTCTTTTTTCTTCACGTAGCCTACCTCTGCCTCCTTCCACCCTCCTCGTCCTCTTCCTCCTCTTCCTCCTCTTCATCCTCGTCGTCGTCGCGTCGGGCCTACCTGCCGAGCCGCTTTTACCCGACCCTCTCACAGTGCATACACATACACTAGCCTGCCAGAGAATTTGGGAGCTTTCACGGCTGCTGCTGCTGCTGCTGCGGTATCTAAAGCACTCGTCTCCTCTCACTCCTACTCTCGCACACGCTCGCCCTCGCTCGCCCTCCTTTTCAGCCAAGGGCGCACAGAGAACCCACCAGACAAGGGACCTGGCGTCTCTCTTGAGCTTTTTAATAGGGCGCATCGCGCGCAATCGGAAATAAAATTGCTACTCGCATGAAAGAGTGATGCAACCGACCGTCCGACAGTCATTATCACCGTGTGTGTAATTGCGAGCTTATTCGCTCCGTGTGAATGCTTTCGTAGGAAATATGAAGTCTTCATTTAGGTACACTTGTTCTCGAAGAAACGTGTGCTATTGAAAGTATGGCGCGCCGACGTGCTCGAAGTATCATTGGAAAAGTTAAAGTTCATTTATTATATTGCACGCTAGTTGGAAAGTTATAAAAATGCGAGGGGAAATGTTAAAAAGTCAACGCAAGGCGGTAGTAATTCGTTTCGCGGAGGAATTGCCGACGTGTTTGCAGACAAACATTACTTAACGTAAAGCTTCTCTCATTCGTTTGGTTTAGAGAGCGTGCATTTGCTAATTATAGAATAAAGGATTTCATTTATTAAAATGACAGTCATTTATGAGTCACGGGTGATACGGCAGTAAGGGAACCGGCTGGCTAAACGACGAATCCCACTGAATGTAATGAAAAGGGAATAAAAAAGGAAATATCCGTTTTCTCGAGAATGCGAAATCTTTCCCCTTTCTACGAGCTCTGCCAAGTATCTATTTACGTTTCGTGGAAGGCCAGCCTTGCTACGGAAGATAGTTTGGGAAAGTCCGAGCCAGGATGACCAAAGAGTAGAGTTTGGTGGAAAAGGCTGGGGGCAGAGAGTGAGCTCAGTCGAAATAGACTGCGGGAGCATACTGGGCGAATGTAGTAGTTTGAGTTTCTTGGCCGTTCCAAGGGAGAGCGACTCTAAACTAAACTGGAGGTTGCAGCCGAGGAGACTGCGGAGAAGAGACTCAAGATCGACAAGCACGAAGGAGAAGAAGTCGGGGATCAGGATCTCCCATGAACCGGTCACTCGCTCGAATCCGGCGAGGCAGAGTCTCCGCTCTTAAATAGCTCTGCCGGAGGAGAAGGATCGCCTTTGTACCTTTGTAATGCCAGAACACTAGCTATCCTTAAACTACCCGCTAGTTTTTCTCCCACGACACAGTGGCGCTCAACCGGAATCACAATGGCTGACGGAACTTTCCCAAATTGCTAATATCCTCGAAACTCTCCTACTGGTACCTGTGCTTCCAAGATTCTTATTCTTGAAAAATACAACCGCTAACATTGCGGGACAAGAAATAGTAGGGATTTACAGTAATTTAATGCGATGTCTGGAAATGTTTCCGACAGCCAACTTACTATTTATACTACTTTTTATTGAAAAATCATAATTAACTATTCGTTCGCTGTCATAATTCAATTCCGAATAGAATAATAAAACACACCATCGTAAAACAATATGTAACAAATTTTCGTTGATACTAAAATACTACAAAAATAAAAGAAATAAATAGTCTTTGGTTGCTAGTCGGACGAAGACTGATGCATCGAAAAATCATAATTAACTATTAATTCACTGTCACAATTTAATTCCGAATAGAACAATAAAACATACCATCGTAAAACAATATGTAAACAAATTTCGTTGATACTAAAATACTAAAAAGATAAAAGAAATAGAATAATCTTTGGTTGCTAGTCGGACGAAGACTGATGCATCGAAAAATCGTAATTAAATATTAATTCACTGTCACAATTTAATTCCGAATAGAACAATAAACCATACCATCGTAAAACAATATGTAAACAAATTTCGTTGATACTAAAATACTAAAAAGATAAAAGAAATAGAATAATCTTTGGTTGCTAGTCGGATGAAGACTGGTGCGTCGAAAAATCGGTGTTTAACTATCTTAGAGATAATCGCTGGTTACCGGAAGGCCCGGATTTTACGACTGCCATAGCAGGTATAATACAGCGTCGACTTAGGCGAGAGGAAGAGGCGCGAAACTACGGCGATTTACTAACATCAGGGCCATCTAACTGTTTTGTAGAAGCATCCTACTTTTCTTTCAACGGCAGATCGAGAGGTGCTCAACTTGAATTGCAGATCGCGCGACTTAAATACATGCTTGGAAGCATTCGAGAGCGTTGTCTATTCAAGCTCGCTCGAATCTCAAAGAAGCGTTTGCTAATCTATTCATCCTATTGCAAATCCAGTGACTTCAGCCACTCGGAGACACACCAGTTGGAATAATGAGAATAGAAGACATCTTTCCTATCTTTAAATCCTGCCTTCTCTTTGCATCAACGATTCGATGATTTCCTCCCACTATTTCCATTATACAACCAGTGTATTAATTATTTATGTAAACCAGCGATTAATAAAATATTAAATTACTTTTTACTGAGTGATAATATTTTCAAAACTACCCCTAAATCTTTATTATTAAAGACAACTTTTACAAACGATACACAAAGATATCGAGTCAACCGATCGAATTATAAAACGGTATATAAAAAATACGACACGAGTCATTGACGTCGGTGAAACACGTCGGAATGATTTAGAGTGTATTCGTAAGGAAGGCATAACAGGAGATGGGGAGAGAAAAAAAAAAGGAGTAATATTACTCGAAAGATGTGATCCGATAGAAGGTATATCGAGAGGGGCGGTGGAGAGAGTCCGCTGGGAAGTCAGAGGGCAAAGAGCGAGTGGCCGAGAGAAAACAAGATCTCCCGATCTCCGAACCGGTCGCTTGTCCGCTCGAAAATGGGTCCCCCGTGCACGAGAGACCGTATGATCGAACAAGCCCAGCATCAGGGCCGGTTAACTGTTCGCTCGAAACTCCCTCCACACCGAGTGGAAACTCCTCGCTCGTTCCACTTTTTTTTCCTTGCCTCGCTCCGACTGCGCGCGCCTCTCTCTTTCTCTTTCTCACTCGCGCGATTCCAAAACTTTGTCTCTCTCTCTCTGACTGCCTGCGTCTAGGTGAACCAGCTTTTACGAGGAGACAGCCGTGGATTCGCGAGCGTTATTCATCGTCTATGACCGCGCATATTTATATAAAAACATATTTTTATTACAACGCGCTGGTGATACGGACAGACTGGCACACACGAGCTTTCCCCACCCACGGAATACAGATGCGCCCTCGCTGGAGACTTTGGTTTATGTCGGCGTTATTCGGGAAAAACTTTTTAATTAGGGACGAGGACTCTGATGCTACCGTGCTTGTTGCTGTGTTCGCAAATTTTGCTCCCCCGCGTGATAGGAATTCCTGAATAAATGGCTGAAGGATTCGTCTAGAGACTTATTATGAAAGTCACGATCGAATGAAAAGTCGAAAAGAAGATAGGCTTGAAAATTTCGGAATAGGAAGCTAAGTTTTTTTTATTTTAGCAAAGAAATCTTCAAGGTATTCTTAGACTGTCGTAAAATTTAAATTGCGCTAATATTAAACTAGAAAAAGGATATAAAAAGCATATCCATTTTACACTGAATACTAAGGTATTACGTGAGCACAGCGTTCTGAAGTTTTGCAAGGCAGATGCATGCTTATTCCGTACAAGTTCGAGCGACGAGAGCACACGTAACATTTTACGTGAAAGAACAATAAGCGTTATGTTAGCGGCGTTCCCCAGTTACTTTCGCATATTTGTCAAAGCGTTTGCGAAATTAATGAAACCCGCCCACATTGTTTAATAATCCCCGCTTCCGAATACACCTTTTCGCGTGTCCCCGTCCGCTTGTGTAATTCGATATTTCTCGAAATGTCTACTTCATATCTTCACTTCACGGCAGCATCAACAAATCGACGTATTTCCCCCCTTGAATGGTACTACATATATTCAGTTAATATTCGCACCGAATAAATCCAGACAAAGTTACGGTGAATAAAAAGCGAACAAAAAAAAAGAGAGAAGGAATTTACGCCAATATTTATTACAGAAAACCTGGATGTGCGAGTGCTTTTTCGCCAATATAAAAACCAAGCATGGCTTCCCAACCACTCTAGACTTATATTGGTTGTACGATACTACTCTGTTTGTACTAGCATGCAACGAAATACATTTGCCAGCGGCGGGTTCAGAAAACCTATCTAACTAAGATCGCTCGGAACTTCATGGCTGCAATAATGCCAGACGGGATTTATACTGCGCGCATGTATAACCCATGCAAACGCGTTCCCACGTTTCACCGGGCAACCTTTTCTTCATCGCTCGGCGACTCTCCCGCGCAGCAGCAGCAGCAACTTCGTAGCAAGCGCAGAGAGCGGCCGAGTGGATTTTCTGTCGTTGCAGAAATTACTTCTGTCATCAGAGTAAAGTTAATTCGTTCTTCTCGTGTACAGTTACACACACGGTTACACACTACCACGCGCGCGTGTGCGCGTGGCCGGTCCTCTTGCGTAACGGCAATTTGTCCTGGTCTCTCTGTGCGAGAGCGCGCAGCACTAAATCCGGCGACACTTTTTCCCTTTTTTGCGAAAACTGAAAAATCACCTCGACCACCTCTGCCTTCTGCCTTTCCGTCTGCTCGGCGAAGCGCGCCCGGAATAAAGGCGGTCTTGCATCGTTAGTCGAAGCCACTCGTGAAACGAGGTTGTAAAATAAGTAATAACAAAGGCAGTATATCAACGATGTGGCTGTAAAAAGGAAGAAAGCCTCCAATGCAAACAGCGGAATGACCTGAAGAATATACCAGATTCTAGTAACGTTACGAGCCTGATATTCAACTCGCTCGACTAATATTTCAAACTAGAGGTGAATCATTGCGCGTGGTGGTACGTTCTTGATAAATCGTCCGGGTTAATTGAAAATGATTTTAATGTGGGAAGCAAGTAACACCGAGTAAAAACTTGACTAAATGTAACCTGTAACATGAACTGTAATATAACTCTACGTGTTAGTAACTTATTCACGTTCATGAACTAATGTATAAATGAATCGCGACAGTAAGAATAATTATAAATACAAATAAAATAAATGCTTGAAAGTTAAAAGCTTTACTTTCAGCTGCAATTTATCGAAACCCGTGTACGTTCAATCAGAGTCGCACTAATGAGGGGGGACGACTTTTTCGAGTTGCATAAGAGTAACAAAGTTACTCAATCTCAATTTAATCTTTCTGGTTTTGTACTCGGCGCGCTTTCATTCATGTTTATGTCGCGTCATTCCCTAATTGATAATTGTATCTTTCACACACACTCTTAATTCGTTTTATCAAAGACGTCGAGAGAGCGGAGCGCCATTATCATTACTTCTTCATTGTCGTTGAGTTAGAATGTCTGCTGCTTTCCACACGAATTATTGCGGTACTACTAACGTACACCAAAGCGGAGGAGGTGGATCGTCTAAGTCTGACCTAGAATTCATCTCGTTTGACGGAGAACCGCTCGAGGAAACTATCCGCGGGGACCGTTTCCATGTCAACCCAACACACGCCAGAATCATGTTCCACCGAACAAACACTGACACTCACACATACACACACACACATTCGTGCGAGCTTCTACAAGTGTACAGTTTCGTCTACGAACTACATTAACAGAGACACACGATGGGCGAAACAGCTTTTTGCAAGTTTTATGTTCGACCTTTGCGAAACGTCAAAGAAGCATAGCACGCTCACGCTCTTATTTTCTCGACGGGATATCTATGCATTATATTGTATGGCTCGGTGCACACGTGTCCAAATACGAAAACAATGACCCACCCATTGTTTTGACAGGTAACAAGTAACCGAGGAAACTCTACTTTTTTATTATACCCGTTTCCATAAAATGGATGTTTGGTTGTTTACGACAGTTATTCGTGTTCTAAAGTATGCGGATTAAGTTTTTGTATCCTCGTTTATCTCATCTTTGGCGAATTATTAAGGCAATTAATAATTATGATTTATTTCTTAGACATTCGTGGAATAATAGAGTTAATATTGCAAATAATACTGTGAGTTTTGAAGTCTTAAAATGGAATGTAACCTTCTGTTCTTTCAAAAGAGAAGACCGCGAAGAAAATGAATATCTATAATGCATATCTGACCTAATTTACATTCACGGTCACAATCTTTTGCCGTCTATGTCTGACTTAATTCAAAATTGAACGGTGGAAATAATTCCTTAAATTATTCCGGCATTCTTTACACGCCTTATAAGCAGAGCAACTGTATTCTCTCTTCCCCGCGTACCAGATATATCTGAGCAACGAAATCTGCCCGCGCAACGAGCGAGCGGAGATTCCCATCTCCGGCGGTCAATGGATAAAACATAAATCTTAATTAGGGGTTTAATTGTTTCGCGCTCTTACAATTTCCAATGCAGCCAGAGAACACGCGCACTGGCTGCGATAATATCACTGGAGGGGGATTTATCGTGTCAGGCGAGGAACTTATTTTAATTAGCGCAAATGTATCACAGTGTAATGCCGAATAAAACCGATGTAATGTACAATACTATACGCGCACTCGATGGAAAATGCATTCTCTCTCCGACGCGGTAACATTCGAATGGCCGACGCGTAAATTACAATGTATGTAATGCAAACTAGAAATCGTGTAAATCTTATTCGCCCATATTTATGCACCCCGCGCGATGCTAATGGCGTTGGCGGGAAGAGCGAGTTAATTCGAATTTTCCGCCGGTAATTTACATCTACCGATGAATATATACCTAGCACTACCACACTCCGGGGGTTTCTTCCTCGAGGCAAGCGGGTGTTTTTTTTTCGACAGCAATTAACGGAGGCAAATAATTGCTTTGATTTAAAGCGCGGGCGCGAGAGAGCCCGGCCTCTTTTTATAAGAGTTTACCGTAATTCACCGGTGAAGAACGAATGTCGATTGAATACGATATTCTTCTAATTTATTACATATTGAATAGAGCGAGAACGAATGTTACAGTAGCGGCGTTCGTACTTTTTCTCTTCGAGGATTCGAAGTAAAATTGTAAATAGTTACGTTCTACTTAATTAGAAAAAAGACCCGACTGCCTTCGAATAATCTATACCGTTATTACTGCAACTCTACCAGACACCTACGTTTTGCTGGCTATTAACATAATAGGTGAAACTCGTAAAAACGATAATAGGTGAAAACGCGAATTACAGTTGGTAAGAGAAGTACAAACTAAGACCGAAGAACTCCATTGAATATGTGGTGTCGGCAAAATTAGTACAATGTACTTTCAAGGAGTACCAATTAACATTAACATCCTCGTTCGAGTTCACGGTTAATGTCATTCCAATCATCGTGCGATAAAGTTTCTCGACCTAACCAAACTAAATATACTACACACAACCATAAAATAAAAATATCAAGGTGGGGCAAAAATTAATCTCTTTAAAATGTCGAAATGACAGTAATGGAAGACAGTCACCGCTAACTATGAAAGATACATCGATATTACGAGGCGAAAAATCAGCGTTTGCTTGTCAGAGATTCTGTCGAAGCCGAGTCCAATTAAGAGCGCTCGTATACGTCGACGCTTGGCGAGTAAGAGAGTTTTCCTCGAAGACGAAGAGCAGCGAAGTGAGCAACCGGGCAAGAAATGATCGCACGAGACGACGACGATGTGCTTCGAGGGTCCAGCGAGGACAGGAACCCGTTATCGGGATGGATAACGGCGGCCGTAAGCTCTCAAGACAACCGGCCGTTTATTAAAGTGTCATAATGGAGATATAACTCGCTGTAACGAGCCTGCGCACAAATACAAACGCGAATGCCGTTCGCTTCTTGCACTAGGAAATCGCATTTGCATTGATGCCGAGAGAACTTTTCTTCCACGTACTCGATGTATTCCAAGAGTCAAAGAGATCCGGCCACACTATGGGAATTGGCCTGAAAGCGAGTATTAACCCTTTGCGAGGCGAGCGCCGGAGCTTGATTGGCTCTCACGTGCAGTAAACTTTACTTGGATCGACTGAGAACCGAGGCATCAATGAGCTACTTAGCTTACACTAAATTGCAATGGTAAACAATTGAATGACTGTATTTAATTCGAGATTACAGGTCTCTTCTATCTATCAATCTATCTGTCTAACGCAAATAGACAGATTAGTATAGTAATTGACGTGTAACTACTAGAAAGATCAATTCCTAGAGAACTTTAAACCAAGCGTAAATCATCAAAGCGCAAGCAATCAATGCTACCAATGGAAAATATTCTTTTTAAATAAGAAATCTTACTGAATGCTTGATATTAATATTCAACGACATATAAAAACTGTAACACTACATAATGTATTACAATATCGTACTTTAAAAAATCAATGAAAACTTATGTTGGAACACGTAGGCGGTGTGCAATAGTGAAGCAAATAGAGTCAATGGCTCGTGAAAAGGGCGCTTGTCACTTTTATGATTAACGAGAACTAAAACTAATAAGTCGCCAGGATAAATCGCGTTCGATATAATAATCGAAAGGGAAAAAAAAGGTATCGATAGCAGAAGCTATCAATCGGGTTCGTTTCGAACTTTCGTCGATTCGATGGTGCACGGTGGTGGGATCGATGCTAGATTGACTGGAACAAGCTGTCGCCCGCAGCAATCAATTTTTATTATTAATAATTACGAGCATTCGCACCCCACGTGAGCCCGTGACCTATTACGAACCCTTCCCGGTGCGCTCGCTCGCTTGCTTGCTCGCTCGCTCGCTCACTCATTTGCGTCACGTGGCTATTTTGCGCGACCTACGTATCATCGCGGCAAAATCAATGGCGAGCAGTTCGGTTTATTTTCGAGCGCGACACGCCGACGTCGCCGACGTCTCCGCGGGAAAGAAGAACACGTTCGAACCGGGCAATTCTAACGGCGGAGTCGTCACACATCTTCTGCCTTCGATTCATTCCCCTCTGCCGAGCGTCAAGCAAACAACTGTTGCTGATTCCTCGTCGATACGCTATCTTTAACTCTCGAGACGTTGGCAAACAGAGGTTAACATTAATAGAAAGCCTGATCGATGTTCTGAGGTGGCCCGAATGACCCTTCATCAATTTTTTGTTGTTGTTTCTTTTTTCATACGGAAGTATCGCTGGTAGAGAAGCTTAATGATCGAAGTCTACATTGGATGACTTTTTATTGAGAGTTTATTGTACGAGAGGAATTTAATGCGCCTGCTGTTAGTTGCTAATAGCTGAATTATGATAGTATCAAAGCTTGCGTGGAAACTGAGAATAGCTACTAATTGCTATGATAAAGTTATTGAACCCTCTCGCGCGAAGGAAATCTTGCGAGTTCTATTTTCAGTCTGCTGGAAGTGTGATAAAATATGCGCCGTTTCGAAAAGAGTACGTTTTCATGTCGAGAATGTCCAATAAGTTTACTAATTTACGCCTCGGCAACATTGTGGAAAAGATTCCCAGTTTGAAAAGGGATATTTTTACTAATAACGAAATTGTGGAATTTCATAAATTGCGACGGCACGAATAGAAAGTTATTTAAAACCAACAGAAAAGAAAGAAAGAAAAACTAATTGCAGTGAACTATTTTCTCGGTCTATTAAGATTTAACTTTTCCACGTAAACTGGCGTTGAAAAATCCAACGTTTCATAATAAAAACTAACACGTCAGCTTGAAATTATATCCGCGAGTTAAAGGACAAAATGGAAATCACGGGCGAATTTACTTCTCGTACAGTATTACGCGCGAAATTAAATCTGCCGCATAGAAGAAACTGCTTTCACGCAAGAGCTTTTAATACCCATTAAGCTTATCCGCCTCGATCTTGGGAAAAATAGCAGCGCACACTGATAACAACCGCGCACACTAACCTCCGACTACATTCCATGAGATCGCGTATATTTGCGTAACCTCGTTTCCACAAGTCAACAGATTCGTCGCGCAACTTCCATTTTGCGAATCGAACACTATCGTCTCCTTCCATTCCCACTTCTCGTACGCACAAACAGCTGGAAAGATTTCGACGGTAAAGAACCGCTGTACGATTAAATCATCTGCGACATATGTTCATAGTAATTATCAATTTTAATGCAACCTACACACACACACACACACACACACAGCCATTGCAATCGAGAATTACGTAACCCTGCTTTGCGATAACATCAGCGCGTGTAAATATAAACGTAAATATTTTGTACGTAATGTTCATGAAACTCGTATATTTCTGTATTTCCAATTGCGCGTAATGTAATAAATTTACTCGTACATTTTTATGTGTACTGATTACAAACCCGAGTAGCAATGTATTCATTATCAATAACCGCGTAAACCTCGAAGAACTAATCTTTATTTATTATTCTATCAAATATTTTCTGTTACTGTGCAAAGAACTTGAACTTTTATTTTTTTTTATTCTGTGATTCTTTCGATCTGCCTTTATTGGGTTGAATAAAAAATTCGTACGGTTTCACTTAGAGACGATCATCGTCAAAAACCTATATGAACTTTCCAACGAACCTAATAATTTACAGCAAAATGTTATTGACAGTTATTTGATAGATTAAAAAAAAGAATAGCCGGTGAAAGTTAGAGAAAAGATCGATGATCTGTCTATTGATTTTCCATAAAGATTAATCGACATTCTTAAATGGATAGACCATACTATTCGAATGGCAGAGCTTGTTACGATACGAAAGACATAAAGTAGCGTCGACTAGCTAAGTCTTCGTCTCGATTTCTCGAGTCGCCTCATGTTTAACACGTTGACTGCCATGCTCACTCAAATTATTTATTCCTTTTCTAAAAGTCTGAATATCACAATCACTATAAAATTAGAAGACAAACAACACATTTCTGAATACTTGAGCTATAAACCGAACAATTCGTTAATTAAATAACCCATAAAACAAAGGCGTTATAGTGCAAATGTATTTTTAAAGGCGCGAACAATAAAATGCAGAAAGCAGTCAACGTGTTAAAGAGAAATAGAATAAAGGTATGAAAGAATATTCGCCCGATTTATCGACTGGTCCTTCTGCGAGTGACAGGAACGGAAGGAGGAGCAGCTGGAGCTCCTTGATAAAGCGTGTCCCCGCTGTCTTTAAAAGCTCTGGTCAATATTGACCCTTTTAGAGGAGCTCGCGCGTCTCTCTCCAGTGATTCCGGAGGCCGCGCGCTGTAAGAAGGCTAACAATAACAAGAAGCTACGTCTGGTCGAAGGACACACGGCGATGCTTGGCCCTGAACGGGCCGCCTTCCTCGAACTCCAATCGAGAGAAATGGGAGGCCATGGCATGTGTGTAGGGCTCCCTTCTAACTGCCTTTCGCAACTCCTATTTATGCATGCCGGGAATTCTCCCATGGCGAAGCTAATTTTACCGGGCGTTATATAAACACGCCAACGTTATTAATCCACCAGGTATTTCGGAGCAGAAAGCTCTCTCTGCCTGAAGACAACGACGAGCAAGACCTTTGGAATTCCAAATGACACACAGTCAATGTAACCTCGCTCACGGATTTTCATCTCTATTTCTGTCCTCTCCCGTGAAAAGCCTCTGGCAGAAAAGAAAAAAAAAAAGAAGCGTTTACATCCTGCAATACGTGCAGTTTCTCAGGGATTTTCTTCGCGGCACGGAAAACACACTGCCGAGAATAAGTTTAAAAGTAGCGTAATTTACGCGATGTTTTTTCGCGCACTCGAAAAGAATTTCGTCCGTTTCTTGGAAGACGCGCTCTTCTCGAGATTCGTGGGAGAGCGATTTCGTCAGACGAGAGATAATAATGCGGTATACATGTTTATACGCGGTTGTGAACTCACCAGATGTTATACGCGATTTTACACTTCAAAGATAAAATGTTATTTAGCCGAAAGAACGAACCGGGAAAAATGGTAAAAATATTCTCGAGCAAATTAAACACGACACTTGTTAAACTTCTACTAAATACTAACTTCATATTGAGCAACACAACACTATGTGTAAAGCGATCTCTACAGTTTACGTAAGGCAGCATGTAAAACACCGAAACCAGTTACGAGTCACGAAACTTAGAAAGCCAAGGGTATCCTCGCGTTCAGACATCTTCGCGTATCTTCGAAAAGTGTTAGTCAACTTCTCATCCATATTTTGACAGATTGATCCGCGGCGCTCACGTAAACCGTCTCTTTAGCTTTGGCGCAACAATCACGGCGATTGAAGAGAGAAACGTGCCTATCGTCCAAGATGCGAATTGGACCACGCGATCTCTTGAAATTCGGGCTGCGTGATCAACGGCACGGAATACGAAACTGCCATAGGCGACGTTTAGCGTGTCTTCACCAACACAATCTCACAAACTATCACGTATATATATACGCTCGACACACAAAGTTACACTGTTGACTGCACCAACAATTGCCACGGTTCGACTGATACTGATTGCAAGGACTCGACCCTTCGACACCTTTCCCTGTTATTTACCTGCAATCCCCACTACTGCCTTCTTTAGACATATTTATGTTTGCCGTGCAAGCGCAGGTACACTAAGCTCGATGAATTCTTGGAAAGATTATTTGAACTTCGCAATAAGGAAAGAATAATTTCAATCGGTGTGGAAAAATGTCGAGTCTCGTGAAAGAATAATAAGTATGTTGAATTATCAATGAGGAGACAGTTGAAAGGAATTTCGAAATGAATTAGTAATACGAAAGCCTGTGATTTTTAGATCGAACTGTTTGGAATTTTTTGGGTCACACATTTGGCAATCCGAATGCTAAGTTACAGATAAGTTTGGTAGGATAATTGATGAATTATTAAGTATTTTTGGAGAAATTTGTATAATATATACTGCACTATGGTGACATTCGTATTCGGAATGTACAGAATGCAAATTAGATTGCGTCAAAGGATATTGAAACAAGGTAGAAGCCCTGCAAAGCAATACACCAGGGGAATACAAGGTGTCCTTTCTTTCCCCTCTTTATTCTCGCAAGAATCGTACTTCCGATTTTACATAGTACATGTGTATATGTATGGGTTTCCATGGAAAAAGAAATTGGAAGTACGGGCCAAAGGAATATCAAACACGTCTGCGGCAAATTGAAATAAAACACCAAGCTCTCAAAGCAAAAGCTTCCGCTTTTACCAATCAAATTTTGATTCTTCTAACTAAAAGACAAAAGGATTCCCCCATGCGAATCTAGTGAGAATATTGATTGCTTCTACTGCATTATATTACCAGTGATTCAACTCACCACTGGGACCAATTGGCAAGCATAATCGATTGGTTCGATCCAAAGGATTCCTGAAATCAAATCAATGATCCTTATTAAAACAAATTTAGCAAATCAACACGAGATCGAATATTCATCCTTCTTTCAATTATACCATGAAATAAATCATACATTGCTTTTGAATCAGAAACAAAATACACATATTAATTACTTCCCATTCGTACTAACTAACTATCATACACGTTTTAGCAAATATTTCAAGAGATTTCAATGAAATGCGTTAGGAGGGAATATTGGACGGGCGTAGTTCCTCCAATCGTGATTGGTTGGATGCCGAAATCAAATGACGAAGCTTATCGTAGAAATTCCACGTTTAATAAGCTCGCTGGAGTCAGCCAGGCTCTCCTCTGAAAGTACGTATCTGCGTCAAAGAGTAGATCAAAGGACGTCAATGGAACGTGTAGGGGGTTGTAAATAAAGGGGGTGGGGTATTGATGGGGGTACCAGGGTGTGCCCGGCTTCTAATATCGCCGGAGCATGCATTTAACGCTAAAAATAAACGTGCTATCTTTGATATCGCGATATTAATATTCGACAAAGGAGGCGCATACCACACACACATGAGCGGTGTATTGATAAATTCTGGAGTGCCATCGCGTTTCGGTCGCGCAATCTCATTTTTAAGCCTGCGCTAAAGTCACCTTTTCAACAGCTATGAATAAAAGTACGTGGGATAAAGGTTAGTAATTAACGGATCGTGTAGTCTGCGTCTTAACTCTTAATCAACAGTAAAAGAGGTATTTGTATCATTGAAAAGTGTCTGTGTTTGTTTGTGATACTTGCACGAAACTGAATGATAAATTTGATCGTTCTGTGATCAGCTTGGCTTTAATATCGAATTTGAAAAATTAGATCTGTTTATTAATTATTCACACGTGGCTTCTGTGTATTGGGCCGTTTTCAGGGAATTCACTGATTTTGAAATAGTTCGAAAAAGAAAGGCTGTAAAAAATATCGACTGCTTCTTTACGAGAGGTCAAAGACGATAAACTAAGCTTTTGCTTTTAGTACATAGAGAGTGTAAATCTTCGTATGCCATTAATTTAAACGAGCAATTTTTGGCATGTACTTTTGGCACGTGTATTGCATACTCTCTCGAGAATGACTGGATCAAATGAAAGACACCTGCAGACTCACACAATTCGTGCAAAGACCTCGATTATTTCAGTTGCCAATTCGGTGACCGTTTTACTACCTTGCGTCAGGGAAGACAGTAACTTTGAAGTTCAAAGTAAGGTGTTTTCTTTTTTTTTATTTAACTTAAAATTGGCAAGCCGATCGACTATTCCTTCATCGACATCCCTCTTCGCAAAGCTGGACCATCATTCCATTGGCAATCCGTAAATGCAGAGTGCGCCACTGTGGCGGAGTGCATAATACGACGAGAGAAATCTTTGGGCGAAGAAATAAACAGTGCGGAATCTTAAACCACACGGGCAGAATGCCAAAGTTGCCCGCGGCAACAGGTACTCCATGTTCGACTTAATTCATTCCCTTCGTCTTGACGGACTGTTTTAAATATAGTCTCGTCATCGGCAAAATTGGAACATCCTCGGCATCCGAATTCTCTGAGAGAGCGCACTCTCTCTTCTTCAATGACGTCTTTCTCCGCTCGAGTGGCGCGACCGAGTGCCTCCAAAACACGATCAGTAAACAAATAAAGATGGCGAGAGTGGGCGATCGAAGGGGAAAGGAAGACACGAGGGCCAATCTGTGCCCCTCCATCAATTATTCATTGACGAGTGTATAAGAATTTTGCATAGGAAACACTCGTATACTAGTAATCTACTTAGCTCGACTGTAAAAGTTTTAATCCTGGATTAACAATGTACGACGCATTTAATTATGTATTTAAATTATTTCTTCATTTCATATGCTAATTGAGAGGATCGTCAGATAATACATGCATTAAATCCCCGGGTTTATAATCAAAAATTAGCTACGCTTAGAAAACTTGAAAAAAAAACCCCACCTAATTAGCTTCCTTTCTAAAAATCAGGCAGAATCAAAATGAATTCATTACTAACATCAAATACAGTTTTACACTACACTGAGCATCTAGGACATACGCCGTCAATCCATCATTATCGTAGAAAATGACTTCTCTTAATTAACACTGATTATTCTGACAGTGGGAATAATATCAATTTGCGAATGGATCGGTATTCTTCAATTCCAGAAGAAAGCATCAACTTTTATATCAATGAATAAAGGCGTGTCCAGGGTCTTGAATCACCGATAATAAAAGGTGGCGTGTTACGTGAATGGACTGGTGACCGTAGCGGCAGATTATCGAGAGCATGCTATCGCGACAAGCATTAAAAAGGAATGGACGAATGATCGGAATCAATGAGGGATCGACGCCTTTTGCGCAGCAGTTCGTCGAAGCAAACAAGCCGAGCCGAGGAAATTGGCGCCAGATATGGTGAGAGCACGTGGTGCACCGGACTCACCGAAGGACACCGGCTATTCAGATTTCTCACTGCCCCATGAAATTCGTCTACTTATGTACTACAGGCTGATGCAGATGTATGCAGGTCAAGAATGTCGCCGGCTGCCTTGTAATATATCGACAATACATTCTTGACCTACAATTGCTGCTCAAAAGTTTCCGGCCATTGTAACCACGAAGATAACAACTGTCTATGTATTATCGTTGCTCTGATTTTGAGTAACTCTTTTCAAATGATATTCCCTGTATTTTTGAAATACTTTTTTCTAAAGCTGTCTCGTCAAAGTAAAGTATACTGGTCGTTACCAAAGATATTTCATGATAATTCTTTCACAGTTTGTATAATTAAATAATGTACGATTATAAGCCGAATATTCATAAATGAAGGGAAGAGAAGAAAGTGCAAAGAAATAAATAGACTCAGTAAACATTGACAAAGGAAATTCGAATTTATATTCTGTTGAAATTGAATGATATACGGATTATTAAGATTTCTTATTGGTACTGTTTTTGAGAGGTGTAAATGAATTCAAAAATTACAGGATTACGTAAAGCGTGCCGATTTGAATGCAATGCTCCGCCCCGATCGTTTAAGAGTGTCACGTGGGTGTACTTCTCGTGTGCGGTTATCGGTGCACCTTTTCATAACCGGTCTATCCTTTGCAACAATGACTTGTAATCTTGCGGAAGATTACGCTCGCGATGTGATAAATCACGGAGAGACAGTTGTAAGTATATGTATAAGTATGTATGTGTATATATATGTATGTATATGAGGGAATACACAAGGTGAATACGCCTGGATAATAGGTGCGTCCACTTGCGGAAGATACCACGCTCGAAATAGATGGATTTATTGCACTCAAGATTATTTTTCGACAGCGCTTGATCGAAATGTTTATTCTCGAAACGTAGTACATTTCCTAAGAAAGAATCTAACACGTATTATTACTGATAATGAATTTAAAATCAGAGAATTTATTCTATAAAATATTTGAAATGTTTATTCTCGAAACGTTGTACATCTTCCAAGAAAGAATCTAACACGTATTATTGGTGATAATGAATTTAAAATCAGAAGATTTATTCTATAAAATATTTGAGATGTTGATTTTCGAAACATAGTACATCTTCCAAGAAAGAATCTAACACGTATTATTGGTGATAATGAATTTAAAACTACAGAATTTATTCTTTGAAATATTTCTCAAGATAACTTGTTTCCAGCCGGACAAGTTCGTACGGGTTAACACTTTGCCAGGGTTGACTTTACTATCTTTATAAAGTGAAGTCCAGTAACTTACGAGTTAGTCAAAGTTCGCTAGTCAAAGAGTAGAAGCAGCCTACTTTAATACAAAGCGAATGCTAAGGTAATAATACAAGCGAGGAATTGATGGAAAGTAAACCGAGGTTGAAAGTGAATTAATGCAATCTATATGATAAAATTATGCATCCACTTTGCCTATTAATTTTCTAATTTATAAAAAGTGATCGTTGGTATTCAGTCGTCGATCAAATTCAAATGTACTGAAACAGACTAAACTAACGATAGGAGAAATGATAATAATACAAAATAACACATAATACAACGAAGGAAATACATCATCACAAATGAATGGTAAAATATTATAATATATGTTCTAGAGCAATAATTACTATAGAAAATCGTCACCTCGGCGAGAAGGAATCCTAATGAAAAAGGAATGTACAAGAACTCTCTCGCCGGTACTTTTCCGTGACACAGCAGGTGGAAATTGTAACGAGAGCGACGAAAAGCGGACGTGCCTCTTTGGACACGATGGCAACTGTTCGGAGTCACTCATATGACTACTTTAGTCAGAAACGTCCTCGACGCACTTGTCGTACTTGGCTTCATGCATTTTAACGAACATTTTGAAATGGTAATGGCCGCTCGTCCGATCGCTCGATACATACTAGCACAAGAGGAAGGGAGAAACAAGACTAAGAAGAAGCAATCGATTCTCAGTGTATAATTTCGCGCGCAGTCTCACATGTACTGCCACATGTTTCCATTGCGAGAGACATGTCTAACAAATGGGAAAGACTGAACGCGTCCTCTAAAACTAATCAACTTATGACTATTTCTGCGAGTCATCTTCTTTGTTTTCTTCGATTCATTCTATTTTTAGTATTAACACCTTTAGTAAATTCGAAAGTTACCCAATCGTTTTTGAATGGATGAGTCGGTGATTTTTTACGCGACACAAGAGCTAAAATTAATAGCTCTTAATGCTTATAAAGTGACGCGATACTCAAAACTATATATCACTATTCAAGAAAAACGTTATACCTAAAAGCCTTAATATTCAACGAGCTGACTTAAAAATACCCAACTATAAATATCGTAACTATAAAAGGAATAAAAGCATAACTTCATCGAAGAATTAAATCTGAATTAAATTAAAAATTAAAACTTCTAAAAACTCACAAATATCTTTCATCGAGCAACATCGAGTTCATCAATTGTACAATATTATTCAAGATGAACCGAATATCTAGCTGAGTAACCGCGTTCCCAAAAGCGAAGTTGAAGTGGATCCACGTAAGAGTACATACACGAAGAGTACGTGGCGTAGAAGGAAGCCGGTGTACTTAAAAGTCCAAGTGGCGCTTTCGCCTTTTTTTTGGCCCAAAGGTTCCGGCGGCCACTTTTATGCGCCGTGCTTGCCGGTATCTGTTTACTTCGCTTTTGGAGAAACGGGGCGACTGAGAGGAAGCCTGCCTGCCACTGATATATCCTGTGAACGAGTACGCGCGCGCGTGTGTATGTGTGTGTGTGTGTGTGTAGCTGGCGGATGCGTTTCGGGAAAGGCGCCGTTGGTGGGTGCAACGGCGTGTTGCACCCGAGAGACGAAGCGAAGAATACGAGGCAGCACTTCAGTTAATTTTAGCGGAAAACTTAAGTGGGCTGCGCCGCTCTTCCTCGCATTGCAGAAACGGCAACTGGGTTACAAAGGCGGGGCGCAGACCTTACTGATTCTTGGCTGAAAAATGACTGTTCATTGTGAACGTCCCGACAGCATCGAAATAAAATAAATATACTCGAAATAAATGTAATATGTATCAAATGTCTACGTTTGTTTATTTTCGCAAGGTTCAAAGAATTCATTATTAAGGGATATAACTGATTGTGAATAATATGCCGGTTATTTTCGAAAAATTGTATTGCATATGACCTGAGTGGGAAATGGAACGGCAGAATAGAGAAGTATTGTTTGCGACTCATCGGTTGGCTAATTCAGCAGAAATCATTTGGCATTTCCAATAATTAATATAACGCTTTTTAAGCGTGGTAATAAAGATGCATTGTTATTATGCAACGGGAAAAGCACGACGTCCATTTGATGGAAAACAGAACGCGCGCTCGAAGCGTACAGGCAAGCAGCGGGCCGCCGGTTCTCAATTGACTTTATGGCTTTATACGTCCGTGCTGGATTCGGTGTTTGTTTCGACGACGGAAATCAACGATCGATTGATCGCCTGGCGGCCGCGCGCTGGTGCAATCAAGTCGGCTGAGAGATGCATCGACGCCGGCGGTCTGTATACACGCCCGGTATAAATAGTTGGCCCAGATATCGAATAGGTTTATTGTCGGATTAACGATTTTGTCGGTCGATCGCTCGCCTTTCTTTCTGCCCCGGTTTCCAAGCCCATCCACTTTCGAGAGGAGAATGCCACGCACCCCCGTCGTATTTCAACCTCTCGATCACGTACGGAATTCGGAATCGATCTTCAACCCGTTTTTCCTGCCAATCGTATTTTGTTTTTGTCTTTTTTTTCCTTCCATCTACCCTTCTTCCATCGATTACAATCGTGAATAGACGTTTTGGCAGGAATATCTGATTTCATTAGTTCAACTCTTCAATGTCACGCGTTATTGTTCCACCGAGTGCTTTGTTATGTGAAACTAAGCTTATCCACTATGAGTTCCTCGTGTTTTCTAGGAAATAGAATATCGATAAACTTTTGGAAGCCAATTTGGGGTGGCATGTTTATTCTCTGATACGAAATATGCATTCGTGTTAATTTATAGTACACTAATGTATTACTAATTACTATAAAGATCAATCCGGATATTAATCAGTGAGATATAACTTTCTAGTGTCAAACATCAAAATTAAATACTAATTACTTTCTCATTTCATTTATCGGAATAATAAACATATGCCAAGGCGAGTGTGGGAATATGAATGTTTCTAATACCAGCAATTAGTAATCATTAATTTTCAGTGAACGTTCGGGAAACGTCAAAGTGGCAGGAGTGCATAGCTCGACATATCAAATTCTCTAATCGAATGTTACACACGATATGAACTGCCGGTTCGAATGCCGGCGATTATAGAATAGCCTATCGACAGGGATTCGCTGATAGTGGGTTTCGGGCTCTATCGGTTCGTTATGGCGAGGCGCGTTTAACGGACAATAGTTAATTAGCGGCGCACCTTCGCCGCGTGTATATATCGTTCTTCATTATGTCCCGGGCTGACCCGAATTGCACGCGAAATGATTAATAGGCCACCGCTGTCATTAATCACGACAATCATCGTTAATCAAATGAAGCCGAAATACCCGCGCGGACATCGAGTCACGCACTCGGTGCATGCTGCAACACTTCCTGGATGCTGCGCCACGCGAATTCATCGAGATAGACGCAATATTAATACGATCTGTTCTCTTTAATGGCTCTCATTTTTCATGCCAACTACTTCTATTTCATCCACGAATAATTCAAACGCACTGCTGAAAAGTAGAATGTACAGAAACCAAGTTTTTCAAGGACCTTTCACCGGATCGTTGAAATGCTCCATCAAAGTCGAAATTAAAGTTCTCTATATTAAAGAGATAAAATTTGCATCTTTCCATTGCTCGAAATTTACGGTACTTAATATTTATATTCTCCAAAGCTATTACAAACATTACTCTATCATGGAATATATTTAAACGAATCGCGAACAAGAACCAAATAAACGCTACGCCTATTACTGCCAGAGAAAAATAATTATTCTAATTAAACTAGACTATACAGTTAAACATAAACCGCGGACACAAATTACTAACTCGTATCATTTAATTAATCCCACATGCTCCATATCTGTAAGCAAGTTGCAGTTCCTCAAAATACTCGAGACCTGTTATGGACCTTTTTTTAATTGATACTCCGGTGAAGAATACGTCTAGCATGTCCTATTAAGAACGAGTCTTATTATGTGCGCGGAATAACTGAAGCTGGAGTCCTCTTGAACGGCAAAATCCAAGGTGCAACTAGGAGTGAGAAGTACGTACGTAGTATGTATGTAGGCGAGAGGCCAAGAGAGCTCATTGGCGTCTCTCCGGCGACTAAGAAATAAGAAGGGAGGCGCACTTTACGATATACAACCGCAGGTAGATCTTGTCTCTGGGCGGTCGGCCGATATATTCTTTCCACGGCCATTATTTCGACGGACTCTGCCGGTAATTAATGTAGAATGCACCAGGCGTTCGGCACCGTTACTTTATTTTAATTGTCTCCGGTGCTCTCTGGCACTGGGACTGCTCTGTTCTCGGCTTCTCCGTGCAGTTTAATGCCACGACGACGACGACGACGACGGCGGCGGCGGCGACGGCGCCTCGGCGGTTAGCGTAAGTAGAACGAAAGGCTTTTCCACAAAGAGACGAGGACGACGCGTTTGCCCGTGGCGTATCTAATTAGCGCTCGGCTCCATTTTTACGCGGATTATGCGCTATCTCGACCTCACACTTTTCTCTTTCTCTCTTTCTCGCCCCCCTTTTTTTATGCCTCTTCCTCTGCCATTCTTCGCGTCACCTCTTTCTCTCCCTCTCTCTGTCGCTCATTCGCTCACCCTCTGCCCCCTTTTTATTCCGCGAAACTTCTGTTAATCATTTGGGTCGCGCGACACAGCGAGATAGCCGGCTCATTAAAACTTTCGTTGTCACTCCATCGGAAGAAACAGAGCCGAGTACCATTCGTCTCCTTCCTTTGTCGTGGAATTCCTTTCAGGATGAATCAGGATTCTCTCTATATTCTACACTCCTTTTCTCTAAGTGGAAGCGACGTCATCTGCTACCCGAATACTTGATTCTTGTTATTGTACTTGCAATGTATGTAGAAGAGATACTTTTCTACATAAAGAAATACTGCTATAGAATTTCTATTGGAATTAATCGGATTTAAAAATGATGGGAAGGAATGCCGGTAGATTTCGAATGGTATCTTTGAAAGTTGGTGTAATGAAGTTAACGTTGAATGTTAAAGGGAAATTGACAAAGTTGCTAGGAGTTGCTTGTTGGAGAGGAAGAAAGTTATAAATGAACTTTCGTGACAAAGCAATTTATTCGAGTCTTAAGATATCTAAGAGAGTTTCCTCCTCGTGAAAAACTAAGTTAGCCGGTGTCATAACAAACGGAACCTTACAACTGCGTATAACGAAAGCTCTCCCGCATCATCTAATTGTAAGTCTAAAAGGAATTCTGTCAGCGAGACGTGAGACTTTATGGCGGGTGAGACTTGATAAACAGGATGTGTACTACTTAAATCATAAGGAATGATTATGAATCGTGAGGGAGGACGAGAGAGACGTTAATGTTTCCGCTAGCTCATCTGTCACGCTGGTTCCAGGCTTCCTTTTTAAAAAGGAATTAAAACAGAACCTTACACTGTAAGTACTTATTGACGCTCCGAATACGGAAGACGAAGGGATCGGCCTCATAAAACTTTATGTTGCGTGAAAAACTGCGCAGATAGATATGTATAACTACTTCAGAATGATATGCGTACTGCGTAGATCCACTGATTATGCGTTGATTAAAAGATTTCTGTGTCTCGAATAGAAAGGAAGTATGTAGCCTTGATCCACACGTAGATACTCTCGTTCTTACTTATCAAATCACAAGTGATAACTATCACGAATTAGTAAGTCTCTAATTAAGAAAACTATTGCTTTCGAACTAAATAGAGATTCTTTTGATACCACTAAGAAGCTCTATCTAGTACGAATACAATAGATAATACAAATTCGTAGAATTAAACTAGAAATTAGTTGGACGGATGAAAAAGTACAAGAGCGAAATATCCAGATTCTGCAATTATATAAAATTAAATATTTCTCTGTGGACAAATGTTTGAAAAAAATTCAGTGTCCAACTGAAAGTGGAGTACTTTAAAAAAATTTGAAAGCGCAAACTAGGACGGCTGTACCGAATAATTCGTTACAACACACGACAGCAGCTTTTATAATGTCCACTTTGATCGTTTGACGTAGTTTCAACTTTTAACCTCGCAATTTTCTCTGTGACAGACAAGCAGACATTGCACTGATGTAGGAATGGATAACAATTGGCGGACCAACTGGGGAATATTAAGAAGGAGAGTCGAGGCAATGTTGCTCTTTCTCATCTAACAATCTTAGCACGTCTGTCACCTCATTCTGCAAAGGTCAAACCAGTCGAACCTCTAAAACCCTGTTATCGCCTTCTACGAACCGTAGGCGTGCTCGGGATTAAATGAAACTCTACTTTCCCAGCCTCCCAATCTTTCCAGACAATTGAGTACTCTACAATACACACGTTCGATTTGTATTGCAATTACTCTTTACAATACGTGCCGATAAATCAATCGATCACGTGAATGTATATTGATTCTATTGAATATAACAATTCAACAAACTCTTAAATAATAGCTTTGAAATACTTAAATGTCAAATTCCTAAGAAGTCTATATTACATTACACGAAAGGTTTTAGTCATCTTAAGTAAAAGTAGATCACAAAAATAACAATCAAAAAAACTACAATACAAAATAATACAAGTCAAACTTTTTTATCAAAGATCGATTGACAATTCAAAGAAAGCGGAAAGGAAAGGCCAGTGCCAACCCAAGTGCGACATCCAAAACGATCTCTAATGAAATCTGCTTTCATCCGCGAAGCTGTAACGATCGAAGCATCCAATGTAGCAAACGGTAACAGTTCTACACAGGGCAGTCTAATTAAAATGGAGCAAATCTCAATAACGAGCGGCAGTGGTGGCGACCGCCGGAAACGGAGAAATTCACTTCCGGCGCTCTCGACGTCATGATCGAAATCGTCGTTTGGATTCGCGGGGCGATCTGGCGAAGAGTCAGCCAAGCCGAGCGAGCGAGAGAAAGATAGATTGAAAGAGGAGGGAGAATAACTGAGGGGGAAGGAAGAGGGTTGACAGGAAGAAGAGCAAGGACCTGCTCGATGAGAGGGGAAGCGTGACGGCGGGGAAGGTGGATAGAAAAATATCAATTTCCCGGCTCGTGTCGCCGGTTTCTCGGAACGTTTGCATTTCCAATTTCCTGCCCGACTCTCCACGCGTGCGCTTCTCCCCAACCGGAGCTAGCAACTGTGCGCGCAGCATAGCGCTACAATCTATACCAAAGCGTTTCCACCTGGCAAACGAGATTCTGTGACCCATGGTCCGCAAACCTCATCTGCATTTGAATCCTTGGCACATCTTCTCTGATCGCAATCTTACTCCTCCACTTGCCGCTTTTACACCCGACTGACATCAGTAAGTAGGCGAGTAGTAGTCATTTTCGAGCATTTCGTATATACCGTTGCTTTTGCCCACAAGCGAAATCACGGTATTCCGCTGCTGAGACTAATTGGAGTTCAACGGGGGCATTCCAACTTTCTTTAAGAATTTCGTTCTACGAGATTGTAGACGTTCATTATTATAGGTGGAATATTTCATTGGCTTTAATGCTATCTTGAGTGTAACATTTCTAATTTATTAGAGATGGTAAATCTATGATATCGTAGAAAGGAAAGAAATGTCTGAGAATAAAAATCGTAAAGATGAGATATAACTTCCTATCCTACAGCAGGAAACTGCTACTTTGTAGATTTCCTTGCTACACGAAGTTACAGTATGCAAAGTACAGAGGCCAATTTCTAGTCTCCCTTCTGCTAACATAAAACACAAGCGACCAGGGATATCCGAAGTTTCTGAAAGTTATCTATCTGTGTGATCATCGCAACTGGTCAGGAAACCTGAGTCCACCAATCCCCGGAACACAAGCGCGCTCGCGCGCGCACGCTATTCTCAGTAGCCGGTCGAAAGGAGGAAAGTTAAGGGGAAGTCAACGGGTGGACGCATGCAGGCTAACGTAAAATAAGCCTGTCTCTTGCGATTTGCATGATCTTATTGTGAGAAGGCAGAAAGCGAAGGATGAGAAGTGGTAGGCGCGACTCTGGAGAGCCGAGTGGGCGGAAAGAGTATGATTTAAATTTCTGAATTTTCTTGTCGCGATCGAATCAACTTACTGCCGCTACTGGCGTGTAAATGTGTTCGTAGCTGACCACTTGCTCACTTTTCTAGTCCCTTCTACTTTATCCATATATGCATCGAATACGCACGCTATTCATTTATGCACTCTCCTGCACTCCTGCGACGACGCCGCCGTCGCCGCCGTTGCTCTGCTGCTCCTGACATTCACTCGAAACGAAAACAGGTCTCTATGCAAGTTCACGATTGACACTTGTTGCGTTCGTCGTTTTGTAGAAAGTCCTCGCGTCGCGCTCGCTGCTACCACTGAATCAGATTTTACGGTAGTCCATCCGGTTCGCGTGAGTCAAACATTTATCAAACTTATGCGGTAAATACATTATTGTGACTGAGATTCAGGAAATCCAGTTCCCCGCTCGTCACGATTTTTTCATTTCTCCTGTCACTCATTTACAAACTGGAGCAAGTACTGTTTCATTGTTTTATTACGCTGGACAATCGTAAGTCGATCTGTGAATGGCATCAACTTTCGAAAAAAGTCTCATGATAAATATTTAACTGGAGTCTACTTTCAAGTACTGTATAATACTCAGATCTTTCAACTGTATTATTTCGAGTAACTAAAGGCTATGATAATTACTAAAGGCAATGATTATTTTTTAAACTATAATCCTACAACTCTCGTATTACAATACTGTGCTATAAGAATCTATAAGAAAAAACTCGAACAATAATTAAGAACTCGTACGACGTACTCTAATTTATCTTAAATTTTTAAATATCAAGCTGCCATAATAATACTTTCGCAGAGCGCTATCCAAAGCCATAAGAAACGAAAAGTTGAAGCTGAGTAATTGAAATTCAAGTGGCTGGAGAAAGACGAATGCGAAGCCAAGGAAAGACCGACTTGAGAAGTCTCTCGAAGAGGCCGGTGGCTGGTTGGCTGGCTGGCTGTTCTCTCGGTCCACAGCGAATGATACTAATCAAAAGCAATCAGCGGGCTTCAAGCTCTCGTCTTTCCGGGAATCTCAATACGCCCGGCGGCTCGCACAGGCTGCTATAACCAGAACAATAGAACGCCCGAGAGAGCCGGTTTCTTAATGCGCAGCCACCTTATTACATACTACGTGGGATCCAATTCAAAACCGCAGAGAGTAACAATCCAGACGCACGCGCGCGTCGTCGCTCGACGAGGAGAGGAGGACGCCTAGATAGAACGAGCCCAACATAGAGCAAGAGAAAGAGACGGTGAACAAAGGGATGGTAAAAGGCCGCCGGACTGCCAGGCGATCCGGCAACAGTGGAAACCTTTTTCGAAGGGGACTTCTCTTCTGGCACAGGATGCTGGTACAAACGTGGTCGAGGATCGGCCTGGCCAAGGGCCTGAGGATCCCTCCACCCCCAAAAAACATCTGTCAAGGGACAAACCTGCATAAACGCACGTCCCTCCAACCAGCCAGCACAGCTACTGGCAGCGGTCTTCTCCTCTTTCTTCGGAAGCAACGGGCGTGCATCACGAAAAATCTCTCTGTGCCTTGCCACCAACACCGCCGCACAAGGGGCAGAGAGGGGGCGGGGAAGCTACGAAACCCGCAGAAAATGAAGCCACCGGATAAGTGTGGCCGCTCTTCAAAAATAACGCTATAGCCCGCTCTGGTATTGTGTGAACTGCAAGCGCGTAAGGATTGGGTTTCCGTGCATAGTTGCAACCTACTAACTTGTTCCTTTCGTGCTCGCCTACATGGTAGACTCGGTTCTTCACAGTTTCCAGAGAATGTAAATCACTAAGTATTAATTGTAAATGAGTGCGTCGAGACTGAATTGTATTGAAAGTAATACTGATTGGTAGATGTTTACTTTGCTTGTTTGAAGTAATTGTTAATGTATTAAAAGTAAATGTAAGAGTTATCTTGATGATAATCTAAAGATTGGCATTCTACAAATATTGGGTTAATGATAGATGCTAGATATTATTATTTAATTAGGGAAGTTGATAAACAAATGCAGAGAATACTTGAGAGGAATCTATTAAAGATATATTTACAATCGACAAGCGATAATTGAATATCTGTAGTTCGAAAGATTATGTTGTATTCCAAACAAAGGTACTTTCTTTATTCCGAGATGAACAAATAAGCAGGTTTGAAGAATTCTAGTCTGTTAGTAGGCGGCGGTGAATGAAGCCGTAGAATATATCCCGACAGGAAGTAGAATTTAGTACATTTGGATTTAGGTCTGTAGGAAAGTTGTAAGTGGGAGAGCACTGCGTGGGTTCTGATTTTAAAAGGGCCAGCTGCACTGCCAGATTGGTGCACCGGCGACGAAATAAGGAGCAGAGTGCAACCTTACAATGAAGAATCCTTCAAAGGATCGCCTGTGGAAGGTTCTGCCCTTCAAGGACAAGCACTGTGGTGCCACGTGAAGACACCTTTCTCGAGAGACTCTACCTGCTAAAGAGGTTTGTGGGGTGCCTAGCTGTACCTTTCAACCAAACACACAACCTTCACTTGACCGGAACCATTTTTACTACGAATGAATCATGCTAAACTCACCGCCTTCTCTCAACAGTAAACATCCACCCACTCTAAATGTAACCAAGCAAATCGTTGTAAGAACTATATTGCATTACAAAAACGTGTGGTTTTCTGTCAAACAGAAATACTACCAATAAAATTCTGCTAAACTCGAAAATATTTCAAAACAAATTTCTACAATACAAATCATAAACTATTGTAACTTTAATTCGTATAATTCTAGCCATATAACCCACGTGTAAAAACACGAAGTAACAAATGAATAAACACTAAAAAAACAACAGGATTCACCAGAGTACGTAAGTATAAACGCTGGTGGAAAGTCGAGAAATGCAATACGATGAGCGAATCTTATTCCCAAAGCGTCAGAATGAATCGACAAATGGAGAAGAAGGCCAGGCGAGGCCAAACCGAGTGTTTGGAGAGCAAGCAGCAGCAGCAGCAGTGCTGCTGCTTCGACGCGCCGCGGTGGCGTCGTCGTACGAAAATCGTAAAATGGCTCAGAGAGGCTGGCAGAGATATCGCGCGAAAGCGTCTCGCCACATCGGCCAGTAAAATCCGTCACGGCAGGAAGCTGCGCCTAACTTTTCGATTGGGTTTCACGTGGGTCAGGAGCGTGGGTAGTTGGCCACGTATATATACACGTATATGTAATACGTGTGTGCACGTAGTGTATACTGTCGGCGAGTAACTGGAGCGAGCTCCCACCTCCGCATTTCTACTTTCACCCTGAAGCGGGGCCCCGTATGCCGATGGCGATCTGCCTCGACGTCGCCACTTACCACCATTAAGTATCGCGCACACGTTGTAACTTTGCCGTTTTATTGAATTCGATTAAATCTCTACGCGTGACCAGCATGTCACGGCCGATCTTTCAGGAAATAAAGCATCACAAAGAGAAGCCTTGCACAACCCACCCGAAATTTCTTCCCTCTCCAATATATACATACATACTCTGTATGTCCTAACATTAATTACCCATACCCCGGAGACCGGCTGACGCACACTACCTCTACCACATTTGCAATTGAATCCCTCCGATTTACTGTTATTGCAATTTCACCCTGTCATTGTTGTAAATCTCCCAAGCAAGCTAGGATTTACCGCGCTTTCCACTTTCAGGTGCAATGAAAACCGAGCGAATATATCCGCGCGTACAACTTATGGGTGGTTTGGATGCAAATTCGTGATTATTGCTGTTTGCGATGGTTAAAAGTTGAGATTAATGAATAAAAATAAGAATAAAAATACTACTATTACCATATTATAAAAAAATAGTAAGGTGTTCCTATACTTAGGGTGATAATAAAAAAAAGGCTACTAAATTCTAGGGTGAAACATATTACATTAGGAAATGAAGAATTAGGTAACGTAGCGTACAAGTAACCCTAATGGTTTCCCCGATATTCCCCAGGACAGGCATGCATCCAGGCTTATACATTCCCACACATACAGGAAAGGATAAAGAACATCTGGTTGAAGCTGGGAGCGTAGGTGGCCCTTGTTGACGCTTGGACAGCCTGGCAACGTTATTTATCGTCAGTAATCAGTTTGGTAATAGGGAAGAGGAGTATGAGAGACGAGCGTGTACTGTAACGGATAGGTCGAGCCTCGACTGGCAGATGCGGGACGGATACCGGTGAACGGATGGCCCCGAGGATCACGATAGCACTGTGCCACGATTCTACAGAACTGGACCAGCAGACTTTCCTCCGACAGAAACACAAAGACCAACGAGATATTCTACAGAGACGCCGAATCATCCTCGCCTTATTTCCTAAGAGGAAATGTTCTAACAGATGATGTTAGAATTGATTCTAATCCGTTCAGACTCTGTCGAAGCTACTTGACAGAGTCCTCCTCTTTTAAATTGCTATTGGAAAATCGCTGTGTCCTTGTTGCCAATGTTATTTTTATTCCGATTTATACGAACAACTAAGCCTGACCAACAGTGATCATGTGGTAATTCCTTTTTGTAGTTTCTAAGTTGCGAGGCATTTGCAATTTACATTTCTATCGGCCGAGCTAGTCGTTGAGACTGCTAATATTAGAGTTGCAAATGCGTACGCGTAACAGAATAAATAATAAGAAATATGCCTGACATTATATTACATCGGCTTTCGATTAGTCGTTGTAGAACTTGTTTCTTGAGGGAATCGAAAACAATGACAGAGAGATATTTCTGTTTGTTTTTTTTTTATTTGATGACGTGAGAGTATTCTTTATCGTAATAATTCGAATTCATTATAATATAAGGAACATAACGATGACAATGGCATTGAAATATGACAATGAAATATCTCTCTGCAGTTGGTATTGATCTTTGAAAATAATAAAGTATACGTAACAAAAGGCTCCCGAAAAAAGTACTGCCCTGTCGTAATCATTCGAGCGTAGCGGTGCGTGTTGCGAAATTGAAAGAGAGTCACTATAATTTCCCCCTTCAGCAAAATTCGATCCTTATTGCAGTCGCCTTTATCTTGCATCTTTATTGCATTCAAAGCGAGCTGTCTCTATAGTAACCCCGTGGGTGCTCTCGCACTCCTTAATCTGGTGCCTTTGTACTCTGATTTCGAATAAAGGTTGTTAAGCCTGTTTCGTTGGAGAGGGCAATATCGTACTACCGCCACAAAGGTACGAGTAAAAACTGTACTGCCATTATGGAAAAAAGTAGGAGCTGATGTATATTATTATTCCTACGTCTCAAAACGAAGCAGTTGATTGAAATTAAATAATGCTATATATTTGCGAGTAATTCTAGCTAACTGCAATTTGTGAATCGACTCTATTTTCCTTTTTTAGTGTTAGTAATAATAAAATTGTATAAAAATACAGAAATGGACAAGTTGAATTCTTAAAATTTGCAAATAGCTACGAACTCATAATAACAAAACAAACACTCTGTGCAATACTGAGAGGACGAACTGTATCATTCCTGCCTGGAATATTCTTGGTTTGCAAATCATTGTATATTTATGCCATAAGCATAATATTGTTGACTGTTTACGCCATTTAGCTGTGCATCATAATTACGGAGGAATGTCAGCCGACCGTAAACTCATGCATATTCGTACCAACAAACTTTCTAAAAGCAGGGAATGTGAATTGCCGGGTTTTTAAAGAATGATGAATTGAAAAATTACTAATAATAGGAATTCGATTCTAGCATATAAATTTTCAGCTGCTAACAATCCCGGAAGACACGTGGCTAGAAAAACTACTGTTATATTTGGCGAATAAGGCAACTGAGAGTCGCTGTGTAATCCGACTGAATTTATGCGGAATATTAAAGCGTGCGTCACGAAACTCGGTTGGCTCTCCTCATCATTATTTGTCGCTTTAAAGCAATGAAGCCTGCCTGCCTGCCTCTCTCGCCTCTCTCAAGGCGAGCAGCAGCAGCAGCAGCACAACAAGCAGCGTCGACCGTTTCGCAATCGCCGAGTGAAAACCTCGATTAAAGAGCGTCCGCCACATGAGAGAGCTTTCGAAATTTCTACCTTAATTCCCTTTTTATACCGGCGACGAGACAGGACGCGCCCGCGCGCGCTTCATTCTACATTTATGCTATCAAGGAGACTCCAACAGAGACGTGTACGATCCACTGTTAACGGCCACGTGTACGACGACTCTCCTGACTGCATACTTTCCCGATTATTTATGAGAAGACTCCCCCATAAAATTAATCAGCCTCTTTTCATTCTCGCTCGTCCACTGCGCCTACAAATGGAATTTAATATGATGTTCCGCACATTGTACCAGCATATACGCGTACTACCATGGAATGGATTTAACTCCGGAGATAAGATATCAATTATTAATCGAACGCAATACGGAGGGTGTATGGCATTGGTGGTTCATATTGAACTCAAGATATGTTAATGATCGTTTTGTCAGTTTTGTCAAAACGAGATATATATTTCATAAGTCCACACTATGATTGTATGAATTATCAGTAATTTCTATAAGACGCAAATAGAAAGTTCTGAAGTATCTTATCTTCTAGTTGGGCGAAAAATTTAAAGAACAATAAACTCAGTGCTGTACTGACTGTGTATAATCCCTTATCTTCAGGTTCGTATCAATTTTCGAAGTAAGAAAGTATTATGTTTATACTACTACTTGCTGTCTAGGAAATTCATATGTCGCAACTCAGCGAGGAAGTGACGCAAGTCGAAGGCAGGAAATCGTTTAGAAAGAAAGAAATAAAATCACATTTTTAGTTTATCATAATAACATTGCTTGTGCTATAAATCGCGTCACTTTTCTGACTAAAGGTTGATTTATTCAGAACGTAACCCGCACGTAAGACGAAACTTTTCAAATTTTGCCTTGTGTCACTTTTCTGCCAATGCGATATAAGAAAATTCCTGGTTCTACGAGTTTTCCACGTGCGAGAAAAATAACCTGTTGCCGAATATCGGAGGGAGAGAGTAATGAAAAACTTTTCTGCCGAGAACCTTGAAGAGGAAAAAGCGGTCCACGTGGCAGCGCGCGTGTGGTTTTTTTCTTGGTAGCCGAATTGCGAGTCTGCCCTTTCTCGCCTTGCCCTTAAGGTTGCCGCCCACGCCCGACGGCGCACGTGGCACCATTAAATCATGCAGATTATTCGGCAGCCAGGTAAATTGAAGGATAAACAGGACCGAAAAGAGAAATTGGAAGTTGTAATACATATACAAGGCCGTTCATTTGCTTTTGAATTCTCACTGTCAACTATACACTATTGTATTAATTATAAATCATCTAAGAATTCTAATTATACACGAATACTTTTCAATCTTTCTTTGCATGATGTGCAATCTATGAATTAATATTGCACTGTATGTATAATATATATAATAAATGCGCATATATGTCAAATCAAAAGCACGTGAATCACCTTGTAGAAGCGTAGCAAAGCAGAGAGAGGCTCTGCTGTGTACTTGGGTTGGCAGTAACAAAAGGCGGAAGCCACCGTGCCTCATGATTAGGGCCTTCGTTTAAGGACACTGGCATTTCTAATCGCTCCATTCAGCCCGCCTGACATTAGAATGCTTTGCTACCGTATTCCTGGACGACCGACTTGTTGAATACGAAACAGCGCAGTGTTCCTTTCTCAAACAAGCTTCGTGTACCATGTCGAATACAGTTAATCGTTGAACGAACTATAATTTATGCACACATTGGAGACGCTCGCAATGCAATCAGTTCCAATGGGAAACAATTTCCAATTAACTTCAACTACGAACTCGTACGTGTAGAAATCTTTTTCGCGTGTTCCGAATTCTTGAATTGTAAATTACACTTTTATAATTAAAAACTGAGTGAATTCAATGTTTGATTTGTAAATTTACCGATTGGAAAATCATTCGAATTCTACGTTATAATTATTGCAACGTGTGTACATTGGGTTGCGTTTGAAACTCGAAATGCATTAACAGCTACTGTGTTAAGCAAGTTTACACTGCCAGTTCAAATGGAACTGAAAGCCGATACGGAAACTTTCGAAAGGAGATAAATAGGCCGAACCCTACGTCACAAAAAGAAACTCACAGAGACGAGTCAAGCAAAAAGTACCTTCTGAAAATTTGTACAAGAAATTATAGACCTTCTTTAACAGTTGCCAAATCACTAAAAACTGTTTCTAAAAATCAGCAAACATTCATCAACGAAATTAAAAAATTAAATTAAAGAGAGAAAAGCCAAAATAAACGACAAAATAAAATGAAACAAATTAAACTAGTAAATATGTTAACTAAGAACCAAAAACAATGCATTAAATAATTACGAACTAAAAATACGAGGAGGCAGTCATATGAAACCAAATTAAATAACTAAAATGAAATGAATTAAATCCTAATCAAACTATAACGAACAGGCTGCTCGTCCTCGCAGGCAAAGCTACCGTTCGTCCAGATCAGCAATCTGTAACGCAAGCGGCCATATCTTGATCATGAATGTTTCATCAAAGAGCCCAATGTATCCCAGCGAAACTGCCCCCACGAAATAAGCCACGCACACTCAACTCGCGCCAAAGAGTACTATTTTCGACACGTGTATGTATGCGTATAAGTGTGGAGTGTGCGTTAGAGAGGGGAGAAATGAATTCTCGAAGGGACGTCGCCATGGAACACGAGAGCTCTCTCACCGGTTTGATGGCCGTTCCCGAAGGTCTGCCGGCAACAAGATAATTCGAATAAAACGTGGTTATCCTGGCACTGAACGCCCAACCCCCCACCCCACCCCTCCCTAACGTCAGCAAGCTTCGCTTCACAATGTATTTCCTGATATTGTTGCCATTGTTCACGATTCGCTCTCTCCCCCGGGGGTGACCACGTGTCACCCTCTCTCACTGATACGTTACGATCTGACTCGCGCCATCATAACCCATGATTAATCTCGTAACGAAATAATGATCTCAAGAACGCGCCGATCTTTAATTCTAAATTCGAGAATAAAATCAATAGCTGTCTTGGAAATTCTTAATATGAATGATATTGATTTTTGGTTGTTAATCAAGTTTCATAATAACGATTGTTGTTATTATTCTTTTGCTTGCAAAAAGGGGTAAGTGAAAATGAAGCTATCGGAAAGTTATTAATCACGATAAATGATCGAGTAGATGGAAAATCCCGACAGAATTTCGGTGCAAGTAATATTAAATCATGCGCCACCGCGAACGACCGATTGGATTACTGTCAAGTTGAATTAATGCAAATTTGCAAAATTGAAAACTGAATCCGACCGATACACCGGGCGCGAACACGGCACTAAGGTTTTGGGTCACACTAATCATAAGTATTCCACGATTCACTACTGTATAACTTTCTCCTCTCACTGCACTCTTGAGACTAATTCTAAAATGGTAATAATACCAGAGACATGCCTCAGTGCAAGTGGAAGGGGGTGAAGCTTACAAATACCCATGAACTTTTATTACCTGCGAATGACCCTCACTTGATTTACGAGCTAAGTTAACGGTCGGCTACCGAGCTTGTTCATTCTTCAATGAAACACTGAACTGCAATAGACAATTCCTAATATGCCTATAATGATCACACAATTCAGTTTTCGCACATATAAAAACGTCATCGAGAAGGCATATTAACATATTAGCCAATTTTATCGTCCATCTAATATATAATTTTCTTTAAATGGAAAAAAAAATATTTAACACTTAACAAGCTACGATTCTAAGAACAGTACGACTTTAAAGAGGATGTTGAAAGAAACCAATAAAAGTATGAAGAGAGGAGAGGGTTTGTAATTTTATCCGTGACGTAAAATGCTAACTTTCTTGAAAATCGTCCCTTCCATGGTGCTCGCTCGCCGAGGCACTGTATATCGATTGGCTGTTACACAAGCTGCGTGCGCGCGTACACACGCAATTCCCCATCATCAGGGTGCTCTTCCCCATCAGCCTCCGGCTGATGTTTAGGGAGATTCGATTCCCGTCCTACCTAAATGACCAGATTTCCATCCCCCTTCCCCTCTCCGCCCCTCCTTCGCTTCACCCCTATTGCTGTCTCACGCATCACTTGCCATTTTTCGGCTTCGCGATAGCACGCTCCCCTTCTCCTACCGCTTTGCAAGGGAAACGTCTGGCCAGAAATCGAATTAATATCGGCTCATTTCACAGGAAATCGATCGCGAATATTCACCCGACATCTTGTGTTTCAGATTTACCCTCTCTCGCGTACTTTTCTCAGGCTCGTTGATGATTGAGTTAGCGCGAATAGATCGTTTGAATTATGTTTTGCAAGTGAGAGTTATAAAAATGTGAAATAATTCAAGTGAGGGAATAAAAATAAGAGAAGAAATATTTTTGATAATAAATATGAGGTGATGAGTTATTTTTTGTAGTATATTTTTCGGTGGAAGTGAAACGATGGGAAATGAGGAAATAATTCGACAAAGAGTGGTATTATTCGGAGTAGTTGTATCTCATGCATCCGTGATGATTTTCCAAGTCTATTCTGGTTTCGACGCCACCGATTCTCGAAACTGGGACCTCGCGCGATACATATCTTCCGAGTGAAGTGCATGCAAGTGCGGGAGTTTGCAAGCACAAAGGACGCGAGCCCTGTCTTCTGTATTTCATGAACCCGACAGAATCGTCGTCCATGGTTTTCTTTTCACCTCGTGCATGCATGTTTATTAAAACTCCAAAGACTCGCCAGAAACTCCAAAGGGTGTATTGCAACATTCCACCGTCTCTGTTGTTGGCAATTTATTTATCCACTCATTCTTTTATCAGTTATCGAGTATTTATACCTTGATCTTTGTGTATCCGTAGACGCCTAAAGTTCAATTTTATTCAACTTTTTTCTCTAATTTAATGGCTCTCAAAGTTAATCTATATTGTACTGCGATTACCATGTGAACGAAACAACAATTACGTCAAGCAATGCCTGCTGGTAAATACCTCTGTAATACTTGCAAATGAGTTAAACTCTGCATTATATTTTAATATTTTTCCTTTCATTGCCAACTAGTTTTTCTATCAGTTAAGACAGCTAGCTATTCAAATAAAAGAATCGATTCCATAATGAGATTTTTAACCTTGTCGAATTGTTTATCATGAATGAATTTCCAATTATCGATTCATTGAAAAGAGAAGAGGGCATTGCCGTCGGACCTTCGTACCTCTTTTATTTTTCTCTTTGTAATAAGGAAGTCGAGTCGAACGACAGCTATTCCAAAATTTCCATAGCCACTTTCAGAATTCGCTATCGGCGATGTAACGGCGCCGGTAGAGTCGTTCGGGAAGGTGCTTAACATGTAAATATTCGATTCCACATATATAGGGAGAAAAGATACGTCAGACTGGAAGCAGAGGGTACCGGGTGGCCGGTAAATTCGGGCGCGGTAGATAGGTATACGGGCAGGGATTTATTGATGAATTAAGGCGCGTGGGAAGGATGCTGCTGCTGCTGCTGACGTAAGGACATGGCGTGGGTGTAAAATTTCCATGAGCCCCGCATTGAGCGCGCGCCGCTCCCCGGGGCTTTTCCCAACTTAGCTCTACGCCAAAGCTACCTTTGCAGAGCTGCTTGCTTTTCCAACGGACGCGTTCGCCGGAAAGTCTCTGCCTCATTCTCGTGAAAATAAAGCATCCATCGACTTGATAAGCTTTCCGATACTCGAGGATAATTATCGACTACTACAACAGGCTTTGAGTCCTGAACATGACGTTTAAAACTACCGTGAAAATAAGCTCACGTGAAATTAGAGTGACGGACAAAGTGAACGAGTGCATTCGGGAATTAATCAACGGGAGAATTTATGCTCGATTAATCATAAAATATTCCTATTTCCATACGAAATAACTGATTGTGAATAAAGTCTTCGATTATTGCGTCCCTCCATTTATTCCCGAATTCTCTGACATTCGATTATACCGATCGAACGCAAGAGTTAATAAAAAGAACCTGGAGTATTGCGAGAGGTTAAACGAACGATAAGATATTTTATAGTCTTCCGAGAACTTTCTCAATTTCCGCACTTTCAACCAGGAATGATGTCGAATATATGACCATCAATATTTAATAATTTTTTGCAAGAAATGTTCAAGTGCATTACACTGGACTGCGATAACACATTAAGCCCACGTGGTCATGACGATCGGAAATACGAAAAAAATATTGACAGAATCGTCGTTATACTTAAATGCCGTTTGTTATCAGTGCGCGACTTTCGTGTACCGTGACGTCTGATCGCGAGATATTTGAACAGCTGTTTTGCCGGAAGACCGTCATGCAACCTTTGCCCAAAACGTCCGAACACAAATCTACGTATTTCGACTATATCGTTAGTTAGTCCACAAAAAGTGTGGCAATGATAAAAAAAAGGGGATTTCCTTTGAGACTAAGAAAGATAAAGAGCAAGTCAAAAATCGATTTCTTAATTACACGGTTCGAATTTCCGCGCACATTAAGTCGCTGGAAAGGTAGGAGGGAGGAAAAAATGAGTCGAAATATGTATGGCATATATCAGTAAGTACGGCTCTGGCAGGGCTCAACTTTTACCGGCTATAGCAGCTGCCAAGGGCCAGATGTTGCTCGTTAATGGACTGTGCCGGCCCCCGAAATGGCACCGGGCAGGCACACCATCTCCTCGGCTAAAAGTCTCCCGCGTTCATCGAATAAAAAGCCCGCGGAATTTCGTTGGAAATAAAGGAATAAAATGATTCTACCCTCCTATCCACACCCGGCTCCAATGAATCTCGAATCCCCCTTGCTACGATCACGCGTCTTCTCTCTTTCTCTCCCAAGAGAAATTTATGCTACTGCGCATCCGAATTACCAACTGCCAATTTCGTAATCTTAATTACAACGAAACAAATGAACCGGTGACCTTTAAAAAAATCGTGTTATCAAGCTAAAGTACAATTTTTACGTGAAAACTTTACTGCGCAGAATCTTTGTGTATCTTTCCGTATCTTAGATTTCTCATTCCTCTCTTTTCCATTGTACGAGTAATAAAAACTTCGCGATATTGACGCACATTTCGCGAACAACAGTATGAAAATTAATTACGCGATAGTAACATTATACATTGCAGTTTAGATTGCCGTTGTGCAAGACGAGAGTGTAAACACGTATTCATTAAAATTAGCTTGCTATTTAAGGGAAATGCCTGCCGCTCGCCGAGTTAAATACCAGACCGCTGTGCTTGGCAGAATATTATTACAGGACAGCGAATGCAAGGAATGAATTTTACGTATTCATCAAGTGGTTGAGCATATCCTGCCAAGATTACCAGGCGGAAACGTGTCTCTTTCTCTCCGCAGTGGTACAATACGTAAGGCGACGTTCCACTTGCCTCCACGTGGTATTTTTACTTTTCCTGTTGCAGCCTGCTAATGCCTGTGTGTGTATGGACTCGACCCTCCAGGGATGGCCACTTGTTTTCTTTTCTTATTACCTTCCTCTTTTTCCCTTCCCCTTGCCGTCGCCGACAAACCTCAACCACGGCCTGCAGACTCTTTGTCGTCCCTCCGGAAGGAAGGGCTATCACGGTCAGTCTACCGATTAACTGGGCTCGCTCTATTGATTTATCTTTTATGGAAAAATGAAGATATCGTCGGACAAACTTTCCGATACAACGAGATATGGCCTCGAGTTCTCGGCAAACATAAAAGATACTTCACACATCGACGTCGTCTTACTACGGATTAATCGTAAGTCCTATTTTCCACTGGGCAAATGCATTCTTGATTCTACAGTAGAGTTCTTTATGGCGTATCAAATATACTTGGATGGATAGTTGGAAACAATAAGCTGTAAGTGAGATCACGATAGAGTATCATTTCATCATTGCCTTGTTCTCGAGTCTGATTAAACTTACGTCAATTGTATTCTCTGTTTGTTACTATCATTGATTAACTGTGCTATATAAATTGATTTGTCACATTCATATCCACGTAACAGCAGTTTAAAATTCTTTCGTTTGAAATACGTTTTAACATATCACACGAACTACGTAATTAGTTAGCATTTCAGTCGACAGTTTATGGAAAAGGTAAAATATGTTCGATTCCAAATTACCACCTAGTGAATTTCTCACAAACTGTAATGAAGGGCGCCAGCAGTGTTAGCAAAGAGTAGGACTATTTTTCACGCGAGTTTCTTTCGTAGTCTACATCGAAAAAGGTATGAGCGCGTACCAACTCGAGGGAAATTCGGCTGGTAATTAATATCTGCGCACTTTCATTGGTCCGGAGCGAGTTGTAGGGGGGGTTGAGGGGCGCAGGGGTTGCCCCTGGCAAATTACAGAGGCAGGAGCGAAGGGTATATATCGCGAAGCCTCGGAAAGGAGGACCCGTTTTCGTTCTTCCCCCTTTTCGCAACAATAATTCCACGCTTCCCGGGCGGCGGCCACGACTGTATTATTACACTTTCCCCGATCGCAAAGAGCGCGCCGTACACGCTGGCAAACAAACAAACTGTAATTAGACATTAAAGGGAGATCGTGACTCGGCGACGGTAGAAAGTGCGCCGCCGTCGCCGCCGACACTGAAGCGGTCTCTTCGTATGCATATATGTATATGTATTGTATGTATATGCGTAAGCGACTTTTCCATGGCGTGGCCTCATGTATTTTTAGCTCTCTCGATCCGAGAACAAGGAGCGAGAGTGACTCGCTGGGAGTACCCGTGCCCTTTGAGCAAGTGTGCAAGAGAACATTTGACGTACACCTTCCTCTCTGCTCGACCCTTTTATCTATCATCCTGTAGTGGATGTGTTTCATTTACCAAATAAATGGACCTCATCCGACCCACTCTTCACAAATTCCCGTTTCAAAGATCTGTTAGCATGTGTTGCCTCGAAATTCTCGATGATATATATCGCAGAGACAATATTTGATTTCCCGTGACTGATTACTCATTAGTTCATCATTCGCCATATTGAGAATCGAAGCATACTAAATATACACTATATATGATAAGACTGATCAAATATGCAATAGTATTGGCTCTAGAATGTAATATTCGTAATTAGTGTTACCATGATAAACAGTAGTACTAAACAAAACGAAATAAATCAGTAATTAAATTTTACTCTTATTATACTCATTACGATCAACTTTTATACTAATCAATTACAAAGCATTCATAATTATTAGACTTATCGATCCGACCTTTGAATGCTAATTTATCTTTGGAACAATGTCACAAGCACAAAGGCATTAACATTTCCAAGGAAATGATATCGAACGAGCGAAATATACTGAAGAGAGGTCGGAGACAAAGTGAGCTCCCGCGAAGGTCGTCTTCCCTATTTATCCAGTATGGCATGGCTTTCGGGAATGGAATCGTGTGTAAGAAGGGATGACGGCAATAGGGAACAACAAAGCGGGAGTGCTGGGACAGCTGGCCGGCCGTAACCCCCATGAGGACGGATAAGCCTCGCCGAGACGAAGGCAACCAGAAACAGCGAACCAGCACATATGACGCACACATGAGTTCTAAAGCCTCGACCAAAAAATACTATCAATTTCCCTGGTATAACCTTCGCCGTTATATACGATGGCAAACAAACCTCGATAATATAATTTAAAAATAAGATATGACTGTATCCTGAAAATGACAGTCCTCGAGGCAATGCATGTTGTGTCTTATTTGATTCAAGTACTTTGAGAGTTCTAATTAATTATCTTGAATTAAGAATTGATTCTCGAAGGAATTCTATTAGAGACATCTTCTGTAATTAGTATCTATATTTAGTATCACGACTAACAATCGATTGCTTTGTGGGTCGTTGGATGTTTGTCTAAATACATACACCTCGTATTGATCTATTATTGGAAGTACAAAGAATCGAAATCGAAATCGATAAGTATTGCTGTCATTCGAAGATTTATTGGCAGTCGAAAACATGGTTAGAATTGAGCGGCGTATTGTTCGCGAGCTAGACCGAGAGAATTTCAGTAGAAAGTAAATAGGCGTTTAGAAAGTGACGGCCCGCTCTCTGCGGTGTTCAGCAGGTTCGCCTAAATGGGCCGAGTCATTCGCAATTTGTAGAAATTAACGAGCGACGTACGTCGCCTCGATGACAGGGGAAAAGCTAGCTGTTCCTAGGAACATTTCAGCTTGACTTCACGGAGAATTCAGCTGAAGTTCGCTGTCGACGGAAAGAGGTCAGAAATTCTACTTTATATTAAACTACCGACTCTGACTGCCAGACTATAATTCAGCGAATATGGGCCCAAGCGACTTACTTACATTTGCTTTTAGAAGAGTTCAGAACTTCACTGGCTCAAACAGTTATTTGCCCGTCTTTCGACGAAGTTTTCGAAAATTCACCGAGTTACTCGCGCGAAAGAGAAATAAACGGGAGAGTTAGTGATGCGACAAATATAGGAATCGTCTGGCATTCGAGAAATTGTGCGCTGATGCAACTCAGTGTTTCTGTAAACGCGCTTTCGAGCCGCAAAGAAATATATGGATGTATGCATCTGTATTTGGATTGTATTATCGTACAGCCTCTCCGGATTTCTTTTATCTCACCGCAAACGCGCGCGCGCGCGAGCTACGTCAGCATGTACAAATTTCGAAAAATACCACGTCAACCTGACTGCACGCACGTACGATCTGTGCTTCATCTTTTTTATCGCGCCCCAGCTAATTTCAACGAATGAGTCACGTGCGACCGTTCGCAGATAACGTGGTTCATCATTATAATGGCAATGCTACTTGATAATTTTCTTCGTGCAGACTTTATCCCGTGTTTCAAGAGCCACTTCTTTGTCATATAACGTTCTATTCTCTGACGAGTAGTGTCTGCTTGTGTGAAAAGGGTGCTTCGACATCGACATGTAGTTTTAACACGCATGTCTGTATACTATAAAAACATTCGGTGTGTCATCGTCTTAAAGCCTCGCAGGATTGTCTCATTAATGCTACAAGAACTAAGAGCCATTCCGAATTTTATTCTAAAAGAAAAGTTAATTAAATGCTAATTCCTTTTGAGCAATATCAAGCATAGCCAATATTTTTTTTGGATAATTTTATTACAAGCATTGTAAGTGTAAGGCAATTTTATAGGCAAAATTCTAATTTCAGAATTAATTAACGGACCACGAGTTGGGAATTATTAACAATAAGAGCTTACAATCGCAATAAGGAAAATACTCTTGTGTAAGGCGTTGTCTGATAAATAATATGTAATTTCAAGAGTCTTTGTATTACGAAATCTCTTGACGCCACTTCTCGAGAAACGTTGCTTACGAATTCATTTCCTATCTTTCTGATGCTCGCTCCCTTCGTAAACACACATCGTACCCAATTGCGCACACGGATACGTGTGTTAAAAGTAACGAAGAGATCTCTTAACATATCTGCCGCATTCCACTCGAATTGCGCAGTAGAGGAAATCATCGCAGGATCAAGTATGCGCTTCTCACTCGAAACTCGAAACCTTCCAGCACACTAACACTACGTTCCATCTTATCAAGAATAACTTACTCTGCCGTAAATTCATTCGCACACTGAAATAACAGGTTGCAACGCGCCACGTGCCGCGCTATTCTGGCATTGCACGCTGTAAAGTCTTTGCAATACGCAGAATCCCTCGATAATCGGATTCAACGGTGACCGACAGCATGCGGCACGACAGTAATTGGCACGTGGACCAGTGATGATGCTACGTGTGTAATGGAACATCGTGTTACAGAATTTCAACCCGATACTCATTCATTTCTATGCGGTAAACATCAATAAGGAAACACAGCCTTCAATCTTTGATTGCAGTACAATTATCATTAAATATATGTCACAGAAGCTATAAGATTCAGTTATTACAGTAATAATGACTTAATCATTACCAAAAACAATCTACAATTTAAAACTCAATCAATTCTACTATATTTTTCAAACTATGTTTTATCAAATAATAATACATTACGATATTAAAAACGCTGCTTAAATCTACCGGAGTCTGCCTGGTAACCGAACCATATAATTTCACGTGAGAATCACAGGGTTAGCATGGTTCTCTCGCTCGGTTCGAAATGCTCAAAGCTCTCAGTAAGAGTGGCCGGTGCGAGAATGGCGTCGCGGCGCGAACCGACGCTTTATTTTTTCCGAATGCGAGAAAAACAGTGTGGGGGGGCGGTGGGGCGGTGGGGAGGAAAGAACGAGGCCAACGGAGGCAGGATGCGGCCGCGGCTCTCTGGCAGAATGAGGCCAGCAAGCCGCGAGGTCGAAGAAACTTCTTTTATCGCCCTTCCTTTGAAAATAGTCCGCCCGCTTTCCTCCTCTCTTTTACCCCTATGCTACTTTGTGCGTGCACTCTCAACCTTCTACGAACTGATCCTTCTTCGCTTTACTCTTCCTCTTCGTCACTATCTCTCTTTTTTTCCCTCTCTTTCTCTCTCTCTCTCTCTCGAGTGCCCGTCCTTATTTTTAGAGCACGCGTTTCATCTTTAACGCGTGTAACACGACGAAGATACTACTTCGCCCCGACGCCACGCGTAGTTATCGCTCAGACGCAAGTGGGAAATTAAAGGGTGAACTTTAACCCTGCCGCCACTCGCTGCTCGGAGAAACGAGCTTTGTTCTCGTCATGAGATTCATTCGTCTATGTTGCTTGTTATGGTAGATTGCGTTGACTAGTGACGCTTTGTGCGTCGATAGGATAAGGATGAATTTTAATGTGAGTAATTGATGTTTGTGTGGTAATTTAGCTTTATCGGGAATCGAGAATCGAATGTGAGAGATTTTAGTGATTATGGAGTTTAGGTGTGTTCCGGGGACTTTGAGGTTTAAGAGTGTCTTCTAAATCCTGTTTGCTTAGTGTTAGAAAGCTAATCCTTCGAATCTTAATATTAAACAAGTTTGCGGGAAGCAAGTGATCGTATGCAAACTTTACGAAGTGATAATCAAACTTCGGAGAGTTATGAAAATAAAGGCTCTCTGATAAAACAATAGTAATACATAAACATGTGTTATACTATTAATTAATAAAAATTAACCCTACAAGTATCACTAAAAAGTATGTCAACATAAATAAGAGAATTCCAACTATCTTTCAGATCTCCTCAACACTCTCCAAAGTTGACAAGCACGATCTAATTAGATTAGAACCACGCATATACCAAACAAGAATACCATCCACCAGAACACTAGAAAGAGTGTGCGACACAACGCGTTACCCGATCGTGGATGGACCTTTGCAAATTTTTGTTTGATCCCCAATCCCATGCATAAAGTAGCCCGTAGAGTCTTTGAGGATCTATTACCATACGTGCTCGCTAGCACGTACACGTTTTCTCCGCTCTTCCATGCTCTCTTTCGTCCCTTCTCTAACCATTCTTTCAACGCTAGGGGCAAAAAAAATTGCTGCTGGTTAGCCGGTGATAGTAGCTCGCACACCGCGCTTCAAAAGTTCACTTTGAACCGCTTACACGCCGGGGACACCTTGATTAATCGATCACCGTTCTGTGTTCCGGGCCGAAATGCCTCCAGCATGTCCACGTGTGGATAAGATATCAGATCATCACCGGTATATATCAAGCTGTGCCACCGAGCGTCGTAATTTCGGCGAAAGTGCAATTTATCATCGGCGAAAATTGGCAGCCATTTAATGCCATTCCTCCTCCGAAGGAACCGGCGCGGATAAATATTTTAGTCCGAATATTCGTTAAAGCACTCGAAGAATTCACGTCTAATATGAAGCTGAGTTATGAGAGTTAGCTGATATTCCACGGCAAGAATAATTCAGGCTTGCCCGTTTAATACCTGCCATTCTTCGGTCGGAAAAGTTCTTTAATCCAATACAGCAATGCATATTTCTGTGGTTGATAGTTTGTCTCGTATTTATCGGGAAATTAAATAACTCTAAATCTGATGAAAAACTCCGCCGGGTTCCATTAATAATATTAAGATCAATTCAAACATATTTCGAATTACGATTGTTAATTCTCTGGAGTGATCGATGATATTCGAAATATTTGGATTGACTTCTTCTTTTAATACGAAAGCATCATTGTTTGTCAGAATTCCCACTGCGTGGAAGATAGAAACAAGCATAAACTGTCATTCTTCATTCGTATATTAAAATGGATAAAGCTTGTCATCCACAGGACCCCTCTCACGCTATATTTATATGTTACCGTGAACCACGGTGGAAGTTGACTTATCGCTCTTATTTTATAAATTATTAGCGGATGAATAACGATTAACCCCACTTGCAATAATGACCGGTGGCAGGAGGAGGACGTTCGTTAGGGTAGAAGTACCTCTTGTATCTCGTCATCCCGTCGCCAGACACAATGATGCAGCGGGGAGCCACGCCACCGCGCCGGGAATCAATACGGAAACGGCAGACACGCGCGCCATAAAGATAACGCGTGCACTCCGCCGGCGGTAAACAACAAATACAGTGCGACTTTCGACGCATCGAGTTTCTTCACCCTTCTCGTACAAAAACTGGTCATGCAAATTTCACGCTTGACCATTGAATCATTCTCTGCCTTATTTAACGAGCATCCTACTGCTAGGAATAGTCTTCACCGAGGATTCTTGTCCTAGTATTCTCATACAACTATTGTTCTTTCTAGTCCTGTGACTCTACCGCGGAAGTTTATGTAAAGCAGGAACAACTCTGTTCTCAAAAGCGACTGGAAAGAATAATGGCGTAGGCTTTTTTTACGCTTAGTATGTGTGCGTCGAATGTCCTTGCTTGAAACTTCATTGCTTGACTGCGGAAGTCTCGCTAAAGTGAAGTATACTAGTGGCCTTAATGCTAGAGTATGTGGAATAGGTGTAGCAACAACTGTGCATGGTTTCCGTGTATCACTTACGCATTGAAAATTCGATATATTCCTGTGAATTATGACATATGAAATTGTAATAGTTGTATGATAAACTATATTTGCTTAAGTATTACTTGAACGGATGGAAATTTAAAGTTTTTCTACATTAATTAATAGTAATTCTACGACAATACCCGATCTAGATTAATTTGCAAGAATTAATGAGCTAATTCAATATAACATAAAAACGTTATTACAATAATGCAATAACATTCGCAGAGAAGAAAGATTGAAATCAACAATCTGCAAAAGATTGGTTGTCCAAAGAAATACGATTTTATTATTTGACTTCAGCTGAAGAGAATCGTCGACATCCAAACGAATCTCAGAGACAATTTCATCTCGAATACAAGACGACATTCCTCAAAGCTTCCGCCACACTCCTTTCGTCTAACAAGCACCTTCAACAATACTTCCGATTACCAGCGGCGTTATTGTACACTAACGAGAACTAACCAAAAGGATATTCCGTACACAGAGGATAGTCGAGAATTGTTGAACTGTTCAAAGGCCACTGAAGCCTGCTTCTTCAATTCGTCTTCGCTCGCTTCCTCCTGGCAATCGCGCACGCGTTCAAGCCGAGCGCGGTAATGCGAGTACAAACAGCGCGCCAGATAAATACGGCTTCCTTTGAAGTAATTGCGAAAATAGCGGGTGAGAAGAGGGCGCGGATAGAAGAGGAGGAGGAGGAGGAGGAGGAGGAGGGCGGAAGAGGCGACAGTGCTACGGCAAGGTCGAAAGGTTAAAGCTACGGAACAAGCATAGTTTCACGCCGGTGTTTGTGCCTCCTTTCGTCACCTCGTCGATACGCGTAAGAGCCCGTTCTAGAGGATGATACCTTTGCTTTAAAAATACCAAGTATTCTTCACACCCAATCTAATAAAACAATCCTCACCATTTGTTATTATCTGTTATTTGTGTTATTCTTTACAGAACTCCTAGATAATCATCGATACTACCAGTTTTCATGTTCATAAAATGTTTAATGTATCGTGGCGGAGCGAAACGCTTGGAAATATCGACGTCGAGCTTCAAAGCAAACGGTAATCACATTGTACACACGACACACACACACTGTGTATTCTCTGACCGACCGACAGCGATACGGAGAGGTTTGTGTGTGACTATGTACGCACGTATTTACGTAGACGGGCGGCTGTTCCTCTCCCGGAGGCCTCCAAGGTTTTTACCAGGCACGCAACGCTCTCACGGAAGATAACGAAACTACGCGCCACTTTCGGAGCGCGGCTTGCCAGAACAATGCGCTTGGAAACCGCTGGATGAACCGAACGGACGAAGAGAGACGCCCTCGCGCACTTCCACGTGTTATATGTTGGGCGCCTTGTTATGCTTTGGCACACCTGGCTAGATGGGCTTAAGATTTGGTGTTAAGCCCGATTCACAGTATAGAAATGCTTGTGCTACTTTCATCATTATTTTTTCTATCTCCTTAATTACTTAATTAACGTTGGTTGTTAAGTGACTTAATTTTGGTGTCAGTTGTTACATTGAAATCGATAGGATCGATTTCTTGAACGAAAAATGGTATGTGTAATGTAAATCAGACTTTACTTGCTCACTGCGAAAATGGGGCAATGGATTTTCTATCTGACTCACAGGGTGCATACATAATGTGGAAGGCTGGATTACATTATACTTTTATCATTTCACGGTGGACTTGGAAACGAAATATTTGCATTGTTGAATAAAAGAAATCCTGGACTTTAAGGCCACTGTCATAGAGTTTCATTTCACGTACTTGTGAAATCAAACATTGTGAGACACCACGACGACTACGACGACGACAATTCCGAATAAGTCTCCCATTAAAAGTTCCCGCACCAAAACATAAGACACGAACTACCCACCACTTTTGTAATTAAAGCTAACTAATTGATTAGAACGTGAGAGTTTTATCAATTCTAAACAAACATGAAATCTATACTAATTTGTACTGGTCCAGTTAGCATTGATTGCGAAGTCGCTGGAAAACCACGATTAACGATAGCGTAAATTCAGTAGTAACATTAACGAGGAAAGAAGCCTTACCGAAAGAGGACAGATAACAAAGTACTGTGATTAATAAACAGCAGGGGATAATTACGAGAGTCGAAGGCCTGATACCACGAAACGTGCCAGATTTACCATTTAACTTAAGTACACGAGGCTTGCAACATCGAGCCGAGCCGCCGTGCGTGGACGATAGCATAGCTGGTTCCAGGTTCTCCAGCACGATTAAGTAGAAAGCTCGTCCCGATAGATTTCAATGGCATTGTACGCGATAAATTACTGGCGGGCCTCTGCGACAATAAATAATCCGATCTCGCATTGCGCAGACACGCTTCGGCGATTCGCGCCTTGCAAATGTAACGTAATCAGGTTCGCATGGTATAACGTTGCCCGGCATGCACCGCCCCAGCTATGCCAAGGTATATATCGGCGATCTACGCTTTCGGATCAGCTTGTTTCCGAGCACTGGCGAATCCGATTTCCATTTTAGAACAACCTCGGCCCCTGATAATACTTCGCTATGTAATTTCATGTATTTACACACTACCGACACGGCCTCATAGCAATTTGAGTGCTCTCGCTGTTGGCTGCCAATTTTTAAAGGGGACATGCCGGTAGATTGGGATCAACGTTAATTTTAACACATATTGTTCACTGGCCATGAATGTATCACGTGTTTGAGCATGCATCGATTTATGCAATTATTGAACTACCAATTTGTATAAAGTCTGAATGTAGTTGTGATTACTTTGGTTTCATTGTAATAAATTGGGAGTTGGTAAAGTTATTGAGATTTATTGAGTTTTGGGGATTCCTTTATGCAATCTTTGGAATAATCGGTGACAACCAGTAGCTTTAACATATTGTTGACTGGCATAAAATAGTCAGTCAACAATATGCTAACTAAGAGATGAATGGAAGAAAAACGATTCAAGGTGAAATTCTCATTGCCAGATTAACAATAGGAACTAAAAAGAATGTCAGTTATTAATTTCTTTCATATGAAATCTCATTGTATAAGGTATTAGAAAGAAAAAAGACATCAACTCCCAAAAATCAAGTCTTTCTTTTTCCAAATATCCATAACACTCTCAGCCTAATTAAACTGTGTCCTGTTTACTATCCAATTATTAAAACAGCACGAATCCAGTTTAATAAACTTGTGACACCTATCTCTCCAAGGCAACTCATTCAATAATTCCAAACTTTCATGCGATAGCACGTATGCAAACCCAACACTAATCCGGAAGATCATCCAAACAGGAATATTATCGATACTTATGCGATGTATGGTTTCATCAGCATAGCGTGTATACCAGAGAGGAAAGTGTAGTGTTAAACTGAGGTGCAATCGAAGTACATTACAACTTCCGCTGACACGAATGAAGTATTCCCGGTTGGCGTGAGGTGCGGCATTCTTTCGCGTTTATTGTCTCAACTTGTCTCCCACTGAGTAGTCCCGCAGGATCGAAGGAGGCCCGGCGTGTGGCGAGCAGGTGGGTATTATTAGAAGAGCGTGTATTATTTCGAGCACGGTCACTGGAAATAGGTGAGTACCCGCAGAGTTTTATTTTCGATGCGCCGACGAGATACGCCGCCACGACGCTGGCGGCGACGCTGGGGCATAGGAGCCTTGTAAACACAGAGGAGGCAGATCGGACGACGGCGACGCACGCTACGCGCTCGAAGGCCATGTAGTAAATAATAAACCAATGATAAGAAGGCAACGTACTCGTGATGCGTGTGCTTCTCTGCACACGCATGTTCGTACCCCGTTGAATTGACCGCCTGTTTTCCGAGCGATATCATTTCCGTATCGCAACCGTTGTCCACTGTTTTCTCACACCGTCCTTTTCTTTTTCCTTCGCTCGCTATCGATCAGGAAATATCGTTCGACTTTTGCTTCGGGTTATTGAAAAAGTTATGATAGGACAAAGGAAAATATGGAATTTCCCAATGGCTCTGGGCTATGTTAAGCAAATGAGAAAATGTTTGATAACGGTATCATACTGGAAGCTTCTTCCTTCGTAAGGTAGAAAAGAGTTCATCTAGATTCGTTCATCTATCGTTGAGATATTGCTGGATAAATATGAAAAATAAATATAAGTGATGAATTGAGAAGCGGCTTCTTTTGGAAGTCGGGTAAAAATATATGAAACTGGGTGAATGTGGACCGTGGGGATATCATAAAGAAGGTTGGGAGTACCGATGAAATAGATAATGTCGTAGACAACTCTCGACCCAGATGTTTCTTGCGCTGTTTATCACCTTTTCATCGTAATTGATGTCAGTCGCAAGTGCCCACTTCCTTATGAAAATGACATACAGGCTGATGTGGATACGTAAACGTATGCTATGTCGATATTATCCTCTGCATGTATCCATCTTTGTCTGTGTAAGAATTCACTTAGTGCAAAAGATAAACTACGGTTCGAGTAACAAATCAATTAATGAAAGATACGAAATATATATCTTCATCAACCTGCACACATATGTACATATGTATATTCTATTTTGAAATAAAGGAAATAAAATGTGGGAACGATGTATACACAATCGTGGATCATTACGTATGTAGTAATTAATGTTCATGAACTCATTTATGAACCAACACTCGTATAAATCCAGGAAAGGCTTTAAGCCCACGAACTGAAGCAACTTCGCTCCAAAGAACAATTAAACCGTGCAAAACAAGTGGCAGTTACAAACAAGCTTATAAAGGAATTACAACACGCAAAGCTAGACTAATAAAGCAGAATTAACTGTAACAAACCAGTTATTCCCACATTTTCCTTAGTAAAGAAAACCATTCCCAAACTATTGCAAAAGAAGTGGTGTTAAAATGATACGAAATGAAAAAATACAGGTGGCTCGAGTCTCACAAATGCTACGTAAGCGTCTCCCAGTTACTTTGAGCAAGGAGTGCTATGAATTATAGTTGTAGTTGGGAGGCCGATAAAAAGGTGGAAAAGCAGGACACGTGTGAAGGGTTGGTGGACGTGTGTAACACATGTGGAGCGACTCTCGCACGCCCACACCGTAGATCGAACCGGTTTTCTTCCTATGCGCGGTGAACTTCCTAGCCGCTCGTTAGCGTTAGCTCACCTCGATCGGATCGACCGCGAAACCCGGGCCGCGCTGTCTCTACCACCTAGTTAAGCGGCATCATCGCCGCCAACCTATGAAACAACCACTCCATCGTGATGAAGAGTGATAGTTAGCCACGATAATGCCGGATGATGCCTGTTGTGGGAACGCGCGATAATTCAGCAAGCCGGTTGCTTCGGGGACTTGGTTTTGGCCCTCAAGATTTATGGTGTCATCCCACGTCCTGCCAGAGGAAATCGAAAGATTCGCAATGTCAGAGTTTTATTCGACGTAGAATGGAATGATCCTGTAATAAGTACTGACTACTGATATTTCTAAATATACCCTTTTTAAAGCAAGCAGATATATCATTGGAGTTCGAGAGAAGAATTTATCGGGAAAGTACAGACAGTCCGTGAAATAAAAAGTATGAGAGCAATAAGGTTTAGGATTAGCAGGAATCGTATGCTGTCACGTTAGGATTGAATGTTTTTTCAGAATGTTAATCAGACCGTTTCTATTAAATTTCAGAATTTCAATTACTCCGCTTATTTAATATCTGCTCCCTCGTATAAAGAGAACTATATTATTAGAGCTTTGAGTTCCGGGAAAACGTATATGAAATGGAATTTACCCTCTGAAAAACTCCATCTGATCACAAATATATGCCTGCTTTAAGAGCAGTCGTCATTCTGCGTAAAAACGATTTACTAAAAAGAGACAGAATGAAAGAGGCTTGGAAAAAGAGTGCTACTCCTGTTCTGCTTCCTCGTTAAAGACCGTTTTTGTAGAATTGAATAGTAACCAGAACTGCAAGGATTAAAGCACGACATATCTAGTCGCTTTTGCAAACGTAGATCCTCTTAACATGAAAGTTCCCAAGTAAGTCGTTACTACAAAATCATGCCGTTCATATTTAATGCGGGTTCCACTAAAATGAGGAAGGTCGTTCAACAAGGACCAAACTTTCCTAATAATCGTGAACAGCTATCAGAATTGTTCCATACACACTAAAACACGTTGCCCTTTTGGGACAACTAAAGATTACCGGATGCGCGCGCATCACGTATCTCGCAACGAACACGAGTTCACGAAACTCAGTACGAATTAGCAACTGGCGGGCAGAGGTGCAACGTGAAGCAGATACCAATGAATAATTCAGAGAAAGAAGCGAGGAAGCCCGGTGGTCGGACACAGAATTACACTCGTACTTTAAAATCCGCTGAAAGAAATTACAGAGCTCCTTTTGTTTAACGGCTACATTAATCCTGACTGCGCGCGCTTACTGACGCTCGTAATTAAACTAACGTCGTCCACGGGTTACGATCGAGCGATATCATTCCGACGAAGTTAACCCTCACCGTAATTCAGGCGAACAATTATCGTTCGCGGTGTGGAATGAAAGGGAGGTAAGGAGCGTGCTTCCTCGAAAGGGCCTTCAAGGATAGGGGAAAACGCCTGGAGTTTCTTGCCTCGATCCTCGAGCCACCGAATACACACGTATGAAGATGACTATCTTAACTCGGTACGGAGACTTTACTTTCTTACAAGTGGTAGATACAATGATTAAGATAAATCATAAATACAACAGTGTTAAGAAATAAAGAATTTAAAGAATAATTCTATGCTAGATTAAATATTCGTTATAATCATACTTAAAGTCGAAGCTACGTTATTGTTGAACATGCAATGTAACAGGAAAACTAAAGTAACGCAAATGTATTACATAGTTAAGCGGAGAATAAGAATTTTAACGTTTAAGACAGATTTGAAACAGATAAATGTTCAGAAATTTATAGAAATTTGTATCGAGAAAATTGGAGGTGGAAGTACTCCATAAGTCCACACAATTGCAAGTAGTATAAGTACCATCGACGAACATCCCCCTAAACGAAAGACCCCTCAAAGATAGCGCTCCAATTACAGCCCCGTAAAAACCATGCAATTATATAAAAAAAATACTCTCAAATTACGCGATGCTTAAATTAGTTCGAGAGGCTAGCGGCTCGAAAAGGAGAGCACAAAGGGGCATTAAATGACAAAGCTGAGTGTGTCCCAGAGCCGTTCTTCCCCCGTGCCGAGGGGATTTCCAGCCAAACTACCCTAATCTGTGCAAACAGAAAGTAACTGGGACGATCAATGCGCTCGATGCATCGAATACAACAATGATACTTCACACGCTGCAAATAAAACGAAATAAAAGAAATAGAATAATTAAACTCTAATAAATAAAAAAAAACAAAAACACTTGATAAAGGAAGTAATTTCAATTCCATAAACTTTCAACACTCCGATTAATGTACTATCATTTCTTTCGAAAGATCACTGAATATCTATTAACCCTCAAGCAATTAATATCGCAAAATAAACTCTGTCCCAATCATTGGAAAGTGTTGCTGAATATTTACCGGTTGTTGAATAATTAGCATCCAATCGTTAAAGTGCGCGTAATGTTTCATTGCGCCATTAGCGTTTCTGTAAAGTTTCTTGCGAGTCTCAGTGCGCGTTTTATTCTCCCTCGACACTTCCAGTCTGCAGCTAGCCCATATAATGCCCGGAGGAAAGTCTCTAGTGAGAGCACTCCTCATTAAAAAGTGTAAAATGATATGAAAAGATCGGTTTACAAGCGGTGGTACATGCAGGATCCTGTCGTTATTCGTGTACCGTATAGCAACATTAAAGCGATGGACTATTGGCAATTAGGGAGGTGCGGAATGGTTAACACTTGGATTCAATTTCGCCGAGTGAGAGAATACAGTGCAATCCGGAGGCAGAACAGGTCGTACACTCACACGCCCTTAATTATTCGGGCTGAAACAGTTTTCAGCGAGAAATTTGTGGGAAAGTCCATGGATTTTTCCTGCCGCCGCCGTTGCCGCTGGCCGCGTGCACGACGTATATGTATTGCAGGCACGTTTCGTATGCCGAGTGTGCTGCCCGCATGCATGGCACCGGGACAACCGAGCGCAGACAGCCAACCACAGCCGACACCGAAAACTACAGGCCCACGCAAATGTAACGTAATCGAACTGTGTATACTTCGTACTCCAATGAATGAGTGATCTAGTAGTAAATATTCGTAATGAAATGTTCACGTAATCAAAATTCAGAATACATAATCTTATATTATGAATACAGAATACAGGAGAAAATTCCAATGGTTCCGATCTCATTATAAAGTTCAATTATGTATACACAACTAATCACAAATATATTTAATTTCGATGATTAATAATACCGAATACTTTCCCGCGGCTTAACTGCGAGCGAACTAAACAAGCTTCTTCAATCAAAGAGAAATTTTACAAGCGCACGATATATCGATCGGAGAAACCCGGATTTCTCTTAATTGAGATACTCGTAAAGTATAAGATTGAAGGATTTAAAGACCAGCAGATCTACACGAGCCTGTAGTCTGGTGGTAAGCATCAGGTTGGCCGGGCTGGCTAGCAAGCAGGCAGAGCCGGGCATGCAGGCGTGGGAAGGCATGGGAAAATAGTGCGCACAAGCAAGCAAGCAAGCAGGCAGGCAGGCAGGGAGGCAGGCAAGCCAGCCAGAACACAAAACAGGGGCCCGGCTCACACAGCTGGAGGGGAAACTAGAGACTGAAGGGAGCTCGCTGGACGCTCCGGTGAAGCGCGGAGAGGTAACACAACAGAGAGACAGAGTCGAGTCGAGTCGAGTCGAGTCGAGTCGAGTTGAGTCGAGAATCGGAGGGTCTTTCACCAAGTACATGAGAGAGAACGAAAGAGAGGGGGAAGGCAGATCTAGCGATGCCTCGAGCACTCGAGAGGCGTTCGGGAGGCATTGCGCAACCCCATCGCTCACGCTAGCATTTTGCCAGCTTCGAGTTTTTGCCGCTACCTTTTCGAAAAACGCGCACTACTGCCAAATGGAATAGAACGAGAAACCGGTTAGAAAACTCGTAGGTGGCAATGCCTCTTTCTTAATGCCGTCGAGCGCCGCTGCCCAACGTTCACTGCCAAGTGAGAGGGTGAACATTAGTTTTATAACGCCTGACTTTTTCACGCCGAATAAAGAAACCGGTTCGACCTTTATGAAGAGAGATAACAAAACTCGAATGATTGCTCGACCGGTTGCCACCACGAAACTTTAAGCTGTATCGTGGATGAGCCAACTTTGCATTGCTTTGTATAAATAAAGATGTTCTTGTCGAACAAGTTTGGATGGAAATTTTGAAAAAAGCCACCGAGGAATTACAGGGAAAACAAAGACCCTACCATGGATGAATATTCACCGGCGGCCCTATGAGCTCGGGGCCGTGGGGTCGCTACTCCCCAATGGCTGCACGCGCCAGTCACCCCTGCGGCTAATATGCCACGAGCACCATGAAAATTTCCCATGTAAATCCCCGCGCCTTTGATACTTCAACATTGCCGACTATATAAAACCAACAATAAATTATCAAAATCTGTATAGAGTGATGCAATAACTAAAGCTAGTCGAATATAATGTAAAAGGTTATAAGGTAAATAATAAAGTTAAAGTCACTGACTTTTGATATTGAATTGAATATTGTTACCGTCAATCGCGTTAACATTCATTGAATGTTGAAATAAAACACGATTTTTTATGATTTCTTTTTACCAGATAACTGTCCAAATCTAAGACGTCCAAATTCAGCCGTGATTTAAATAATAGAAAATACGACCTCGGAAGATTCTTACATATACGGAAGTAATACTAGCCAGGAACATTACCGTGATGAATTGCCTCTGCCATTTCACATTCATGATGGGACGTCCGGCTTATTGCTCCAATCTTTCCTTGAATTTAAATCGCAAATTCACGTGACGCGTTGCTCTTAAAACCCTTTTTGACTAATGCTTGGAGCGAAGAACTAAGTTTCATTCATTCTCTTTTACTTTACCAAATTTTTACATTAAAGCACAAAGTATAATTAATATGAACATTTGATGTCAGTGGTAATAGTCTACCGTACATTTAACCACATGATTTTCAACTAAGAGTTCAATAACCTTCTACTGTAATATATCCTACAGTGGTTTCGATGCCAAGTCAAAAATGAAGTAAAGTCTAGGAAGTGGTGAATGCAAAGGATTTGCTAAACTTGCCTGCGTATCACGGGTATTGATCATTCTTACGTAATACCAGTGCAAGATAAATCTGAAGTAACCCACAACTTCTAACTTCAATACGACAAATCAAATTCGATCGTGTTACGTTACTAATTAACATATTGATACTCATGAACTTCCCACCAACTTACACGTATTAACAGAAAAAAAAACCATGCAACACATACGTGTGTATAATAAATATATTCAAAGGTGTTACAAATAAAATACTGCCGACAAAACAAAGTCGAATGCAATCAGCATAAAGAGGACTATAATGGGAGCGTCGATTTGGAGAGACTCTTCCCAAACTCATTTGGGGCAAGCACGGCGTCGGTCCGTGTCACTTAATGATAAGTCGTCACGAGAAACTTGACACACTTTAAGCGTGCCCCGCGACCGAATCGTGAAGCGGAAGCCCAACGAAGCAATTACCGGCGATGACAACGTGAAATTACAATCCACCGGCACAATTCTCCGCGCGGCGTTGTTTGTGTTTAACTAGCATTAATCCGACGGGAAAACATCGCGTTAAACCGCCACTGGTGTCGGCGTGTTTGCCCACACGCCGCGCTGGTATACACACATGGCCGGACGCGCTCCTAAAGTGTGATATCCTCTTCTCTCGAGAGACAACCTGACAAAGACCCGGCAAGGAAGAGAGTAGTTCAGTTGTACCTTCATGGTGACACCTTATCACAAGAGCGTTGTAATATTCGCTCTAGCACAAAGGAAACAACCGCGAATAGATAGGAGTCCGCTCTCTATCTATGAATTGCAAACACTATGCTTAACCCCTCTGCGTTCAAGAGTGCCCGACTCACTGCCGCTTATGTTGCTTCCAACGTTCAACACTGTTTTGTCCTGTAAATGTTTCGTTACACCGATCTTGGCATACTAAATTAAGTACCTTAGAATGACGTTGAAGTACAGATTTACTCTCTTAAGAAGTACATTCGCAAAGGGAGAACGAGAATTTTGATAATTATAAAATAAGATGTAGTAATCACTCATAAGAATAATTAATCAAATGGAGTAATTTGGAGTAAATAATTGAATTTAAATGAAACTCGGATGAAAGTTCTTGCAATGAATTGATTCAAACAGGAATGAATAAGAGAAGAGTTTTGATTTTCAATCCCAGACAATCGAGGATTCGTCGAGAGTTGTACTAAAAGGAGAAGATAACTATGTTTCTACTGCCATAATCACGCAGCTTAATATTTGTCTGGTGTCTCGTTGAACTTCAGGCCATAGTTTCGTTCCATTGCAAAGCACGAATAGTTCGCTGATTGTGAGATCAGAATAGCAAGTCGGAGAGAAGCCTGCGGTTTCCTCAGCACGACAATTCTCTGAACTTGCACGATTTGCCGAAACAACAGTGCGACAATTGTGCGGCGTTTAACTCGCTAACGTTATAATCAGCATGCGGGAGTAGAGATAATGTGCTGAATTGTTACTGCGTGCTCTAACAACGTTACTGCTATAAATTTAATTCTGTTTTCTATCGGAATGCAAATTGGCTTCAATCTCTTGAAATTCCTATTTGCATGCTAATCGCGAGAGAGAATTTAGAAAATGAGAAACTAAATTTATAAACGGACAGTGCAGGTTTTAATTTCGGTGCCTTTTAAGTCGATTTAAATCTACTTTCATATACTCTATCAAGATTTCAAGAATTATCTTACACACTCAACCATTAATGCGTATAGCAATTCAACCATAAATAACTCAAACTCTCGAATTGTAGAACTATCAAACGACGAGTTGCATCGTTCGATAGTTCGTAGCGCTGGAAAAATACGAAGCACGAAAAGAGGTGACCCTAAAAAAGACTGGAGAGGAAAATCGACTGACTCTACTTTCAAACAAAGTTCAAGTGACACTTTTCAAGCGCAGGAACGGTTTGGATGAAGCGAACTATCAAACATCGCGAAAGCAGCGTGGAAGAAAGGCCAGAACCGAGTCAGTCACGATCATCAATAATTCATTCGGAGGAATGGCCGATCGCTAGAGCCGGGGCTACGTCGATCATCGGATATAGGAGCGTCGAGTCGAGTCGCGTCGCGTCAGGAATCAACCTAATAACGTGAATCACGACTAGAGCCTGGAGGCAGGAGCAAGCGATTTGAATACGCAGAGAGGAGAAGGATGATGACTCGGGCGATCACAGCTTTTACCCAGGGTTCTCTTACTCGATCGCTCTAGCCGCTCCATAAAGCAGAGAAATCCTAGGAGGCGCTCGCTGACCAACTTTCGTCGATAGCACACTGCCTCGTTAAGTTACACACCCATTCGGGCCACGGTGTCCGTATGGCGTGTGAATAACGAGCCGTAAAAGCCGCCGCTAAAACGCGGAATCGATGGGAATCGTTCGATGGGAAAGCAGGGTTTCTCAATGGAAAAGCCCGCCAAGAATTTTAAACGACTCTTCTTCTTTTCTCCCAGTTAATTGCAACATGACTGTATAATATTTCTCGTAGTTCTCGTAGTTAGTGAGTTTAGTATCTGTGGAGAATAAAAAATGTAAGTTCTACGTTTGAATTTGTATTACTGAAATGATGTAACTCAGTCATTAGTGTGTGCTCCGTGTCAAGAGAGTGATGGCGTCCATCTGAAAGCTCATGACTCACTGATTACAGCTAGATTCCCTACTTTGTCACCGAAAAAGAAATAGATGAGACCTCTTTGTCCCTTGGGAAACTTGAGAGACCTTTGAGAAAAGAATATGGAATGAGACAAATTAGAAATCCGACACAGCGTGTAACTCTATCCAACTTTAATTAACGCTCTACAATTTAAACTAGAATTTTAGCGTGTTAAAATTACAAGGAGTGATTCCAGTGGCGGTTTCAACGGCAGTATCGACGTGAGACACTGGCAGTGATATCGAGTGCATTACCATATCCCAGCTGCATTGGGTGCTAGCAGCGAGGAGAAATTCGAAGGCGTCGTGCGCAGTTTCGTGACTCCACTCGACGAATCGAGGCCCACGAGCTAAGCGATTCCCGGGCACGTCGGGGACGACGACGTTGCCGAATTTCTCTCCGGGCCAGAAAGAAAAACGATCTCCGCTCGGTGGCGTAAGGGACACGCAGTAAAGAGTGGGTCCAGAACAAGGCTACGCGAAGAAGGAGAGAGAAGGAGGAAGGGTGTTTACGTGAGGCCCCAAGGAGAGAAGCACGGGGGAGAGCTGGAAGGAAGAAGGAGCAAGAGAAAAAGGTCAAGCGAAGTCGAGGAGGGCGAGATGGCATCAGCTGTGAAAGATAGCGACTCCTCCGAGTCGAGAAGAGAAGGAACACTTGATCCAGTAGCGTAAGCACCATGAAAACTCTCAATGCCTCTGGGACTAACGGGCCCGGATTAATCCATGACAGACTCCAATTAAATTACCAACTATCATCGAATGATTAACATGCTAAAGCCAGTAAAGATAGAGAGGGGACTCTTAGACCTGGCAAGTCTTGGCACAAGCACCAGCGCACGCAGCTGGATGGCAATGAAGCCATGAAATCCACATATCAAGCTTTCTAGATAAGCCTCGCCCAACTCCTCCGGCCTCACCCAGCTAAATCGGCTCGCTTCTAATCCCGTTCCTGCGAGAGAGGAGCTTAGAGCTGCCTAGCCTTTCTTTGCCTCGGTGCCCGTTAAACTTTCACGTGCCGATTACTCCGCGATTATGCTTAAATATCGATCCTCCGATAGCTCGTGATAGTTACAAATGGGCCTTTCCAGAACGATCTTAGATAGACGCTATTGTTTACTGGAAGAGCCTCCATGGAAGAACGAAGCCCCTTATCGCAATTGCTCGACGCTCGTTTTAGAAAAACTTTAATGGCTTGTTGGGAAAGGAACTGACTTCCTGGACCGTAGTTGTGTCGTTAAAGAGACGAAACAAGATAGCCGCTTGTTAAAAGATGTCTCTTTTTTTTCAGAAAGACCGATGTCACGCATATTTCGTGACAAGTACATTTGCGCTGCCGAACGTTTTAAGACCGCGAATGTAGATATAATAAATGTATACATTTAGTACTAATTCCTATTTTCAAAAATTGACGACGCTTTTCATTCTCGCGAGTGCTCACATATTTAGAGGCACAATTACCACAGGGCGAACTATCTATTATCAACAAGAAATTTTCAAAGTACTTGCAGAGAACAAGCGTTACTTTGATGGGAGATTCCCTGGTATACATAGTGCAATTGGACTTGGAACTCGAGAGGAGGTAGAGCTCGCGTTTGCAGCCCGAGGAGTTTGCGGGAGTGCGCGCTCCTAAAACAGATGACAATTCGTCAAGCTAAAAAGAGAGGCCGGCTCTGCGGCCTCAAGCGGTTTTTTGTAAAGTCGGCTGAGAAGGGAAGCGAGCTGGATCCCCTCCCATGATTACGCCACTGGCTCGACCCAGCAAAGCAACCAGCACCGGCAGCGCAGCGGCAATGGACAGAGTCGAGCGGAGCGTGCGCTGTTGCCAAGCGGAAACCGCAGACTCGCCGTATTTTCTTCTTCCACGAAGACACGAGCAACGTCCCGTTCGCCTACCCGTGTTGCCTCCTGCGTCAGAGAATGCCAAGAGACTCACCGGGGCCGACATATACGAACGCAAACGACTCTTATTCGGTAATATTATCTTCTCGGGCGAGCGCTCCCGCGTACAGCCGGGCCTGCCCGACACTAACATCATCGCCATCATCCTCCGCACCATCGGGCTCCCCTTGCCACACGCTACCACCATCTTTTTCTCCTCCGATATTCCAGCCACTTTTATGACGATATATTTTAAGCGGCCCTCAAGCCAGTCAGACTTGACGGCATATGAAACCCGAGACAGACTCTCTTAAAGAAGAAGTAGAGAAAAATTTGGAGGAAAACCTTGGACGGTCTGATACGGACATATACGTGGATCTAATCTTCCCTAATTGTATTAGGTTTTGTAACAAGCAGACGTGCCGGATCGATTAATCCAACGTAAGGAATCTACTGGAAGTATGTTTTGCCAGGAGTAATATTGACATAGCTGACTCTTGCGCCCGCATCACTCTATACAATTGGGCTGTTATGAAACGCGTTGACTACGTTTCGTTGAAGAGACGTTGTTCTGAGAGATTTAAAACAAATGTGTTAATGTGTGGGTATGTATGGAGATATAAGAGATGTGTAATTGTTCTCACGAGTTTATAGAATATCCGTTGTGCTGAAGTAGCTCGATCGAGTGAGCTTTTGATCCGCTTCTAGAGGGATCTCCGAAGAAGCTTATCTACTTTCCAGTCATCGACCTCGGACAGCAACCCTTTGATTACCTCCTTAACCCTTTTGATCTCAAGAAACCTTAAAATACAGGCCTGCTCCAGTTTTTTTTTTGTTATCTTTCTACAGTCGCGACAGGCGGTCTACTTTCTAGTAGACAATTTAACAAATTTAATCTCTCGTTAACAAGTGCCGGAGCGTTCAAAGAGAAGCAGCGGCAAAACAGCTAAATTAGATGTATTAAGGGAAGATGTATTCGGAGAAGTAGCGTTTGGAAGTGAGCTAACACAGGAAGAATAACAGTTCGTGATGTGTAGTTAGAAATTTCGAGTGTCATAGTCCCATGGCCTGTCAATACGAAATGCAAAGAGACGTCCAGGCACGCCTTTATTAGTCACATAATGAAGCCTCTTCGGAATTCCGTGCTGTGCCACACCATACGAGCGCCGCCAACACGTATTCGTCAACGGACAACGCACCGCATGCGGAACAAATAGAATTTCATAGGAAATGATTAGAATTTTAGCGGCGTAACCCTATCGGGCCCGGACTTCCTTATCCAATACATAATGACACGCGACGACTCCACCGAGGTCTTACAACTGTCCGCGCTCGACGTTACATTGCTACGAGACTGTAGGAATGATGTTTATGCAAGTAATGCATACTCCATACATGTTAAACAGATTTAATCATTTCCGTCGATTCTCATCGTGCTCATATGATATACGGATAAACTTTCTAAAGTCTACCGTTGATTTTATGAATCAATACTCTTCCTGCTATGATGATAGTATTTTAAAATGAAGTAAACAATTAAGAAATAAAAAAATTTCTTTAATATTGTGAATGAAATGATTTCTCCTGATGCTGTTTCCCATGTCATTCAGTGTTCATTTCAAATTGCAAGGTGTTTTAGTCCTTTTTCGTCGTTTTCCCCTTCCGGTCATTAGTATCTCGCGTCGTTATTACATTATCCCGATTAGTAGATCGTGCACTTCCGCCACTCACGGGCTTTAATGAAAGAAAGCCGAATGGAACTGGTCGGAAGTAATCGGCGGCCAATTAATCCCGGGTTTCTACAAATACAATTATCCGGGCGCTACGTAACACCGCCGGAACATAATGCCGCGCGTTAAACGATTAGAAAGCACATTGTCCGCTCTCGCTCGCTCACGCGCGCACGCACGCAGACACTCGCAACCGGCTTACTCTTTGGGCTAATCATTTCCTGGTACGCTTCTGCACGCTTCTCGACACGCGTGCACGCTTGGAACTTTAGGCGCTCGCATCGTCCTTAACCGGTCACCACATAAGCTTTCAGGTTCTCGTTGTACTTCCGAATAAGGATATTCCGCATCGCTGATTACGTTTCACGAAGCCCACCCGGCCAAACTCTTCCCCGCCACCTCTTTCTCGTCCTCCTCGTCAATCCTCAGCCAGTTTAAAAGCCCTTCCTTCTCATTTTCGTTCATTGATCGCGAGATTGTTCCGTCCACGCGTTTCAACTGCGCTTGATACGATGGCAGTCGGCGCACCTGCCGGAAAGGGAAAACTCTCCCCATTGTCCCCCAGCCGTTTCATTTTTGCGAAACTTCCTGGACATTGTCCGAGAGCGAGAGAGAGAAAGACGGCAGAGAGAGAGAGGGGGGAACGATTGGCGCAGTCAAAAATGTACACTGCGGAAGAATGTAAATGTAGCAGATGAGTCGAAAAGCGAACTCGTTACGATTGAAACGAGTTTTTATTGTGACAAGCTTGGATTTATTCGAATGGTCCAATATTTTTGTGGTTATTAAAACGCGCGTGTTAAAAGCTTGACTGAAAATTACAAGATAAATAGCAATTTTTATGTAATATTGGTTCATTCATCGGAGTTATTGAAGTTATTTTAATAACGGCCGTCAGTGGTCGTGTTTTTGCATCGAGTTTGCGAATGCCTGACAAGTAATTTCCTGGGAATTTCGCTTATTTATGTATTCTTTTGCAATTATATTAGAGAAGAGTATCCGTTTGGCGATGCGAAGAGCACATGCCTCTTTGATGTACCACTTTAAGTCGTTCCTTACTGTTGACGCTGGTCTGAAACGCTCGGCGGATTTTAGCTTTTCTCCCTTGAATTTTCATTTCAGTGGAGCGTGTCTCGCGGAAGCTGGCTCGCAGAGATAGAGTGAGATTCAGGCCCGCATATTTTTATCGGATTCATCTTGTGCCATTGCACCTCTTATGTACAGTCGCGGAGGGCTCTTTTATGGAGTGCTCTCTCGCGCTCTCCACTTGAAACACGAAAAATATGTACAATACTATGTACTACAGAAAATGAATCCGTCGCGACTCCCGGTTGCGATCTCGCGAGGATCTAAAATGTAACACTTGGCGGAAGAAAAAAAGAGAGAAAAGAAAACGCCTAAAATAAGTAATTCCACTTTGAGAAAAAAAGGATGTTCCGCGTAAATATTTGCACGCCTTTCTCTACCCGTGTGAGTTACACCAATAGAGTGCAAAGACAGAAAATAAAACCTGACTCAATCCGTTTCCCTCCGGCTCTATTTACCAAAAAAGCTTAGCTAAAAAACAACGTTACGATTTATCCCCCGAAAGCTCAGCCTGGCCCAGCACCGGCCACACGAAACCTTTCGTTCTCCGCTTGTTTATTTGAAATACGAGGTACACACACGCGCGAATATATATCGGCGGTGCGATATTTCAGCGAGTAACTGTACGCAAGCCAAAAAGTGCAGGCAGTAACGACCCCTCAAGCGGCCACGTAGCTCGGATTCCGCAATACGTCCTCGGCGCGTTAGCATTCAAAGAAAAGCACACAGGGAGATACGCGGAGCCACAATGATTTGCCCGGCATGAAGAAATGAGAAAAACAATTTGTCATTACAAGCGGTATTAATCAGCGCGCGTTCGTCTTGGCGAGTAGCGGCGTCAGCGGCGCCGTCGCAAGGATACGAACACCGATGGAGCAATGCCACCAGGAGGAGGCAGGTTTCGACAAATCCGCGCGCAGCCAAGAGGGAAAAAGCTGACGCGAAATGGAGGTCGATACCGCGATGACCTCGAAGCCAATCGGCAATTTTACAATGCCGTGGCCTCTCGCCACGAAACACGAACGCCCGGTGTAGTCAGCCAGGCAGAGAGCCCTGTTGCCACGTCTCCTGGTTCAATGGAACACCGCCCGCGAATCTACCGTCGATATACCTTTCGCCTTTCCTTCTCTTTCCGTCCCACTGGCTCTCCTCATACCGTCCTCCTTCGCCGAGTCTCTTAAAGCAGAGCGAGCGATAGTAGCATATCGCTTTAAAGAGCCTCGCTCGACTCCGACTGCGTACTACGCGCTACCATCGATCGTTTAACACTCTATTCCTAACGCGGACGCTCTACCCAAACATTTCCTCGTTCGGCTTGGCATTGCGAAATGTTTTCCAGTATTTGCAGTCCTGCAGCTAGCCAGTTTCAATTGAGAATGGTGTCCTCTATACAGTAAAATTCAGTCCTCGAAATATTAATCCATTCCACTCGGAAGGTGCCACCCAAAAGGTTTGAAGTTGTGTTGCAGCTGATACCAGTGGCGCACCCGAAAGGGGCTTATCAGAAAGCCACTTCACAAAATTGCGCAACATACGTTATTTAATTCGATAATCAATAGCAGGAGAAAATCGATAATCTCTCCCACCCAACAGTTAAATTTTCCGAAGACAAATAATTAACGATTTTGATGTTTGTTTTTGATAAATAATTATTCTACTTGTGAATGCATCGTGTTTGTTTACTATAGTAATTTAATATCATTAAACAATTCATTGATTTCTTATCAATTTGAGCTTCAATAACTCCTATATAGATTTATGTGCATTTTGCCGCGATAGCAACGCGTGCAGTGTGCAGTGGGTTAAACATTAAATTAATTTCAAATAAACCTCTCGGATAATTAAGAATAATAAGCAAGGTCTAATGGCGTGGCTATTTCTTATAATGCTAGGGCGTGCTTTAAACAACGAGTCAAATGCAAATACGATCCCGATGAAAATCGCCTTGCGCAAGCTTAAAAGCCTGAAGCATATTTACTCGGTCAGCCATTCAAAGCGCATGCAATTGCAAAAGATATCGTAATGGACGCCCACGTGAGTCGAATGACCCTTGTGGGCGATGAGTTCCTTCAGTATTTGATACTTCGATTGAGAAAGAATACTGGAAACGAGTACTAAAGATATTAATACGTAGTTACAAGTCCGACTGATGATAAAGTTGAAGGAGTTCACTGACCGTAACTATTTAAATAGATTAACACTCGCATATAAACTATTTAACTATCCAATACCGGCTACTTCAGTACTTCCTTGGTACTAAAACGTCTTCATCAATCGTTTGAATATTTATAATTCAATAGACTCAATATTGTAGAAATCTACTTGACAGTAGCTAATTTTAAACTCATGTTCTTACACTCTGAAATGAGTGCGATCTCTAGGTGTTCAATATTACATTACGTCTAGATTCTCCGATATTATTGGAGACCTTGTACATTTTAATGAGGATCTTCCAGACTTCTAATAATTAATCACTATCCTATGTACAATATTAATAATCGTCTGAAGATTAGATCCAATTTTACTCGGCATATTGAAGCTCTGTATTCGTACTAGGTAAGAGACATTCGGATCAAGTCATCTCGGAGTCTGGAAGAGGAATGATTTACAAATGCCAGTCGACCTGGGCCCATAAAACGGCTGGCAAGCCTGTACCATATAAAGGTTTGCCCGGCGAAAATCTTGGCCGGAATGCCACCGAGAAAAGGCAGGAGAGGAAAATGTTCTTGCAAGGTTCCTCGGAGCGGAGGCGAGCGCGCCAGGTATAGATATTCGTGAGGCGGCCGGCTGGTGCAGGCGGCTGCGCCAGGTAAAACCTGTCTGCTCGGTTTCCTCCTTCCCTTTGTGAGAAGGACAGGTGGTCTCGCAGGAGCCGGCAACTTTCGGATCAAAAAAGAGTACGTGAGGCTACTCAAAGGAAAACTCCCGGACTGCTGGGCGGCTAGCTATATCTGCTTCTCCGATCTTCGCTCTTCGGATTTTCCTCTTTCCCGCTCCCCTTTCCGCCCCCGCCACCGCCGCCATAACACTCGTAAATCCAACCACGCCTATTACTCGAAGGGCCACTGCCTTCATAGCAAAAGAGCAAACAGAGATCTCGAGCGCGTCGAAACGCGTTTCGTTCTGAGACCCGGAGCCCGAAGCATTTACGAAACGCGGAATGGCCGGGGCCTCATAATTGCGATGCGCACGGCTGAGTCATAATTTCGTGACTAAGAGCGAGCCCGGTTTTCGGAAGGCGAGAGCTGCTCAAGCTGAAATTCTACTTGGCAGGTATAGTGCACAATAAATGGCATAAATGGCACTCCCTAATAGCGGATTTCACATTTTTAGACGCGCCCATTTGCCTTAATTGTAGTAGCTTTCCCTGATTTAATGATGAGTCATTACTCGCCAGACTCCCAAATGTTGAAATGCTAGACTCGATCGAATGCCCTCTTCGTTTCACGTACTATCAATTCTAATACCATGCTATTCATATTCTTCCAAAGGAAGATCGTTCGCCAATGTAGGACACCCATGTAGCCAAACTCGGGCTTTCAATCTGTAATCACCAGGATCGAGACACTAATGAAACTTCATCACTATAACCACGAAGTTCGACTTTCTACTGCGATTCGAACCAAGGAATTTCCCTCGACCGAGGATTATTTATATCTTGGCAGACTCTTTTTTTTTTCCTTTCAGTATCGAACGTCGCGTTTATACGCAATGCGAGAGTATGAAGCAAGGTATGCTGCGTGTCTCCCGATGGTATCAGAAATGTATCGAAAACCACTTTAGGGATATCAGATAAACATGCGAAAAATTGTGCGGTGGACGTTAGATCGACGCCTCGCGCTGCTCGTTTTAGCCTGTACCTTGTAACTCTACATCTGTGGGCGGAAAGAAATTGATCGCAATCTTGATATTGTCTCGTTTCTCGATCACGACCGAGTCACTCTTGAGCGGCGGCAGCGGCAGCGCGGTGAGATCGGCTTACAGGGCTTTGCGTTGAGAAATGCGCAAAGCTCTCGGTTTGTGTCCGCGTTATTTCTATATTTGGACTGTACTTGATAGTGAAACTCGATGCCGGGCAAGCATGAGAATCCCTCTTTTTTTTTTGCACTTCAATCCTGCGGGAACAAGTGGAAAGCAATGTCTCTCTGGGACACGCGTATATGTACTTCAAACTTTACGACATGAAAGTATTCTAAGTTAAATCTAATAATGATTTTATGACGATGCTTCCCATAATCTGATCGTTTAGCCAAACTGGTTTCTAAAAGTATTTGTTTTCCTATTTGTTGATAGACTAAACGTTTGAAAATTAAGTACTCCGAACCTGTTTAATCTTGTTGAAGTTATTTATATGTATAGAAAATGTTTCGCGTGACTTCATGCGTACGATGCGCTTGCACTATTAAATTTCTATTAGGTATCTTAATGTTATTTCCTTCGGATACTAACTAAATTGTGCTGCCGCAATTACCGACGCACTGATAAATCTGGCATTTATAACATCAAAAAGTTAGCAAAATAGAGTGAAACACTTGCACAGTTGCAAATGCATGGAAAAAATAACTCTAGCAAACTAATGCAAAGTCGAGGAATCAAAGTATAAATATCCAAGTATTTGTTAACATTACTGATTAGACAGGCTGGTATATTTCAACTAGCTTCTTTTTCAAGCCCGAATCCAAGAATCAATATTTTCAACTTCGATTTATTTACAGAAACAAGTAACAACTCATACAAACTGAGTGTGTTTGCCATAGAATTAGAAATTCCAAGCCGATACGCGGTAGAGTAGGCGAGAGAGCGATTTCCCACTTTCAAAACCCTGACGCAATTTGGCAGGACAAGCAAAACGACGCCGACAGCGGCAGCGGCGGCGACGCCAGGTACTTTTTTCCTCGATCGTCTCGACAGGGTTTCACAGTCGAGTCACAAAAATATTGCGCCAGGTGCCAGGCACATATGCACGGTGGCTCGCGAAAGTACTGGAAAGCTTGTGGCTACGAATGAAGTATTAAATGCACTGTCTCACCGCGCTCTCGGAAGTGTCTTTGAAGTTACAATGAGTCACGCACCCTCAAATTATATCGGCAAATGTAGATGTAAAATTGCATGCAGGTGTTACCGCATATTGTAGAACGCGAAAGCTATTTCGAGATAGCAAAAGTCTTTAAGCGTAACTTTAAGTCATTATGTTATCGAATTTTACTGTCAAGTACATTCTACGATAGTTTGTGTACTTACTATTGTTTCTAAACTATGACTTCTTATCCTGTCTTTGCTCAGTTTTGATAAAATCCTGTCTCTATCTATGCGTTTAGTGTGTCACTTAAGGACCTTGCAGATAAAACTTTGTGAAACGCGCTTCTTTACCCTATGCGGTTCTATCTATTCTTAAATTTAAATAATGTACAGGCAGTTTTACTATCAGCCTGGCACAAGCAATACGTATGGAACTATAAAAGACACAATGTAGAAGTGCAAAGGGTTAGCATCCGAATGCCTTCACGAACTCCACAATTAATGAGAAATATCTGATAACACGTGTTTAAATTTGTAGAACTAACGTTACATCTTAATTATTTCCTACATTAATAATCGTAGTTAGCTGTGATTGAAAGAATCCTCTGGGGACATCGAGCCAACTTGCATAACTCGCCCATTGATATTTCCGATCGCAAGTGCTTGACTGGTTTCGTGAGGGCAGCGTGTGTATACACGACACGTATCTCTATATATATGCAGAGTGTCTCGTGCATGGCGCAAGATCCCAAGTGCACTGAACTCTGGCCGCGTCCGCCATCTAAAAGGCAAGAGAACGACTGCGCTTGCTGGAAAGTGATAGTTAATACCCTCGCGTATTCGACAATGAGACGAGCATGGCTTTGCCCTGCTACTTTCAGTATCCATTTCAGATAACCCTTTCTTCCTTGATGTTCTACTGTAACGCATTTGATATAAACATTCTATCAATTGATGTTCTACTAATAAATCATATCGACCGGATATGCATTGCGCGTGACTAACAAGACTCGACTGCAAATGTTAATCTTTCGAAACTCTTTTCTTAGCTCACAATCTTCCTCAATGCTAAAGCGAAGAGCTTATCTGTAAAGTTTAGTATTGAATTTTTAATCCTTTCAATGATATAAATGTCGGCATGTATATACATATAAGAGTAAATATATTTAGCATTGAAAGGGTTAAGTGTAACTTCAGCATATATGTAAAGATACGACATAACAAAGTATGACAATATTTCTAAGTCTATGGGAATATGAAAGATGTACAAAAATGTACCAGCATCCTTCCAGTCTTTCAGCATACAATCCATACAAATCAAAGATTAAATATATTCAATCATGACTCTGAAATCGCAGCATAACCTCTAATATCATGCAATAGGCAAGATATCAAAAGGAAATAATTCTGTAATGATAAATAATATTAGAATATCATCTGTAAATGTTGCATACCGAACTGACAGAAGGAAGCAAGTAGTACAACAGTCACCCGTGAGGGGACGATAGCGTCCAACAGGTTGCAAGGCGAAATGATGGGAAAAGGCGCTGCTAGCAGAACCGGCCGACGTGTTCGAGGAACACGCGACTTTTCAGCATAACAAGGGATTGCCTGCTTTTAGGTTAGAACCAAGCGCAAATGCCCGGCGAGAAGGACTTCGCGCAATGTCAAAGTGAGTTGCAGACTCACCCGGTGATACGGTTTGCCAAGGTGCTTTGTCAGATTCAAACTGCAACCGCCAGGCTCCAAGCTCGCGATGGATGGGGCGCGGGATCGGGAGGAACACACTGACTCTTCCCGCGGGCACAACGCACTCGTTCGCACAGATGAATCATGCACACACCAAACCAGCACAATCACCACGCGTTCCTGACGGCCGAGCGACACGGCGACACTTTGTCCGGCACTTTTTCACGATGAAAATCGGCGAACTATGCTGCCAAGATCAGCAGGGAAACGGCCGCATGGTATGGCGACCGCCGCCGCAACTCGCCGAGCGGCGCTTTAAACAGCACGTCAGAATCTCACAGCGGACTCCTCATTGGCCAATTCCCTTGGGATTGGCGAACTTCCCGAGGATGTGTCAAAGCGGGCGGGAAAATAAAGCGCGAATTCCTATAACCCAATCATTATAGGAACATGAACTTTTACCTTTGCAGTGAGAATGAGGAAGCATTCGACTTGACGACGAATGAAATAAAATTTGCCTGTATTAATTTTGTATTGTTCTTACCTGGGAGACGAGAATTCGTCTGGATGAGGGGTGGATGGAATTCTGGCGGTTTCTGGTGTCCGCCATGATTGTGTCGAACTGGTTTGAAAAGAATCCCAAGTCACACGAGTTGAATTATTAATTTTAGACTTAATGTATAGACAAGTTTTACTAATAATAATGATATTTGACATTGGAGAGAATGTAGTACAAGGCTAGAATACTGTATGTCGATGGGATTGTTTGTCCTGGAAGCTAAGCACACCGTAGTTGCGAAATTCAATAAAATCTATCTTTTCATTTGCTACAGAATGTTGAATATAATTTCCTGTGTCTTCCCTATTAAACTTTGATAATACTATTTCCTAATGTTATGCTCCTACCAAGATCCTTCACAGAATGCTCGAATTTTAAGTCTAATAAGAACATTTATCCTACAATGGCAATACCTTCTTATGGAGTAAACCAGAGTTTATCATAATCCAAGTTTTAACTCTGTTTGGGGTTAAGAGAGAGACGAAATAAAATATCGAACATTGTTATATTACCTTGTTCAGCATTTCGCTTGCAAACGCATATTACAATAATTTGGTACTGGAAATGCGAATACAATACTGTCTGATAAACTCGACCGTAACGCGAGAAGGAGCGCGTTGCCAACCGACTACTGATGAAGAAGGACGCCGAACGACTACGATGCTACAGAGATGCACGCCAGCGCGCTGAAATGCACCGAAATGTCAACCGGTCCAGTGCTCCTTCCATCATTCTGATACTTTCCACGCACTCGTTCTTAGTTAACGAGTGTTAAATACACGCACATTAAGCAAACAGTGTCAGCATGGATCCAGAGCAGATAGCTAAATTCGTCGAGGTGACGGGTACGTAAAACACACGCAATTATTAATCGTTGAGCAGGTTAATTATTTGGAGTTTATATTTTGCATTTGGTACATCCGCCACGGGCGACTTTATGGACTTTAGATCGTTTATCAGACAACAACAAGTATCACGCAATTGCCCAGTCGAAATTACTAAAAAATAAATTGAAGAAATTACGTTGTTACTCACTTGCAAATGACATACTTAGAAATTAAATTCTATGCAAGGAGAAGCTTGTATAATTATAGGTTTTTGAAAGAAGGCTATGAACATTATAAATATTGTTGCATTTTAGGGGAGAGTGAAACAGTGGCCCAACAATATTTGTCTTTGGCCGATGGCAACGTGGAGATGGCAATAAGTTTGATGTTCGAAGGTGGCAGGCCACCAGAGCCACCAGAGCCTGTCGAAGAAGAAGTGAGACCACCTATTCTACCTACCCAGGAAATATTAGTACCATCAGAACCAGTCTATTCCTTTCCAAGATTATCCAATAACGTCTTCGATAGGTTTAGGGATTTTGCTGTGGAGGCACGTAAGTATCTTCAAACCGATCACTATGATTCATAGCATATTTTTAAATAGGTCGCACAATGAGGGAACTTGTATGTTTCAATAGAATTGCAAGAGGAGGAGATGACAAGAAAAAGTACAGGAGTGAAACATTTATCGCAAAGGAAGTCAAAGAGATTGGAGGACTTGTTTAGACCACCGTGCAACATACTGTTTCTTGGCTCCTTCATAGAAGCAAGGGAGCATGCTAAGGGCCTCAACAGATGGTTGCTTGTGAATGTTCAAAATCCACAGGAATTTGCGTGCCAAGTACTCAACAGAGATGTTTGGCCCAATCAACAGATCCAGGAGATTGTGAAAGACCATTTTGTCCTGTGGCAAGTAAGTAGTGCAAGAAGTACATTGAGTATGCTTGGAGGGATTTCGTTTGAACACGCGCGATCTTTGCGAAGGTTTTATCGAATACATCGGACGGCAAGCGGTATATAGACTTCTATAATGTGGTCGAGTATCCTTATTTGGCAATAATCGATCCGAGAACCGGCGAGTGTATGCGAACGTATACTCACATCACCGTAGATATTTTAATATCGGCGTTAAACGACATGCTCAGTGCACATGCTTCGCCGGAAAGTGCTCCACACGATGCAAGCAATACTAAGGAATGGTCGGAACCTGCCCCTGCAAAGCATAGTTCTGCCTCTGAAAGTAGAATTAATGTAAGACATTTTCAATGAAGCTTAACGCATCGTTAATTTGAACTTCTTCGTATTGAATCGTTGTACTTTCTTGTAGGATTGCAGTAGCAGTAGCAAAGCATCTAAATATCTAGCAAATAGTCGAAGCGATATTCGTAAGTATTGTAATATTTAAGGTCTTGTATTCATTTTTCATATTATACATGTACTGTCTTCCTAACAGCCAGCACGAAAACAACCTCGGATGCTTGTGCAACGAGCTCCGCTGTTGGAACAAGTAGTTTCAAAATAATGAATAAGAGGCAAAAAATGGAAGAACCCGAGTTATTCGAAGAGCCCCAGCAAATGACTTCAAAGGTAAACCATGATAAGATTCCAGGGTGAGGAATCTACTGTGATTTATATCCATGATTAAATAAATATATTGATTTTCAGTGCACTCCAGCAGAAAGTACGAAGACGTCTGTTAGCGAGGACAGAACTGGTAAACTATTCGTTCTTTGTGACACTGAAACCTTATGTACGATTCATGGCTTATTATTGAAAAGAACTTTTTATTCCAGGTGTGGCAACTATAAGGCTTTGCCTGCGTTTACCAAGCGGTAAAAAGGAAACGATATCGATGTTTGCTAATGATACTATAACTGTGAGTAACTTGAATTGTGAAGTTACCAGTCAATTAAACAGCCATGATCAATAATCTTTTTTCTTAGGACTTTTTAAACAAAATGGAAGACATGGGTTACCCGTCTTCAGGCCACACGTTTTTAGTGCCGTACCCGAGAACAAATATCGGGGAGCTCCCGTCGAATACGGATTTATCGGACACCATCCTGTCACCCGCAAATACAGTATTCATCACGAAAATATAGTAATATATTCCACGAGACTCTTGTTTCTTTCGAATCTCGAAATTCTCAAATCGCGGTAGTTAAATTATACGCATCTGCAGAAGGCGTTAAATTGGAACCAAACTCGTTCATAGGCTTCTCTAATTAACTCTTGCGACGACAAACACTGCCATTTGGACTAGATTGTTGTATTTAATTAGTTTACCTTTACTAGTTGTTTTCGCATACATGTGATTGTAACATCCATTGGATGAAACCACAAATACTCAGATTCAAAGACAAGAGTGAGAAAGTAAAGTACTTATGCGGATAGACTTACGAACTAAGAAATGATTCTCATATTTTCAAGGTAGACACACTTCCATTCGTGCTTCCAGTATCTTGCCGATGTATAAATTATAAGTTTCTTTAACTGGAGTTCTTCCCTTAAATTTTGAAATGGAAGGATCTTACTGCTTACGCCCGTTATTGTCACACAATTGTTGTATATGAATTGAAGTATGTGTACATTAAATGAATTTCCAGAAACTCCTCTACCTTTCTTTAGTATTATCATCTTGTTTTTAATCTTATTACTTTGCTTCGTTTTTTTTTACATTTTTTACAATGAATATCTGCGATACTAGATGTAACAGAGCAATTGGATTGTGCAGCTCGCCCAGTGGTAAGCCAAGCAGCTAGGCTCCAAACTGCCTGCAAAAACTCTGGTCAACAATAGTACATTTTGAAGATAGTGCGATAGGAGTGATACTCACACTTTCAGTGCTGGTAGTACTGTGTCTCCGCTTATACAAAGTCATCCTTGTGGATTGCAGGAGTTACGCATAAAATCGCTAAAGCTGCAGCTTCAACTGTTCTATATTTTTTTGTTTAACATTTATCTTCGACTATTCACTCTACTTCAAAGAGCTGAGTTCTATGTAAAGTGCTGCATTTTTTTTATACATAACTTATCCCTATCTACCAATATTTCAAATGCAAAGTACGAGAAACAAAATGTGGTTCTTTTACCGAACTAATTTAGTGTGGCACAAATTATTGAACGCTTAGGGAAAGATGAGTCGAAAAAGAAGAGAAAAGTCGATCTATCTTCACGCGATTTGTTCTGAACGGTCAAAAAGAATTTGCATGTTGAAAATTTATGCGTGAAGCGATTCATTCATCGGCACACGATGTGTACAATTCAACGTATTATACAATCGTGACATTTGAGTAAGTGCGGTTTCACCGCGGAATGAATGGTTCGTTTCTCGATGGCGTCATTGAGACCGTCGCCAACGACGCCGACAAGAAATCTATATCTATTACTCTTGGTGAACGATGGAAATGTAAAAGTCCGTAGCTATACAAGCGTGTGACCACCCACACAGGCATAACTAATTGTAAATGGGGGCTCATGTTTTTGCAAAAGCTCTAATTTGAATTCTACCCTACTTTCGGAGAAATCGATACTCAATTAACTATTCCTGAACAACTAAAAAGAGGTGTTCAGTTTTTCCACGCTCAGACGAGCTTGTTTTTCAGCAGTTTTTCTCTTTTTTACCCATTTACATATTATTTACCCTTAAGTAATTAGCACCAGCAAACTGGACTGTCAATCGACAGGAAAATATAGAAGTATGCGTATGGTCCCTAAGACGAGCGATTGACGAATGTCGATAGCGTCTGCAGCAGCACCTAATTTCGAAGAGCGGACAAGGGGATGATGGCGGGAAATCAGTACGAGTACTTGATGAACAAACAATCGACCACTATACGACATACTCAGAATTCGAGACATAAATCTTGCGGCCCTCCTTTTTCCCTCTCACTCTTGTCCTCCTGGTTGTTCGTCGGCTTTTTGCTTTTATTTACTGATTACGGTCAACAGCGAAACCATTCTTTAATCTGTATAATATATTTATACTTAATAGTTATCCTTATCGATCAATTTACAATCAGTGTTTAATTTGATTAATCAAAGAGTTCAATTAATTAGTGGTAGCAATGGCTGATTTCCGTTCGCACGGCAAGAGTTTCTCTTTCTTTTCCTTTCATCCACGCGAAGAACACACACGCGCACACAAAGGACACACACACACACGCGCGCGCTCACACACATACGTAACATTCCTTCGCACTCGCTCCTTCTCTGTCTCGCTTCGTACGCCCGTGACTTGTTTTCCCTTATTTCCTTATCGATGAACGATTAACACCGACGACACTTATACTCTTACAGCTCCATCGTGAAATCGGAATGGATCGACTGAAAAACATCTACTAGTGTAGTAATTGGTTGATCATCGCGGCGCACACACTTTCGTAGTCTCGGTTAGCTTGTCGTGCACCTTGAGGCCGATAAAACGAAAGAAACATCCATATTATAGACATCATGTTATTATATCAACGATTTCTCAATCTTCATCTATACCCTGTGCATCATCTTAAATGTTTCTCGACACATTCTATGTGGAATTACGCGAGATAAATGTGTTGTTGTTGCCTGTCCTCCTTCCTGCTCGAGTCGCAGCTGCCTCGCTTAATCGTAGATAGTCAATATAATATTTATACTTTTATGTATAATATCTATATATATATATTTATATATTTATATATATATATCTATATATATCATCATCGTCATGCCAGATGCATCATTTTACAGCGCGTCGATTTTAGCGGCGAAAGGGGAGGCTCACCGATTTGCTGCCGTGGCCTATAGTGGGTTTATATTTGCTTCGCGTGTCACATCGCTCCGGTTTCAGCCTGTCTGTCTCTTTACACGTGAGAAGAGTATAACGCGCGTGCATACGTGCAGCTTCCTTCATTCGCTTTCTCGAGTGAGTTGACTGGTTTTGCTTTTCGATGATGGAGGAGCGTGAGGCGCGTGCGTGCGTGCGTGCGTGCGTGCACGCTTCTGCCATACACGCGCCCAGCAAAAATGTGACGGCGGCAATGCGGATACATACATGGTATACACTCGGTATTACAACGGGCATTGACAACGTAACGCGCGTCTGTAGAAACCACAGTTAAGAGAGGAATACGGTAATAATAACGTGTATCGTTTCACGGCGATGATAAAAGCTCCAACGGTCAAATTGAGAAACAAACGGCAACGGGAAACGGCGAATAGTTTACGGCTAAGGATAAGTGGATCGGCGGGGGGCGAGATGAGGTGTGTGCGAATCGGCGCGTACGACGGTGCCCGCTCGGCGGGGCGACACAGCAGCAACACACATACTTACGCGCAAGAAGATTTTCGTATTCGCTCGACAGCTCGACTGGGGTTGTATGTACAACACGCGCGGCTCGACGCCTGCTCCGCTTTCAGGAGTGCGCCGCAAAGTCTAAGCGGCCAGAGGATTTACACAGTGAAATTCGGATTTCGGATCTTAGGACTAGGTAAAAATTCGGATTCGATCGACGCGTCGGCCCCTGCCACCGGCGCCTACGCTTGTATTCCTTATTATCTAGAGCCCAATTGCGTAAGCGCGCACCGTCGTACTGATGCCGTCCCTTTAATGATTTCGCAGGTGCAACGGCCCTTAACGATACAATGGCGATAGAGTAACACGGCTAATAGTTGCGCTTTAAAGAATGATCAAGGATCTTATGGGCGTCGAGTTACACGGCGCGTGGCTCAGTTCCTGTCCATACAAGTTTGTACGTAGAGGTGAGTATGCTTGGACTTGTGTTCGCTACAGGATCGCTTGGTTAAGTACGAAAGTCCCTTCTTCGGAAAGTTCCTATCTAGTCTCACTCGGCACGTCGGGTTTCGTTGAGCTCGCATCACTATCCTCCAATGGGATTGCTTGATCCAACCCGCCAAAAGTCAGTCCTCCGATCAATTCGATGTTGCCGAATCGATGATTTATTCCTTCCTAATCGTTTCTTCGCTCGTGACATCAAGCTGCAGCTCTCAAGATTAATCAAGATGCACGAAAGTATTCTCATAAGTGTAAGAAGATTCTGTTTTCGTGCTTCTAGTTTGATCTCGAGATCTTTACGAAACTCGGATGCGAGAACTCCGGTACAGTATATTAGAACGACACCTCTTGACACTTTGCCGAACGAGCGAGTATGTCTAACAGTTTCAAACTCCGCCCTGTATCAACTAAAGAAGGTGTTTACTCGACAATGATTAGTTTCGGGATAACCGAGCATCAAGTTTAAAGCTGTTCACCGGTAACTAAGTTCCAACTCAGGCAGCGAGGATCAAGATTCTGGGGGAGGGGGAGGCATACTTAATAAACATTAACAATCATTTCCAACTATCACACGTACCATCCTTCTATCGGCAAAGTGTCAGTCTTTACAGATGCATATCGCATCACTGTTCACTCATTTTCCGATCATATTTTCCTAGCGCACCTGTACAATACAAACTCTCAACAACGACTGCAATCAGCACTATGCAAGAAGAAGTCGGTAAAAGCTATTTGCGAGCGCACTGAAGGACAATTGAACATTACTCCAGTAACAACAACCCAATCCAACAAAAATTCGCAACAAAAAGGATCTCTCTCCAGTGAAAAAACAAGTGCGACGAGCGGCGCGCCGCGCGAAAATTTATTCGCCAACAAATTACCGGCGCAATTCGATGAATACTTTTACTGGGCGCTCTGCCTGTCTCTCTCTGTCTCCTTCTCTCTCTCCCCAACCATCCCCTCGACTCTCTTTCGCTCTCTCTCTCATCAGCCGCTGTATCCCGGGGACTTTATTCGCATGTAAAATTACTCTCGCGTGTTCACGGGCTGAGCGATCCAACGAATCGAGTTGACTAGATTCGCATTACCCGTTGCGCGAGACGTGCAAGCCGGGCAAAGTGCGTACGAGCAAGCGAGAGGCTTGACGAGCGATCGGCGAAATTAATCAATCATGCGCGATGTACGCGAGCGGCGTGATTGATTTGACGTAATGTGCAGCATCCGCTCGCCCGCGCACCGCGTATTATGAATGGATCGCGCGCCCAAATGCACCCGAAAAACCGGGCCCTTCTCTGTTCGTTACTTTGTGCATCTCTGCAAATTGGTTTTCGGGATACAGTACAGCTCGGCAACGCGCGGCGCGCACCTAGTATTTGGCATGCGCTTAATTCTTTTTGGAATGTTTCCAAATTTACCGTTCCCCCCGGGCTTTTTCGCTCAGGGAGAGAGAGAGAGAGGGAGAGAGTGAGAGAGACATAGAGGGTAGGAGAGAAGCCAGCGAGGCTGTATAATAACGTTCGCCGGGATCGGGATGATGAGCGGACGCAGTTTACCGATTTTATACAGTTCGCGCGCCCCGTGTTCCTTTTATCGCGCGGCGCTCGCAATCCTCACACGTGTATAATACAGACCTATTCACATAATGAACGAATCTCACTTCCCTGCGGCATGGCTGTATATGTGTGTGTGTGTGTGTGTGTGTGTGAGCGTGCGTGTATGCCAGTAGAGCGCCATTACAATTGGACTAGGGGCATAGATACTTTCTGTCGATCGATAGCTCGGCAGCTAACACTCGTTCCCGGTCGACTGTGTCGAGAAACAGTCGTATGTCCTCTCAACGTTGATCATTCGACAAGTTAATAATCGTTCAATACAATTTTGCGCATGAAAATTGGCCGATATAACTGTCGATCGACAAAAAATGTACAGTTTGCGCCTAGATTCACTTATACCGCCGTCGCTGTCTTATGTAATAGTAATCTCACTTGTGATGTACCGGTGTGCACTTAATAAACGCGCGCGCGTCTACGACGCACTTCGCGTACGAAACCTAACGAAACAACCTCTTCAGCAAATAACAAAGAATAACAATGGCACGGAGGCATTGCGCACGGCGCCCCTTGGGTTTCGACGAATCAGTATACTGGCGAGGTCGACAAATTACAAGCTCACCTGGCCAGCACTGATTACATTAAAACTCGGCCGGACTTTGTGCTGATCGAGATTAAACTCATCGGTCGCCCCTGCTGGCCATAGGAAACTGAATGACGGCGAATTCTGGGATTGGCCATTCTCGGGAGCGCCCGGCACCGAGCACCTTCTCTAGATCCACAAAACTTGTCAGCGTGTGTCAATTAAATCGACCTAATAACTCTCAACAATAACAGAATAATAATAACAATAATATTGCGGCGCAATGCAATTGCGAACAAATAATGTGATACCGCGGCTCAGCGAGCATACACCGTGTCCCCGGCGTAAAGCTACTCAGCGACGAGGCTTGTCTTTCCAGTCAAGTATACCTCGCTCAATGGAACTTGTACAAAAATCTGTTCTTGGTACTAGTACCAATAGGTAAAGTCTATCGCTTCCGTGTTCTGCTATCCAGACAACAAGTGGGTGGCTTTTGCGATCATTGCCAGAATCCACGTCCATGTCCCAAGGATCAGTCGCATATGCTTCAGTAGAGAAGTGCAGTAAGTGTGAACGTGCTCTCTGTCCACGTTATCTCGCTCGTCCAGTTGTTGGCGATGTTAATTTCCCGCCTAGCCCGGAAAGTTATTCGTCACCATCACGGCCGTTAGTGTCATTAGAGTCGTGTGCAAGTCGATCGTGGAGTTTGGACAAAGTATTTGCACTATTCTTCGTTACGCGCGATTCTTCCTATGTGTGCTGCAGTTGCCTCTCTTAGAAATCTGTATTTTCTATGTGCCGAGCCGCGCGCCAAGAATTACTTGCGGCACAAGACTGCGGATGGCCTGGGTTTCGCGTAGCGCATATGGCGCCGGGGATATACGTAACTCTCCGTTCAAGCGAGAGGCTCGGGATGGCGAACCGAAAGTTGAGAATCACAGCTACTTGAGACTATTACGTCTAGGTAGAATAGAGGATCCCAAAAACAATAAGGGAGAAGCGGTGTCTCTGGGTTATAGGTTACGAGAGAACGATAGAAGAGACTGATAGAATGCATGGCGACTGAGAAAGCACGCGCAAATCGCGCCAGAAAGAGTTGTCCGAGACGGTTGGCTCCGTGGTACATACTCGACGACGAATTTACCTTTTTCTTCCGGCGGATCGTTGAGACGTGTAAAAATACGTAGAAAAGATAAACGCAGCGCGCTTGAATCGCGTGTATTGTGAAAAGAGTAAGTGAGGGTTGAGGGGGGTGGGGGGCTTAAGCTTTACACCAATTATCATACACCGTCATAAGCGAGGTCGACCGGCGGCCTGTGATGCGATGGGAGGTAAGACGGCGGTGTCGAAGTACCTGGCGCCGGGGTCGTCGAGCCAGCATAACCGGGATAATTTGCACTGGGTGCGTGGATACTCGCCGGCGGTGCCGGATAGGCATCGAAGGAACTCGAGTACGAACCATTGTAGGGATAAGGATTAGCCATGTGGCCAAGTGATGGATGCATCCCGCCCATCCCACTCATACCACCCATTCCGTAAGTACGTTGCATCAAGCTGGATTCCAGGCCGCCGAAAAGATAGCCGTTCGTTGAGCCCATCGGTACTGGGTAATGCGGCCCCGGTATTATGTTCGGATACGAGTTCCCTGGATGAGTGTGACTCATGCTCGGCGTATAATTGCTTGACGCTAAATTCTCCACTGTGTAGGACTTGCTGTGTTGCTGTTGCTGCGAGGACTGTTGCTGGGCCTGCTGTTGCTGAGCATGTTGCTGCTGCTGCGACTGTTGCTGTTGCTGCTGGGACTCTTGATGACGACCATTCATGGCGTAGAGGGAGCCGTAGCCATCGCTGGGCGAATGGTGCAGAGAATTGGGGTAGATGGGTCCACCGGGTGGTAAAGGTGGACTATAGTTGGACATGCCAGAATTGGGCATGCCGTTGAAGCCGGAGATGTAAGACTGGTGATGAGCATCCATCTTTTCCGCCAGGGACTCATCGGTCATGCCGGGATGAGCGTGTTGCAATCGTTGGCTTCCGCCGTCCGCTATACTGGGTATCTGGTCGACTAGAGATTCCAAGTCGCTGAGACTCTTCGATGCTACATCCTGGCCCGAGTTCCTCTTCATGCCGTACTGCTCGTGGGGATGGTGAGGGGACATGGAGGAATGGGTCGGCGTGTGCGGATGCGTGTGCGGAGGTGTTTGGTGCGAGTGATGGGAATGCTCGTCCGTGGCCTGGCTCAAGGGTGTTGGGGTGGTTTGATGAGGGTGCTGATTGTGCGCCTCGGAGGTTTGATCGTGGTAGCCCATGTAGCCCGTGTAACTAGTATGCGATGGGGTACCCGGACTACCATGGTGTCCTCCACCGTCAGTGCTCCCAGCAGGATTATACTGACGATGATCGTTACTTAAGTTCTGTTGCGAAATACTGGTGGGAGGCTCAAAGTCCGGATGCTCGATGCTAGGTGACGTAAGCGGCGACGGTTCCAGATTGTTCTCTGAGGAAATCGCGGTATTGATCTCGGATGAGAGATCCGAATGGGTGAACGACAAAGACATTGACTTAGGGCTTTGGCTATAATGCTGCAGATGAACTGGGCTCTGCTTCGCGTTCATATTGTATGGACTGTCGTTCATGCTCTGGCCATAGTATCCGGAATCGTTCATCGGCTGTGGGTACGGCGCCATGTGTGCGAAGGTCTTCGGCGGTGACATCATCGGTGGCGAGAAGCAGTTTGGCACTGGATTCCCGTAGGCATCTAGGTGACCCATTGAATGCTGCTGTTGTTGCTGTTGCTGCTGCTCGCGTTCCCTGTTCTCCCTTTCTTGCTGTTTTTGCTGCTGATGGATCTTCTTCGGACGTCCTCGACGCTTCTTTATAACCTCCCCATTTGCATCTAACTTTTCTGGATCTGGCGGTGGTTGGTCTTCCGGATTCTTTATTTTCTTGGGTCGACCCCTCTTCTTCTTGCCGGGTATTTGGGCACCCGGCTCTGCTTTCACCACTGCACCGTTCACGTCTGTCATCCTGCTCTCGCCGTCCCCTGCCAGATCGTCGCAGAACGACGGCTTCTTGTCCTCGATCGCTTCATGATCCTTCTTCTTGAGCTTCGAATCGGCAAACACGATGTCCGACTCATCGAGGTGGGAGATGGTGCCGTTCAGATAGTCCCGAAACTTCTTCAGGGCTGCATAGTATGGCACTTTGTCGGCGGCGCGTGGTAGCTGAGCGCACCTGGCACTACTCGATGGCATAACCCACATGTGCTGCAACAGACACGTTTGTATCGGATTATTACATAGTGTTACTTGCATATATTCTTTGCATTTTGATGCTCGTATCACTTACCGTGTTGGTACCCTCTACGAGGTTCGGCTGTCTTCCAAATCCAAATTCCTTCTTCCCCGAGAACACTTCGTATATGAGCTTGCCGTTGAACACGGCGATTTTTGGCTTGAACTTTCGTAACTTCTCTAACAGGATGTGACTACCTGTAAAGTACATGCATAAAACCACATTATTATAAGTTTTGAAAGCAGTGGTATTACAATTGTTGACTGTGTATTAAATGAAATAATAATAACTATCATTTTATTTTCGGATAAAACAATAGACCTTTCCATTGCACCGAATATGTTTTCTTAAATTAAATTAATTCAACAAATACTAATAGACTTACGTGGCGCAAGTAATTAAACACCAGATTTAACTCACAAATGAGTGATCTTAACATTATACGTTTTATAATATTGAAATTATCACCCATTCGATTCACATTAAAAGGTTATTCGTACTTGCGGGGGCATTTTTAGAAAAACAAGTGAAATACGAATCTAGCAGTTGGCAGTACTGGCGGAGCGCGCAATATGTTTAACTAAACCCTACATCTATTTAGTAGATCACTGTTTTTAAATTATATAACCCAACCTAAGAATCTATTACTCTGTTCCTACTTCTTAAAGTACGACAAACTCGATTCTTTTTCCACTGAAATAAATTCAGGGTCAATTGAAGTCTCACGAGATTTATCTTTTGAATTAAGAGGCACTTGTCATTCATACTTGCGCGGGCATTCTCAGGGACGCGCAGTCTAAATTTGCATGGGGTCCAACATGGAGGACGCGAGCAGTTGGTAGTACTGACGGCGCGCGCCTCCACCTCCATTCCTTTTCTAAACGGTGATCGCCAAGTGGACGGTCGATTAAGCGGTTAAGATCAAGCTGCCGAAGCCGGTTACACGCTCGCGCGCGCGCTGACGGCTCCACTTTCCGAGTTTCACGGGATCCCGCAAAAACTACCTTTCGACTATCAATGCCACCGAGAAGCAACTCCACCGGCAGTGTATTCAAGTAAACGGCAACTTGTGCTGCTTCATTGTGCCCGCCCGATTATCGCCACTGCTTGCCGGTGAGTTGATTGTTCGATAAACTTTATTGCCAATTCCTTTGTTTGACCGTGCGATATGGCCGGCTCTAGCGACAAAGCTAGCAATGCACACGGCACAGGCAGTGCATACTCTATCCTCGGCTTCTAAATTCAGATAGAAACTTGCGCAAACAACAAAGTATCGCGCTTCGAACACAAAGCTGGCGTGTAAGTTGTATTCATTTGTCGTGGCGTCTTGAGTGACCGGTGTTGAGTGTTGAGTAGCTTCGCCGGGCAAGTCAATTACTGTCGCAGTATTACGAGTGTCGTATGCATTGTTCGTGTTCTTTGAATGTTCATTGGACGGTTGACTCGACTGCCATTGATATAAAGTTATGTCGTATGCGTTGTCGTCTCGAGACGCGATCGGGTTAACCTATGTGTTCGAACGAGTGCGAAGAATTTGTGCGGGAAATGTTTGCATATACGATATCACATCCCAAAAACGACAGAGTGCGTGGCCAGCCTAATAGGACGAGTCCATTGTCTACTGCAATATCATGTGCCTGTATGACAGTGAAAACCCGCCATTTTCTATGCGCATTGTCTGATTTTTTGACAGGACTATTAAAACTTATTCGGTGTAGTTACTGAAACGAAACTATTCCACATTTTTGGAATACAATGGCGTCACATGAGAATTTGTTGGTTATCAACACTTATGTGATTTATTTAGTAAGACGAAACCATTTCTTATTTTTGAAACGCGATAGCGTCATATGAGAAGTTGGTACTTCCCATTCGTATTTTTTCCAATTGCTCGATATCTATATACTTTCTTCTGCGGTAAATTTATCGTTGTGTGGGTGTCTTTATCTGCGGATGCGTCTACAGACAGTGTATTGGCGACACAATCGCCCCTTTATCCTAAAACTCCCGTGAATTTCTGTAAAATGTCGAGCAGAAAACGTTGGCTCCACCAGATTGCCTCTTACTCCTCATATGATGCTTCTTTTGGTTAGCAAGTGGTTTCGTCTTAAAAAATCTTCCGTCGGCAGCGAGTGTCTCGTTTTTGCTCGCCACGTGTGTCCGCGATGCTCGTGTTGCTCTATCTACATAAATCCTTCGATTTCCAAGCGGGGAACGCGTCTCTTGCTTAGCGACGAATATTTCAGAATTCTTTCCATTCGAAAACTACATTTGGTTTATACTTCGACGGGTATTCATTATTATAGCAATTTACTTCATTTGCCAACGGTACTGAATACCTCTCGAACAATTACATTAATACGCAATCATTTTGCGAACAATAGAGGCTGTTGGCTGAAATGTAGCCAATTGATTATCGGGCTATCGAACATGCGTTTCACAATCCGCTTATTAATTTATTATTAATTAGGCGATACCCGTCGAAGTTCTAAAGTACTGCGATACTACCACCCGAAATAATTAAGATCGTCAATTCATTAAGCCAACATTTCATTCTATTTGATTTGATCCTCTCAAAAACACCCGTCCTAATGATTCGCTTACACTTGGTTTACCATTTACGAATGGTGAACCTTGGTGAAAATTGAAACCACACGTAGAATCGACGAGGCAACGTGCAAGCCTGCGAGCATCAGGTATCGCTCGTTATCAGTGACTGGCCATTTCCATAGCGCATAGATTATAGGTGGCCCGGTGTTCGAATAAGAAGGGAAAGGATGGTGGGGCATAACGATAGAGAGAGAATGAGAGGGGCAATGGGGAATGGGTCGAGGCGAAAGAGGCAGGGATGCCTCGGTGGCAGGGATCGTTTTCAAGGGATCGGGTTAAGGCGCCTTCTAAAATTACGCCACACTCGCTGTCTTCTGTATCGGCGCTGTGTACACTGACCTTCTTTTATTTCCTTCCGTGTGAGATCGGCGCTGCCCTTTGTGGCCCGTGCCACCATATTCGTGAAACCGATACCGAAGCGCAAGAGCTTGTAGTCGTCATCGGCGGTCAGTGGTTCGGGCGTCAGCCCGCTCAGATGTAAACACTTCCCTGAAAGTAGAAAGAAGAGAAAAAAATGTTAGAGATCACGTGTGTGACCATTAGCCGCGTCCGAGCGAAGCGTTGCGAAAGCTGCGAAACTTTTAATCGCAAACCACAGGCGTAGGTGTGTGTCCGTGGTGAACACGAACGTACACGTGTGGAGTGAATCGAAAACTCGGCTGTCTCTCTAGCCGCGGGGAGTTTACTTTCTCATTTCGCTCGACATCTGGCAGCGAGCTCGAGCGTAGAGATGGAACGGGAAGGGGCGGCAGGCATTTGAATGGTCTGGGTCAAGTGTTGCCGACAAACTGTCTGGAAGTTCTTCTTCGTTGCGTAAACCCGACTGGAGCGATAAATCGCTGGCGTCATCAGCGAAATAAAATGGAAAATGCATTCACGACGATCTGCCCCGCAGCGCTCGCCACCTGCTGCATCCGCTCGTTCGATTTACACGCTGCTAATGGATAAATTTCTCCGCGCCTAAGTTCGCAGATGTATCGACGCGTGTTTAATTAATATTAAATATTGAACCAGTTCCACATAGGTCTACGCATATTCTAAAAAGCCCCATAAAAATCGTATACCCATTGCCTTATATGTACAATTAATTAACTTCAAATGTTATTTGATATTTGATCGCTCTCGGCATTGACGGGCTTCACTTTTTCCAATAGCAGTTTCAATTCGAGCGGCCAATAACGTCATATTAATTTCAATTAAATTTCGGTATTTTATTCTCAATCACGATGTCTAAAGTATCGACCGAAATAGTAATCACGTTTACTCAAATAAAACTGATTTAACCGACCCTAATAAAGCACTTTTTAACTAGCGGCCAATGTTGCTTTAGTAGATCGTGCGCAAAGCTTTAAAAAGTGTTACTATTTCGCCCCGAATTGCTTTTGCCGGCAAAAGGAAAAGCGTGCCTCAATCTCGACAGGTATAGGAATGTTAAAGTAGATAATTGTTGGCCGGTGGTAGCGAGAGAACGATGGAAAAAGTGGCGGAAAAACCATGTATAGCGGAATGTTACATCAAATAACATTCGTATAAAAATGTTTGGCTATACGACTGATAATACTATCGGGCTTGCGAATACAGCTATTTCCAGGGGCAACAAGAGCAAGGAATCACACTCGGGCACTCGAACTTTTTTCCCCTTTGTTAATTGGCCGGCTGGTATAACGCAACGAGCGAATTTTTACTCGCCTCCAACCATCCCCGTCTCTTCCCGCCCTCCTCCCTCCCCCAACTCTGTTTTTCTCTCTTCGCGTTGTTCCTCCCGCTTTGTTCTCCCTCGTGTAACGCGCGCTGGTCTTTATGCTTTATGACGTGCCACTAATTTAGGGAAATCCTCGTCAGAAGCGCGCGGAGCCCGGCTGCAGCAGGTGTTACGGGGCGCCGCAGTTTAACGGATTAAAGCGGGTCTGGGTCAAGCACACGGGATGTCTGCTTTTATTTTGCTCTATAAAGTTGAGTCATAAATCGCTTTCCTACGCCCCCGGGAAATTATTGTCCGCCTGGGAATCTCTCGACACGTGCTACCCTTTCTTTCAACCTTTCTTTCCTCTTTCTGTCTCTCTCTTTCGCCATCAAATACGAGACGACTGAATTATAAATATTTCCTCTTATATAAGTAATTGTGAGATGTTTTTGTTACAAGTGAATTAAGCCGTATTATGTGGGGCAGAACTAACGTTTGCAAGAACTATAAAGTAGCGCTATTTTTACCATTTTTCTTCGGTTATTAAGTAATAATTTCAGAGCGACAGATTTTTGAAAATAGAATCATCATCAACTCTTCGTGTGTAAAATAGTACGACTTCGAGGCTCATATTTTCGTGGTCGAGAATAGAGTTTGGTAATAGGACTCACTTTATTCTCAAGATATTCACCTGCAAAGTCATGGTGCGCGTATGAAAACTGCTTAGAACTTTAAGATTGCAGATAAAAGAGTTTATTATACATGTATATGCGGACAGGAAATAGTTTATGACATGCTTTGTACTAATTTAAGGAGCTTACAGCCTATTACTCATCGTCGTATCTTCAGAATATCTTTGTGTAGTCAACGGAATTTTTTTTTAGCTCTGTCGTGACTTTCTTTATTCATTTTTTTTTTCACTGATCTTGTTGTGAAGTGTGACGCGCAATATCATTGCCATCGCATCATCACTCGTGTCGATACCAGGTCGCCTTTGCCGGCTCAACTGGGACAAGCAAATCGTGGTACTCGTGCAATTATTTAGTTTGCCCTGCACGGACGCGCGAATTAATGAGTAACTATTTGCCGGTCAATACACTCATTATTCTCGCGCCCGCGTTAATGCCCCTCTAATGCGTTATTCGCGAAGCCACCGTGGCCAACATTACATGCAGAATATGCACACATAGGACAGACAAGAACCGAACATATTCGTAGCACTACTGATGATGAGTGATTCCGATCCACAAAAAGTATGCACGACGCAATGTATTTTAATTCTGTTTGGCTCAAAGTGAATTTTTTCTCGCGATTGGTTGGAACTTTGGAAAATATTTTGATAGTTTTTGACTTCTCATTTTTCTTACCGAACTATCGTGTGTGTGTTATTTTTTTTAGTAAGACTATTATTGTATTTATTTACCATTAATGTTATTGTTTGGAGAATTTAAATCATATTTGATTGTCTGGGAATTCTTGGCGGAAAATATGAAACTGTTATGATTGTTAAAAGAGTTTTAAAAATATAAATGTATGTTACGTATAAACAGTGTACGTAAAGTTGGATGCTTTTCATAGTTATCAGAGTCTAGCTAGAGATTCATAGTTAATGTGAATTGCGGTCGGAACTAACGCATAAGCAAAGCTTCGTGGCAGATTCGCACGTACAGTTTTCGGCTTTTCAATTTTAAATGGTACAAATATGAGGCTCACGAAATAAAAGCGCGGTGAAAAATGCGATGTTGCTTCAAATTAAGCAGATGCGTCCGGTAATATGTCATTCTTGCGAATATAAAGTAGAGTGCTGGTGTGAATAACATTTTAGTATCGCTCAACCATCAGTCACAGCACAAATATGACAATTATTAATAAAATGAACAATCGAGAGCGGATAACAGTGACGGTGATAAAAGGTACATATTACTACAAAGCTAATAAAAAGTTCATGAAACTCGGGGAAAGTCGATAAGATAAAAATAAATCTGCCGTTTTTAATTTTATATCAGTGATAGTATAGACAGTGCGTGGAATCTGCTTTTGAAATAAACCGATACAATGATGTGCAAAGCAAACGATTGCTACCACTTCATGCTTTTATTGACTTAGTTTTCCAATTCACTTTCGCATTCCGCTTTCGTTTTTTTCCTCGACTAACCGGACACTATAGTATACAATTTCGTACAATAGAAAATATTGACTATCTCCCAAATTTTTCCCTCGAATTATCCCAAAATTATTATAATAATAAATTCGACTATTCAAATTTTCCCATCCTTTCTACTTTCTCTGAAATACGATTTTCCATTAACAATTCTCGAACCTCAAATGATTTATTATACATCGTTACATCAATCCCGATCATTTCCCAAGGGTGCGCGGAAGCAAGCATTTTGGTGTCTAAAAAGTTCGTGGAATCTCCGCCACCGAGAGTGAAATAAACCGCTCGACTACCCTTAGCATTGGAGTCATGAGGACAACAAATCGCACGTGGTTGCCCGGCCGCGATCCATATATCCACGTATGTATGTCGCGGGGGATGAGCGCCGGTGAATTGGTCGCGAAAGAAAGAGAGAAGGCGAAAGGGAGGTCGGAGAGAGGGGGGGATTGCTTGCGGGTTTGCGGGACGACGAAGGGAACATAGAGAGAATGTGTATGAGGGTGAAAGAGGGGGTGTAAGTCTGGCGGGCGCGGAATTACAGTCGTTGCCGAAGTATAAACCGGCGGCAAGAGAGACAGTGGCCGAGAGACAGTGGCCGAGGGGTGGAAAGAGAGAAGGTGAGACAGGGAGCGTTTACCCACAGCGGCAGTAGATAGAGATTTATTACGCGGCCTCGGAAATTCTCTCCTTCCCTTTCTATCCCAGCCTGTAGTTCTCTCTCTCTGTCTTTCCCTCTCTGTCTCTCTGTCTCTCCCGGGCAAGAGCCACCCTCTTCCTCTGCACCACCGACCTAGAGCCCCGGCGGCACACGACCTTGGAGAACTTCCGAACAAAGTTAAACGCTCGTCTGTGGCCGCCACCACCACCTTCCTCTCTCACCGTTTCTCTCCCTTGCTCGCTTATACTCTCCGTTTCCGTCGCCTCCTCGCACTTCCACCCACCACCTCCCTGCTTCCTCGCTCGTTCTCGCTCGCCTGCGGCGGCGGCAGCGGCGTGCATCGGCTCACTTCGCTTTTAAAGTCCGCGAAAAAAGGAAACCACCAGGGGCGGTGAACGCCAACCGCCACCACCGCCCCCCTCTTCAGCCCCTTCAGCCCCCGGCCGGCGCCGGAAGGTCGATGCGCCCGGGAAACTCTTTGAGCGTGACACGCTCCCACACGTGACACACACACACACACATATGTATATTCTGACGGGGGTGGTACGCTCTCACCACGAATTCGGGGATACGTGCGCTTTGACGAGATACGCGCCACTTTAGCCTCAAGTTTGCAATGTAAAAAGTGCGCCGCTCGCTCTCGCTAATGACCTAGTAGTTGATGCGAAAATAAAATAAAGACCTGCAGCGCGAAGATGGAAAGCAGCGGGGTGCAACGGCGCGATGCCGTTCTTTGCATTGGGTTACATTCCCGCTTTGTACGAGCTCGTGGCACTTTTCGGCGAAGTTCGCTATGTCGAGTGTGTGCCGTAATCGCTAATGAGCTAGTGGTTAATGCGAGCGAAAATAAAATAATAATAAACTTTCGAGTGAAGATAAAAAGCGAATTCATTGCCACCTCTTTGCATTGAGGTTCGCTTTGTGGGAATGCTTGGTACACCCTTTTTAGTGAAGTTTGTAATGTAAAATATGCTATGTAACGTAGGCGCTAATGATGGGCCAGTTGATGCTAGATGTGATGAAATAAAAGTAGACTGTAAAAAATAGAATTCATCGTCATTCTAAAATTCGAATATATGCTCATCGAAGTTTTCAGTGTTTGGAACGTGTGCCCATGAAAGGAAGAGAGGAAATTCCTTTAACGCGTTGACAATTAATCGTATTAGACCGTGTCACCGCTGCAATCGTAATTAAGTTACACTCATTAGAGTTTCTGAAAGGAGGCTGTCAAAGTTGTTATTGCAAAAGAGTCTCTCAATCGTAGCAATTAGTTGAACAGTAATTTAAGACAGCATGATATTTCATTAGATCAATTTACGTAGTACCAATTACTAATATTCAGGACGTGCAAATACTGTATTTACCTGAAATCGGAGGTAATCCTGTTTGTATCAAGCTCTTATTCCACGTCGAGATTTCCAATGTATTTAGCCACACGTCAGATTGATAAGCAACTAACGTTATTAATTTGCAAAGTTACGGCTTACTCGATACCCTGGTGATGGCGCCGGTGCGTGCGCCGGATGTAAAAGGGCATGGCCCATTCGAGGAAGACTAACGGCCGATCGAACAAACTTTATCGAAGCGAAATCCGACCCTTACCCCGTCATTCACGTCGCTAACCTAACTCAACTTGACTTTCCTCGACCTTTCCACCATCGCCATCGGGTACCCATCGCGCGTCCTTCTCTCATCGCTCCATGGACTTTCTTTACCCATAAATGTCTGTTACGCTAATTATCCGAGACCTGTCCTAATGTAATTCATTATAGTTCATTGAATAACTGTTAGTGCAAGAATTCCTTTTGCAACCCCTTTTTTAATTGCTATCCCCTTTCAATTCAGTAAACAGATTATTACAAATAGTATATACACTTTCGAGCAAAAGTATTTCTCTATTTCTATTTGTCACACAAGAAATATGAAAGAAGCACTTAACCGCAGAGCATCTACTACTTTGCTTCTCAACAATTTTTCTCTGGCATAATTAAATCCTTCATCATTTGAAATATTGGAGTTGCGAACGTAGAAATGTAACTTCCCGCCGATTTGCAAGTACGCAAGGGGAATGTTTGATTTGTGAAGACTTTAAAGTAAAGGCAAAGAAAGTGCGAGGAGGCGAACGAAAGAAAAGGCAACTAAAGCACGGCTTCTCTTTGCGATGCGGAGATTCGAGACTTAAAAGACGTACATACTGGGAAAACTAGAAGTAGATGCAATTTGTACTGCAATCGAAGTACGTTTGCAGGTTTTCAGACGTCTACTAGTATGTATCGTGCTCTGGCATAGAAATGGGTCAATCAGGAGAACATGTCTGTTATAAAGAGTCTGTGTAATATTTTATACCTAAAAAGCTGAAAACCTTTTGTCAAAGTATTTGCAATCTCGAGTATATCCAAGTATTTGTACATTACATTTAATGAAGATAGCATGGAAAATGAAATATAGGAAAGTAGAATCTAAGTGCATATATGAAAATGTATTGCATTTTTCATACTGCCAGACATAAAAATCATCAAACGAATGATTTTCCCATTTCTATTATTAACAATATTACATTCCAACGTTACGCGTTCATAATAGCGAACTCCAACAATTCACAGAAAAATTCGTTGTTCGGTATTTCAAAAAAGTTTAAAGAAAACTAGTTCAAGACAAACGTGCATTGCACGAGGGAGATTCGGCTGGTGAAGAACAGAAATCTTGACGCGTGTTGAACTGTCGATGGAAAGTTTCGTACACTTGTCGCAGAAAGGAATGAAGATTAAGGTGCTTCGACCTTCGTCGGTCCCGAAACTTTCAAACTCGAGCAGCGCTAGGTTTCCAGTTTGCAGTGTCCGGCTAAGTGAACTCACTTTATGGAGTTCCAGATAGCCCAGAGAGCGCAACAGGATCTTCCGTATTGCATTTTTCTTGGTGCGTCTGCCTTGGCGCTTGCCTGTCCTTCTTCGGCCGGCGCTCGAGGAGAGCCAAACGGGACAGGGGTTGAAAAGAAATATCACCGGCAATATGTCCCAGCCGTGCCATAACACACTTTCGCTTCTAACTCGCTTTTCTTGCGAGGGCCGTGCGCTGCTGTTCCATTCAACAGTTCGCCAAACTATTCGAGCGGCGCAACTGCTTGCTCCTGGAATCCCAAGTTCACTGGAAGCGCTTCGAGATTACAATTGTTTCGAAATTTCTTGACGCTCCGCCGCCTCGAGCACACTGCGAGTTGTTTTTGCCAGTAGAATTATCGAGAGTTACTACCAACCCTTCCTAATACCACAGTTTAATATTACGCGATCTAATATCACAAGACTTCGCGGGTGCACTAATATCATAGGAAATTCTGTTTCGTTTTTGGTCTGCCATTCTAAGACTTTTCAATGACTTTGAACGCAGAAACACTTGGTTGGGGTTTTATGATAAAGGAAACTATCGTGGAAGAAAGTTTGAAAAGAATTTCAGTAGTTTTGGTAATCCTGTAAAAAGTTGTGCCTTTGTTGGATTGCAATCTTTCATTTGCAAGTACGAGTTTAGGATAAAATCAATCAAGATAGTGGAGCAGCATAGAAGAACGGTGTGGCAGGGAATTTCGAGAGGATGTCCGAAATTTCGTTTGACCCAGATCGAGGGTTTTTTTCCTTGGGATTCTGAATGAACGAGCGAGCGGTCTGAGTTGGCTGTGGTGAAGGGTGCGAGGAGTGCCAGGTGAAAATCGATGCAACCGAGAGAGACCTGTGCGTGGGTACCGCGGGAGACCGCGCCTGGAAAATCAATTTTCAGGGTTTTCCAGAACGAAGACCCGCTCGCTCGGCGACCTAGGAAACAGTCGGCCAGAGAGGGCAAGAGCGTTCCCACTTTCATCTTTTCTTCTCTCCCTCACTTCTACCGGCCTTTCCTCAAGACTCTCCCTTAGTGGCACAATTTGCGCGCGAGCACGTATTAACTTTAGCTCGCTGTTTAATGATATACTCGGCAGAATTCTAAACAGCGACATTTTTCATTACCGGCGCGCGGATTTTCTCTACGACCTAAATGCGAAACCACCCTTTCTTCTCGTATGTCCGTGCTCGACTCAGCAGAACCTAGTTCTCTAAGATTTCGTAGAATTCCCTGATAGAAGGGAATATAATGCCTGTTCCATTACAAGCATTTTAAAAACTTGCCCATTTCCATAGATAATATCTTATTCCATAATAAACGAAGCCCAACATATCCCATTCGATAAGATCATACCAACGACAGGGACAAAACGCAAAAAGGAGTATTTTCCCGGGACAAAAACTCCAGGTTTTTCCTCGTCGGAAAAACGAGATCTTTTTCTAGGGAATCTCGCAAGCTCGAAAAGATGGGGCACGAAATTCTAGGGGGCAGTGAACGTGCACGGACTGTAAGCTGCTATCGAGCGGATAGGCGTGCGACAACCCCTTCCCGTCACTCCCGTACCCCGCGGCCAACCCCTAGTTCCCTTTTTCCTCCCTCTCCTGCTTGCCAGCAGAGCTCCCCTTTGCCTTTCGAGCGAGCGGAGCGGAGCAGAGCGGAGCAGAGCAGAGTAGAGCAGAGCAGAGCAGCAGCGGAGGGTGGTGGTTCGAAAAGGGAGGAGAAAGAGAGAGAGCGAGAGAGAGCGAGAGAGATCGAGACAGAGTGAGGTCGAAGCTACACGCTTTCCCACACTCACACGCAAGCAAGCTCGCTCACTCAACCCAACCAACCCTCCGCTTCCTCCTCCGCACCACCTGTACCCTTCGCCCATTTCACCCCTTTTCCACCCGGCAGCCCCCTGCGGAACTACTACCTGCCTGCCTGCCTGCCTGCCTCCCCTTTTCTTTCTCACTTTCCCGCACGCCCTCGGCAAAATATTCCCTCTTTCTCTCCACCGGCCACCCGCCTCTCCCCTCTACCCTTTCTCTTTTCGTCCTCGTACTCTGTATACGCGTCCGCCCTGTACATGCACGCCTCTGTGTATGTGGACGATGCTTCATCCCACCCTTCGCCGACCCTCTCGCCCTATCTCCCTCCGGGTTATCGCGCTGCTGCGCTTCCCTCTCGCTCGTCGAGCGAATCAACGAGCGAGCGAGCGAGCGAGCGAGTGTGCTCGTTCTCTGCGGCGAACGCTCTTTTTCCCTGACTAGCTGGCTCTGGCTGGCTCTCGCTGGCTGTCGAGCGTTCCCTCGTTCCTCGTCCTAGCTCGTCTCGCGCCCTCACCTACTCGGCCAACCCCCCTCGTTCCCTTTGCCTGACAGGGCCGCCACTCATTATAGTTACCACCACTACATACCAGCCAACCCCCTCATACACACCCCCATGCCCTCAACTCAACCCGAGCAAGCAACCCTCTCGCACCACCACCCCTCAGGACCGACCAACCTTGGGCCAAGCAGCCCATACTACCACCGGGCATCGACGACCTCAGGGCTTTCGTCCCTTGCCTGGCTTCACCAATCTTTCCGCGGGTCACCTGCAGGCTATAAACCTCTCCTGCCGATCGAGACTATCACTCTCGACACCCCCCCCCCCCCACTACCCACTCACAACGATGATGAATACACACTGATAGCGCGATATAACTTCGACAGGTTCCCCTGCATGGGATCTGTGTATGTGTGTGTGTGTGTGTCTGTGTTTTTTTCATTGGAGGGAAATAGGGAGGTGGAGGAAGAGAAGATGCGAATGATGCTCGTTTGAGAGATGGGGGTGTGGAATGCTGGTTGGATATCACTGGATACTCTGCCCCACATGCAACCGGCTGATGCGATATCTCCCCTCCGATTAGATTCGGTTGACACACTTCTACTCGCATGTATCTGGTTCAGTGTGATGGAGATGTTCGGTGGGCCACGACAATTTCGCGGTGACGCTCGACTTTGGATGAGGAAACACACTCTTGTTGTATACGGCGAGTAAGGAGTACTTTGTGCTATTTGATTTGATTCGGTTTTATAGGGTTGCCATTAATTTCGTCCGCTGTACTGTGAATTCAAAGCGAGATAATTTAATGGCAATGGTTTATTGGGTAGAGGATATTCAATTGGTGAAATGTGGATTTGGTTGTGTATCGTAGTTTCTAAATTATTGAATGATTTTTTTTTTTTGTGGAAGTTTAGGGTAATGAAATGTAATCAGAAATAGGAAGGATTTCGTCTCATTGAATCTAGTTGGGAAGTGTTAGCTTCCCAACAACGTGGGAATATGTCGTGAATCCCTAATTGCGCTTCCATCGAAGGCTAAACCAGTGGACACCTGTTCCTGTAGCCGGCGCATTCATACACCCACGCGGCACACACGAATATCATTAATAGCTGGCATTATTCGCATAGTGGAGATGAAGTATGTCATTAGAGCAGGCAGACCGCCCGCCGACAAACGGTGAATCAAGACTCGCCCAATACCTCGAGTATCGTCGGCGATAATTATTGTTGCCTCTCTAATGGAACTTCAATCTGTCCATTCACTGTTCTTTACAAAAAGCAAATATTTTTTAAAGCTATAAGTACATTTTTTTCCTACTTCGAGATATTTTATCTTCTTAAAGTGTCATTTAGAAAGAACTCCATTATGGAAATTAGTTCTAATTTAATTCCTTATCAAATTGAACTTACATTACTTTCAAAAATGACGGTTCGTATACCTTTTTTAAAGTAAAGTTCTCGAGATACCACAAGTCCGAACTTTGACATTTGCTTAAACTTCTTCATAATTCCTATAGCACCGTACAATTGGAGAGTAGAAAAGTGCAAGTTCCAACGTTCGCCAACTGCGAATTCAACGTTGGAATGAATATTTCTAAAAAGGAGAGCAGTGTGACGTTCCGCGCTTTCATTAAAACTTTTCTTCCCCTTTTTATCAGTCAATCGTTCTATAATTCCGATGTGAGGTTGGAAATTGATTCTACTTCTAGAATCACTACCATTAAGGCAAACAATCACAGGAAATTTGATTATCATTTTCCGTCTGTGAATCGTATGTCATTATTACTAAAGCGTTGGCGGTCGCTTGAACTTTCGGCTTCAAAGTGCCGCGATCGATGGATAATCTCGATTTCAAGTTGTCGAGCCGCACCTGACCTCTCCGCAACACACTTTCTCGAAGAGTCCTTTCGCGGCGTGGAGAAAAAGTTTCTGCGACGAAAAGTTCCCGGCGGTCCTTCAACAGGCGGCCAGACGATCGGCCTGTAAAGTTCATGACAGAAGATCCCTATGAAAAGCCCGAAGCTCGAAGTTAATGAGCCGCGCGAAACTTGGCACCCACTTTTAACTCGGCCGAACGTCGGAGACTTTTCGCAATAAAGGAAATACTAATCCTTCCATCCCACGAAATTCCTACTCTCCGTTTCTTCATAAGCAAATATTTTCATTCGCACGCGCCTTTCAATTCTTTATGTTTTTCTTACGAAAGACATTCACGAATATTAGAACAGTTTAACTTCAACGTGACAGAAATATCTTCGGCTAGTTTGCACTGTGGTAATCCGATATCACACCTCTAATTTATTGTACTTTAATTAATTTATTCTTAAAGTTTAAAGTGTACCGTCTCCAAACTTTGCGGGAGGCTAGATCCTTTTCAAAGAGTAGTGTGAACTTCGTCGACGTCTCGTAGTTCTAAAGTAAATTGTTTTATATTACTTTTTTTTCTTCATAACTTCTCCACTGGATTGTATATTTGAGAGATGGTTGCAATGCCACTTTTATATTTACTTCCGTTCAACAAAATTATTTCTCGCTATATTACTGGATAGAGTGGTACGAGGAATACTATGGCATTCACGGTATTCCAAAAATTTGGCGAGCGATCGATGCGCACAAGCGGCAGGCATTTTCATCTAAGATTAGAGGACAGGCCACGATTAGATGGAGCTAATTATTCTCCGGATATGTAGGAATGTCCGATATTATCTTACATTGGCTGGCAAGTGTACCATCTGGGAGGTTGCGCGAGCCACGTTAATGTCGGGCAGCTGTTCTGTGCCACGGATTGTCATCCCATTGGATATTTAGTCAGTAACAATTACTTGTTTTAAAATATAGCGAATCGCTTGTGCACATATTTTGCTCGACAATTCCTTCATACTTCATTCCCGTATCTATAAACAATATATAAAAAAAAAAAAAAAACGCCGCGAATAACATGTGTGTTGTTCGTTTGGCAAAATGAATTTTCATTCGGCTATTCGATCCCCGCAAAATACGTATGCGTTCTGTACATATTTGTTGAAGTAAATACAATTTCAAGAGTAAAATTATTAGCGAAACACTAGTATTACAATGATGGACGAGAGATTTCCAAAGCAGATGGTCAATCTCAATTCAATGGAAATTTGCAAATTCCCGATCTGTTTTGCACAAATTATTCTACAGAAAAATAATTCTTTCAAAAATACTTAGACAATAATTTCGGCAACGAACTATTGGATGTGTTACTGCACTATTTATACGAATCAATGGTATTTGAACCAGAACATTTAAACTAATTGCAAATCGAGACCTATCTCTTCGATATCCATAACGCGGCATGTATCGGGTCTGGGAAAACGTGTCGCGTACGTACCGAAGTGTCCGAAGTTCGCGTCGGCGTGAGGAGGAGGACTGTGCCGACTGGCTCTCTCGGTGTGCCTGGCGTGCGGCAAACTCCGACGGGTTCTCCCTTACAACAAGTTGTGGACCACGGGGTCGCTCGGGATCACAGAGGGTTGCAGAGGGTGGCACTGGCAGGCAAGCAGGCTGGTTGAAGCGCGATTGTGTGCCGCGCGTTTGTGTACATCGGCTGAGCCGAGTCGACTGGCGAGTGAGACAGAGACAGAGAGAGAGAGAAGGAGAGGGAAAGAGGAGGGTTCAGAGTTGGTTGGTAAAAGATGAAGGAAACGTAGGAAGAGGATGGTAGGAATCAGGCGCAGGGAGGAAGGGGCGGGCGGGGGTGGCTTGGCACCGACGACGGCCACGAAAAGTTTCGCCCCGGTCACGTTCAACTTTCGCGCCCGTTCAAAAAAGCCCGGAGAGAGCCCGCTATGCCCGTCGAATTGGGTCACCGACCGAGGCAAGCGTACTACCTGTTTCCTTCCTTGAGACTCTCTCCGTCTCGCCAACCCCTGCTCTGCCAGCCCACGGCCAACTGGCAACCTCCCTCACAGCCCCGACCAAACTTCTTCCCACCCCGGCAACCCCCCCACCGCATATAATGCGCCTCCTTGGATACCCCTCGGCTTCTTCTCTTGCGACCTACGATCACCCGGATTGAGTTTAAGGTCGTTCCTTCGCCTTAGCCTGCCTGCCTGCCTGCCAGCCAGCTCTCCGCTTCAGCTGGGGATAAGCTATGACCGATTCATTCTTCTTTTCAGCTCGCTCGCTCGCACCAGACGAATTGGAGCCGAGAAGAATTGGGTCTCTTACTTTCTGCTGACTTTCGTCCACTGGATATCTAATTGCCTTGATGTGAGTGCTATTAGTAGTTTTATGTCTTATAATGTTAATTCTAGTTTTTAATGTTACTATGTCCCCTTTCGCTTTTTGTGGATCCCTTGAATTTATTCGAATGGTATTTTAATATTCTGATAATAGAAATGTTCGTATTAATAGTAATTATTATTTAATTAGCAGTCATATAAGGCTTCAACTTATCCGAGGAAGATAAAGTAAATATCGAAATTTAAAAAATGAAGTCGCCATGAACGACAGAATGAAAGCTGACAGGATAAAGAGATAATTTTTACATGACGATATTTTAACGTCGCGATAAATCTGACTCGTTATCGTATTTCAGTATGTTTTTTCTTTTACTGAAAGCGGTGTATAAAGATCAAAGAGTTTCAATGTGTTATAAGAATTAAAAGTATTTTCCCCCAATGAAATTGTGGCCTGTCAATCGGTGTAATTCGTTTTTAGTGGCCTTTCATACAGTTATTGTGGTCGGACAGTTTTAGGATGCCCAACTGCCTACGGAAACATAGTAATCCATACACAATTTGGGGCCAAGCTCATTAACTAGATTTACGCATACATAATGCGCCAGCGAACTACTGTCCCCCGCTAATGACGACGCGCCTACATATGCCTCTACAGGCATCAACCGCAAAACCGTACAGGTTCATTGACGAAAGTTGTCAAACGAAACCATATTGTTCACTAGAAGAAGAAAAAAAAGGAATTGCTATTTCGAAACATAGTGAAGTAATTTATCTGATCTTTGCGCACCAATTTTTGTGACCGAATTTTTCTTCACTTATCGGAAAACTTTCCTGAACCTAATAGAATATGGAACTCACATTTTTCGTCCTCTCCAATCACACTCTGAAATGCGATATTGCAAAAATACTCCTATTGCGAGAACGATTAGCGATAGCCATGAGCAATTAGATATTCAGAACATTCTCCTCATTTCCGAATCTCCGAATACCCGAAATAACATCCTCTATGATAGAAATTAGATGGCCAGATATGCGTTCTAGTACGAAAAATCAATACTATATCATCACCAAAGTCCCTTGCGCGACACTGGTGATGGATTAACAAAGTTTTTGAACTTTCGTCTAGTCAAAATGGTCGGAAGGCTTCGGGCGAGTCGAAATCCCCATGCTCCTTTGCAATTAACCTCGCTCGAAAATCGAATTCCATACTCCAAACACGTCATAAACATTAGGAGTGCTAGAAAATACCGAAGAACTTATGCGATACCAGGAGACTTTGGACAGAGAGAGAGAGAATGGTTAACTTCCGGCGGGACATTCGTTCTAACGAACACGGTGATTCATTTCTTCGAGGTTTCTGAATGAAGCGTATTAAAGATCGAAAGGGTGGCAGAGATCAGTGGGCTGTCGGCCTTGAAGGGAAGAGTTAGTCCCTTGGCAATTCGAGGGAGACTAAAGACGACGCGTAGGTGGTTGTAGGTGGAAGAAGGCGGCAGAAGGCCTGCTTTCTCTGTCTCTCACCTGACTTGGAAGGAGGTCCGTGAAGCGAGAGACAGCTCACGAGGCGGCCTCTTCAGGGATCGATCGGCGTCGACTCAAGTCTCCGAAGCACGATGCGGTGTGATCCTGGACGATACGTTCGATCGCAGCCTACCTACTCCCGGCTCCTTCGATCCCACGCTTGCCACACAGAGAGAGGGAGAGAGAGAGAGAGAGAGATAGAGAGTTCCAGTCTCTCACGCACCCCGCAAAACTTATCCGTTCGAGCTCGGACACTCCTCTACTTTCCCGAGTCTTGGGTCGTCTTCCTTCTCGGCGAGCGAGGCTCAAGCGGCAGGGTAACGTTGTCGTCTCCGATCTTGACGATTCGAATTGCGAGCAACCGGAGCACACACCGGCCTGCTGCTGGACCGACGACCGGCTGACTCTCCAGTTTAAGCAGCACTGACGCGCGCCCGTCCGCGCGGCTTTGCATCGAGCGGCTCGAAGCTCGGCAAAATTTTCGGACTTCCCTGGCGCGGTGCTGCAGCTGCCGAGTGGGCAGAAGCGGAGCGGAGCGGAGCAGAGCAGATTTTTCGGGGTAGTGCGCGCTCGGCGATCTTCGGCGCACTAAAACGCGGCGAGAGAGAGAGAGGCGTCCGGTGCGGAGAGGGGCTCTCCCCGCGGTGTTGATCGCTGCTGGGACTCACCTTCTGCCGATCGAACCGGCCGAACCGAGCTGAATTTTTCGGCGTTTACTGCCTTTAGGCCTGCTGCTCTGCTTTACCCCGCCCCTTCTCTCAAATGTTCCCTGCCTCTCATTCTCGCTCCCTTTCCCCGTTTCTCCGGCTGTTTCTCTGTCTCTCTTTGCCGCACGAGCACAAATTGACCCGTCGTTCTCGATCCACCTCACCCTCCCGCTCCCCCACCCGCCACTCTCGCTCTCCCCCTGCTCTCTCTTTCTCTCTCCTCCCTCTCTCTCCGTCTCTCTCCCCAGCTAGCAACCACCCTCCTCACTATCGCGCGCCACTTGCCACAGCTTCCAACCTTTTTACCCCGTTCTACCCTGCTTCCGCCTCCACCACCTCCTTCTCCTCCACCTCCACCACCCTCCCCACCCCTCGGCGTGTCGACCACCCGTCGAGCCACCCCCCAATCCTCCTCCACCTCGTATTCCTCCTCATCCTCTTCCTCCCCATAAGCCACCCCGACCGCCCTCCGCGCCATCCGCCGCCCGGCACCATCCAGCTTCACCACCATCCACCCTGCCAGCTTTCTCTCACCCCCTTTTTATCCCGCTCTCCCTTGCCCGCGCACACACCACTCATTATGGTAGCCTCCCTCCCTACAAGAGTGCCCGTCGCGCGCGTGCGAGAGCGAGCCGGCTTTCCCTTTCCCTCTCTTTCCAATCTCCACCCACCCAACCACCCTCCTCTCTCGTTTCCTCGTTCTCTTCTTTCCGTGTAGCGCGATATCCTTTTCCAACCCCCTCGCGCTCGCTCTCTCTCTTTCTCGCACTGCTCCGCCAGAGAGCAGCCACCCACCCCCGCTAGAACGAGCGAGCGAGCTGTGCGCTTGTCCTCCTCTGCGCTTCGCGTCCTCCTGGCCTCTCCTACATCGGCTGGCAGTCCGACCGCCTCAACCCGCTTCCCAAGCCCCTACCACCTCCTCCTCCTCCTCTCTCTCTCCACCCTCGCACAACCGCCCGCACCACCACCGCACGCCACCCTACAACCCCCCTCATCCTCCCATCCACTGCCTCTACCGCAACCCCGGGAAAACCCTGGAAAATCCAGCAGCGTACACCTAACTTCACCCTCTATGTATTACCCTATGTACGCGCGCGCACATGTACTCACCCCACACACCCACGGCCCCCTTTCCTCCTCCTTCCCCTGTCCACCGTCGCCGCCGCCGCGCCACCCTCCACCCTCGTCGGCCGACGTGTACATTGGCTCTCTCCGTGAGTATATGTGCTACCGAAGCATGTGTTAGTACGCGCACTGTCGGTGTATGTATGTATTGAAGTCTATATGCATTTATATATATATATATATATTATGTATATGTATGTACTTGGAATATATAATATATAGTCGGTGCGGCCGCGTACGTGGCCGTACGTGAGCGTAGAACGCGCTCTGTGTGGCCACACCGGCGCGTCCAAGAGAGACGAGGAACGAAAGAGACGGCGCGGAAGAGAGAGAGAGAGAGAGAGGATTAGAGATATATAACGTATATATGTATATGGATGTATGTATAAGCGCCACATGCGTGACAAGAGAGCCTTGCTGCCCGCACGGCCTACCAACCTCTTCCAGCACGCATGTGGAGAGAGAATCGTGCGAGAAATGCACGCACGCATGCATGCCCAACTAGGATATAGGTGTGCGCGTTCGAGTCTCGTGTACGTAATAGGCAGCGGCCAGGTCACCGTCTGACAAATTGTTTATTTAAAGGATGCGCGTGTTTCAGTTTGCGATTCGTCTCGTGAAGAAATACAGCTGATGTTAAAGATGCTTTGTGATTGGTGGGAGAATTAGTTGGTGTTTGATCGGTTGATGAGGATAAATAATTGCTGGATGTTTTTGGGGAGTCATTAGCGGGGCAGAGCTTTCAGGATCTTCATGGTGGGAATTTTCGACGGTGACCTTAATTCTTCGTATTTGGAAGAAAGTAGAATTCGTGATCAATAAGGGTTTAGTGCGTTTTTGGGGTGGCTGCTAAAAATGATATTGATTTCGGGGTAATGCTGGATTTCGCGTGCGCAAGAGTTCGGAGAGAATGAATATATTGTTCGAGTTATTAAGATAATATAAAAGTATGCTACTCTTATTTGAAAGCCGATAATAGTAACGACTTCTTCTTTTTTTTTTTATCGATTTACTCGACAGTTTCATTCAAAATTTATGATACACCAGTCCAATCATCACGCGACTACAAAACCGGTGGTTATAAACTATTAAATGTTCGTCTACTTTTTGCAAACTATGTCGAATTTCTATGAAGACGCGCGACACAGTGCCGCCCAATTTCCCGAGCGTTAATTCACCGTGGAGAAGCCGCGGGCCGTTATGACGCACGAGAAGTTCCAAAGAGAGCAAAGTCGACGGAGACTTAAAGAGATTTTGGAAAAAGCAAATGTTAATGAAGGTGTAATGGGCGAGGAAAGGGTCTCCGGTCCGGGAAAAAGTATGAACACCGCTTGATGAGGGCATAGCAGCAAGCTGGCGCGCTGGTGCCCGCATCCCCCTGTGGTGCGTGGTGCACAGGCACACCACATCGCTCGCAAATCCGTACACTCTAATTGGCCAAATTTACTAGCTCAGCGGGCAACGGGTGGAGGAGCGCAAGAGGACAGGGAAGAGGGAGAAGGAAGAGTGGGTGGGAGGTGGTGGACCGAGGGTGGCAGATTTTTACTCCTGTTGATTGGAAAAATGTGGCCCGCGGTATGCCTGACCAATTTCCCGGGGAAAAAGTGGCCTCATATGGACCGCCTATGGACCAGTTTTCGCGTGAATTTTTGCGCTTGCCGATATCTCGCGTACGTGCGGCCACCAAGTACACATACCGCCGGATAAAACAGGATAATCTAGATACACGCAGCCGGCTGGTGTGTGACGCTCGGAAAAAAGGCCGGCTTTCGCCGGCCGATATAACCACTTAATGCGCACTGGGCATTAATGTGTCGAAGTGTTTCGCGATATTCGCATATTAGCTACTTTCGCATTGTCCGCCGATAACCAACTCGCCACATGCTTTCACCAATTTGTACAAGAATTACTATTATTTCCCAATTCTTTCAATACAAAGTTATATAATTAATTTAAAGCTTTTCAGCGTTTGATAAAGAATTTTATTTGCGTATGAGAATTGCTGTGATATAATGCGAAAATAGGAATGTTATACTTCTCTTAATAAGGAAACTGAGAGATCTTTAACAGTTTGATGAGAGTAATCTTTCGAATCAACTCAAAGTCTCACAGAAGATGATTACCCTTTCATTTCGAATTGAAGTCTCATTCTCAAAAGAGTGAGAAAATAAAAATCTTCAAAACTTACAACTCTCGTCTCAAAAAAAATGCTGTTGCAATATTACAAGGCTCTCCGAACAGCGGAGCAGCAACCCTTCACTCGAACTGCCGTTGAAACGGAAACGCTTAAAAGATATCGAAAGGAAATCAGAACTTCTCGGAGTTCCTACTTCCCCTTTCCCTATCTCCGTTCTCAAGCACAGTTACACGTTTCACATACTTGCAAACAACTCTCCCTCGAACCTCGCACGTGTCTTTTCTACACCTCATACATTCAACCATTCCACCCACGCTGTACATCCACAGACGAAGAAAGATAGGTTCTCTCTCTCTCGCGCGCGCGCGTTAAAAATAGCCACTAATCATCCCTCGGTCGATCAGCTCGAGCGAGGGTGAGGAAGCAACGCGGCGGGGAAACGACCGAGTTTTTCGATGGGCTCTCGCAGCCCCGTCAACAATTCATACTCACATCTCTGGGCGAACACACACGCGCGCGCGCGCGCGCACCACTTAACCCTCACGATTTTCGATGCAAGACGACTTCCTCTCGTCGCGCACTTGGACGCGCGCGTGTGCGTCACGAAAAGCAGAGCAGCACTCGAATTACCGTGGCGCCCTGGCGGCTGGGGTTCTGCAAGGGCTGCTCCAAGAAAAAGGACAATTGTCCCGCACTCGAACTCGAGTGCTACGCGCGCCACCACCACCACAACCACTGCTGTTGTGTCACCAACCGGTGCGCTCTCTTTCGACGCATGTAATTGCTGGGAAACATGGCTTCGACAGCAGCAGCCGGCAGGTGCAATCGGCGCAATCAGGCATTAGAAAAAGCTAGCTACGAAAAAGCGCAGAGGAATATTTTCCCGCGCTGTGTATACACGTGTGTGGATATCACACGCCCTTCGATGTCAGGCCGCCCTAAATTAGCACGGCGACGACACTCGCAAAAACTGGCATAGAAAAAATCCCGACACCCAGTCTACTCGGTAACCATCACCCCTTCCTTCCTATAGTTCGTTCTCTCTTTCTCTCCTTTACTACCCTCTGGCAGCAACGCGTGTCCCGTAATCGATGTTTTACGGCGCGTCGCGGCCTTTTTCGCGGTTTCCTCGCTATTCCCCTGTTTATTAGGAGTCCGTTATCCATGCGCCGGTGTCGCCGTCGCCCCGATTTTCACCCGCAAAAAAAAAGCAACAACCGCTCACTCTCTCCCCCATCGACAATTACACTTTTCCCGAAGAGGAACGAGAGTATACAGTGGAGTTTTAATATCCAGAGAGCGTAGCTACCACACGTTGACATGTTATAGGAATATTGAGATTGATGGGTCGATTTGGTACGGGAAAGAATAATTAATAGTGAAAGCGTCACTCACAAAAGTGGTTGCCTGGTCCAGCGTAGTGGTGGCCCTTGTACGCAGCAAAGAGTCCGGGGTTGATACCGATCTGCAACAAAACTCGTTCGTCTCAGTTCGAGCCGAGAAACTTTCTCGATTGTGTATCATATACCTGTGAATGTAATTGGTTCGCTTTAATGAGCTGCGATTGTTTCGCTTGTTCCGTGCGATGATGCAATGACAAACATGTGAGAAACAGATTACGTAGAAGATATATTGCTGTATCTTAGCAAGACAGTTCTGGGATAAATGATGTCCTGTTTGTCACGATTTTTTTTTTTTTTTTACTAAAAGGTAACTTTGCCTTTGTCACTTTGTTAGATCCGACTGGCATACAATTTCTAAGTTGAAGACAATAGACAGTGCAGTAAGGGCCTGTTTATCGTCTTTCGCTTCTTCGACCTGTCAAACATTAGCTGACCCTATTGACGGCTGGCGTCCGTCGGGTCAAAATGGCTGACACCTGGACACCACGTGTGCGCTCGGATCCGTCGCGCATCGTTGCTCTCGACGATAAATCTATTCTGCTAAACCTGACTTGGGCTCAGCTGGAATCTTAGTCAAATACGTCGTAGCTAACAAACCCTTGATAATCGTATCTAAGTGAAAGGAAGTTTAAACGAGATAATGGACAATAGGAATCCATATGGTTCGAAATAGTTTACCAGAAATGGAAACTATAATATGTACAGAATTAACTTAGCGATGTTTTTAAAAAGCCACGTAATAATTTTACATTGTTGAAAGAGTTCACTGCAAAATTCATAAGGAAAAATTAGTGACTGATTAATTTTAAATCATTGAACTAGGATTAGTGATGTAATAGAGAGGTTGAATGCTTTCTCTGTATAGCAAGGAAACCCGGAGATTTCCATTGTTTACAGTCGGTCTAATAAAATCGACGATAAATAAATTCTACAGAATTAACTTAGCGATGTTTTCAAAAAGCCACGTAATAAATTTGTTGAAAGAGTTCACTATAAAATTCATAAGCAAAAATGATTGACTGATTAATTTTAAATCACTGAACTAGGATTAGTGGTGTAATGGAGAGGTTGAATGCTTTCTCTGTATAGCAAGGAAATCCGGAGATTTCCATTGTTTACAGTCGGTCGTCAATGTAACGAGTGATTTCCCGGGATAATAGCTGCGGCAGCGATACAGAAATAATGATCATGTCCTTAATCTGGGCTTTCATCGACGACGGCGCTCTCCTTTATTCCCACTTGAAATACTTTGAGCGATTTCAATCTTCTAGAAATTATTACGCGGCCAGCCAGTCAGCCAGCCAGCCAGCCAACGAGGCTTATTTCCAACCAGTTTCCGTGCCCGACGATAGGATTATTGTCTCTGCAGCTTTGTTCGCTCCAGAGTCATTTACGTCCTTCGAGAAAAATAGTCCTCTCGGAAATTCCGACTGCGCACCGTCTCTCCTTATAGGACTCCTCCTTCCAACACTTCCTGTTCCTCCATTCGGCTGAGCTTCCGCTCATCGCCTCTTAGTTAGTTACGATCACTCGACTTCAACCCTTCCCAATTGATTTCCGCGGCTACATCTTTCGATCGCAATTAACGACTTACCAGATACTTTTCTTTAAGAGTCTTACGAATGTATGATTTATCGATGATTTGATTCGTGGAATTAGTTGAAACAGTATTATGTTGTAAGTTTTAATTTTTCAGTAACTATAAATTGATATCTACGTGATATTCATCGTTTTCAAAAACCTATTACAAAATCATATACTCGATCAATGGCACTTTGAGTTTGTTTGTTTTATGAAATGTACTGTTGGCGGAATGTTTTGTGAAGATTACAATAAACTATGGTTAAAAATTTAGGTTCTAGTAAATAATTGAAAGCTTTCAGCCATCAGCGATCGCTACTAGGTATATTCTATCGAATTAATATATTGAAACACCATGGAATTATTAATAAACACGCCAGATTTAATTCACTGATTCAGTTGTGGATGAAAAATGGAAAAAGCGGAGCATTTTCAAGGATTATCTGCGAAACCAGTAAGATTTAGCGAGAGTGCGGAGTTCACGGTGGAGGGGGTGGGCTTTGCTTGTAAACCGGGCGACGGGGCATAAATGTTTTTTTAACGGAGAGCCTCGGCGAACTGAAATTTTCATCGCGCGAACGCTTCGATCCGCGTGAACTTTCGCCAAGCTGGCTGGCATTTTTTTACTTCGAAACTCGGCAAGAGGACTAGGATGACTGGAACAAAGAATCACGGAAAGAAGCGATTGTCCACAACGAATCTTTTGTGAATAGTACCTGAAGCGTCGAGCATTACTTCTAGAATGAATTCCTCTTGTTTCGCGGAGTAAAAAAATGCTGGCGGATGCTTTTTACTTTCGCATTTCACAGGCATCGGAGAACACAATAAATTTTCTACACATTTTCCACGGACTTCATTTGGCTAAGTATCAAATTTAAAATTCGAAAACAAAATTTACCCACTCTCTTTGTTTGAATATCGGAACTTTTACTTTGAGTCCTGCGGGCATTCTCGAAAACACACCGCCAGCCTGGAATAAAATAAACCAATCGCGGTGAAACGAATCACTGATTTAATTACACAGTAATTACACGAATTCCTCTGAATTTCATTAAATCAAATACGAAATTTATACCGTAATTTATTTCCCTATATGCTTTGCCTCCTTCGGCCTTTATATTCTCTACAAATTAACGTATTTTTTCTGAGTAAACCGGCGGTCGGCAAAGTGTTAAGAATTATTTCCTAATAAAACCTATCTGGAATTGGAAACTTTGGAGAATAGAAAATGCAATCATCTTCGGGCGATTCTTTTCCACATAAAGTAAAAGAGAAAGAAAGAGAGAAAGAGAGAGAGAGAGTATCCTCGCGATGGATTCGTGTAGACAGTTCTTAGTCGCGATTATGCAATGCGGCCTGTCACAGATGTGGTGGTACCTGTTGCGCAACCACATTATCTTCGCTCTTCACTCAGGAGTCTGGGTAATTAATAACGACAAAGTCCAAGGATAACCAACAGAGATGCCATTAGTCGCGTGCATATCTTCTTGTTCTCTCCTTGTTTGGTGTACTCGCGTGTACCAGCAGCGTCTGTTTCGCCCTTTTGCCAATATACATACTGCTCTACACGCCTCAACCAGCGTCGCTCTCCGCTTTATTGGCGATGAGCTTGGAATACATTCTGCACGTTCCACGAATATTTTAAGCTAATGAGAGAATAGTCTTCTCTATGCTATTGCTGCCCGCTTCTTCATTACTTAAAATCAGACGAGAAATTCCTTGAGAGATGCTCGAGTGAATTTGTCGAATGATTTTTATTTTAATCTGAAATAACTTCGATGGAAAATGAAGGATCCTTCGAACGAAATAAAACTCATACGAGCAGAAGTGAAATAAATGTATGACTTCGCGTAAGAAATATTCGCGTGCTTTGTCAATAGCAAGGCCAAGCAATCAAGAGAGTGTACTCAAGATGTATGAAGGACTGGATTTACAAAAAAAATTGCATATACTTGAGAGAGAAAAAAAAGAAGATCCAATATAAAAACTGTACTATCAAGTAACGTAAGCACGGATTAATAAGAATTCGAGGAAGCGGGCGAGCATTATCGTATTGAAAATTGAGGTGTCGGATATCCTTTTATCGTAGATTTCAGGTGAGAGAGAAATCCTTTGACTCTCGGTTTATAGGTGCAACTGAATACCGAGACAGGGTATTTCTATAGGGGGACGGGCTGCAATAACAGTTATGCGTGGGTCAAAAAGCCCTTGAAAATACGAAACCAAACCAAGCCCGAATTGATTGAGCTTCGGCGGTGGTTCAACGTGACACTTGCCACCTCCTCCTCCTCCTCTTCATCCTCCACCTCCTCTCTGGCTCGCTTGCCTTTTAGCAGGGGAACTCCGGCGTAACAGATTTTATTTTTGACTGATATTTGTAAACATAGCTCGCCGGCAATCCTGTTTGGGGAGGCAGCCACGGGGCACCCTGGATTTTTGGTCAATGGCTCGCTCGCTCCCCCGCACCCATCAATCCTCCCTGCTGTTTTCGTATTTTTGGCTTCACCGCGGTATGACAGACAAAAAATCTCCAAGCTAGCCGGTTTTTAATTCCTACTGATTTTTTGTTTCACTTTTTTGTTCTCCCTCTCTCGCTCTGCCTCTGCTTCGAAAGCATGTTATCGAAAGCTTTTGCAAAGCTAAACTGAAGCTTATGTATATACTGCAATAATTCATCGTTTGAGTAATATTTAAACTCATGTTTTTCTACTCTACTTCTCATTACAAGTACACTTTATTACTAGTTTCATTAACAACAATACAAATTCGATAACCACCCTTAAATATCATTATCCATTCCTCGCAACAATTATATTCAAATTAACCCTACACAAATATTATTCCAACACTTCGAAACTTCGTAGGCCATAAAAATTCCTGAGGATATCTTTAAAATGATATAAAGTGGTTGGTGATACCACGGTGCATAAGTATCGAGGATCTAGACAAAGCCGGCGGGCAAAAGAGCGAGTGAGAGGGCCGGATGCGGTCGTCACGGTGGTCTCGTGGAAATCGCGTTATATCGTTAGTCGCGTATGGCCGCGCGCGCGCGGGCGCGCGTTTCTCCCTCCGCATAAAGTACGTATCGCATTAGCGCGTTAACGCCAATGCGTTAGCCGCTCGGCCGGCGCCGAATGGCGCTTCGCCCAGGATAAACGAGGATAAAATAACGCCGCGCCCGTTTGGCCGAGCGAGCTTGCGGCTGGCCAGCCTAGTACAGAGAGACAGAGAGAGAGAGAGAGAGAGAGAGAGAATAAGAGAGGGAGAATGAGAGAGCGGGAGCAAGGGTGGGCAGAGGGAAGCTTGGGTGTGGAATTGTCGCCGATTGAAAACAACGCGCGTCGGTCAGAGCGTGGAGCAGCGACGAGCTTGGGGATGGGGCCGAGGATGATGAGAGAGGGTGCGAGTGCGGGAGACTCTCTCTTTCTGTGTGTCCCTGCGTTGTGTGCCTGCCAAAGCCTGCTCTCCTGCTGGCTTCAGAGAACCTCCGAAAAGAGGGGGTGGTGGAGACCCACACACCGACCAGAACTATATATGGTTGACCAGAAATCTCTCGAATCACTCGCTTGTCTCCTAGGCATATGCGAATATTAGCATCTTTTGACTGATTGTTGATCGCTATTCGTCTCTATTTGTACTTGCACACGTGCGAAATCTTGTAGTTATTTAATGAATAAAGCTGTACAAGTTGTGGATTGTTTCTTCGCGCGAGTAAGGAAGTTTATACAAGTTCTGTGCTATCGAAAGTTAGTGCTTTTTATTTCGTTGTGATTCGTGTCACTTGTTTCGGGAAACACAAGCTTTTGATGGGACGCGGACTTTTGAATGGTGATTCATTCGACATACAGTGGGATCAAGTTTTTCTCAGTAATCCTAAACAGATTAATTTTTTAATTCCAATGAATACTTGGATAATAAAACAGATTGTCTTACTGAATTCTGTTTATCATTACTGAGGGAAAAAATGGTACCATTAATTTAAAAAAACATTGTTTTGTGGTGCATTTCCTGAAAGATATCGTATGTCGTTCGCAGTACTTTTTGGCACACCCTGTAGAGGGGGTGGTGATGTTCCGGCTCTTCTCATCCGGACTCTCTCCCTCTCTTTCACGGGGTGTCCCGTTGCGTTCGATTACAACGTCGCCCGTAATAACCGAATTGCCCACGGCCCGTTAAAGCGTTTACACCGCTTGACGGATGATCGACCACGGTGACTACACGTTCTGAGCGGCCGTAATATATGAATATGAACCAACCGCTAACAGACTCCGCTCGCTCTCCTCGCAGGATTGTAATCCGCCTCGCTCTGCCTTGACTTCTCTCGCCGTCATCATTTCCCCGCGTCATTCGTTCCCGAACCGTGAATGCAGAAAATGATATTTTGCGAACGAAAGTACTCAGCTTGCTAAATGAACCGCGAAACTACCTCGACGAAAATGACAAACTAACTCAGCAGTTAACCGAAAAGTACCGAAAGTCTTTCGAATACAAAATCTTTTATTTATAATGATCAATTATTTAATTAAAAGTATTTGAACTAGTTTTACTAACTTTGAAAATTCATGTAAAACATTACAAGCTTGCAAGAATTACGCGTCTCATTTCTAAGAATTTATTCCTAATAAAATACTGCCAAAATTAAACATGCAAACGCTCCTAAAATTTGCACGTGTCTCATCCAAAGTCTACCATCCACCCTTACACTAAGTGCTTGCACAGTGAGTCTCCCGATTGGCATTTATTGTCGCGGGTACGGGGATTTCGTACAAACGGGCAAGTAACACGTACGATTCGATTGGTGAGGCCAGCAGCCGTGTTAAGCGAATTATCATTCACGGCCCGATAAAGCCTTTACGTCGTAAACGAGGTCCGAATGCGCGTTCGGCTCGCGTTGGAGAGAAGAGCGTGCAGTGTTGGAAAAGGGAGACAGTGTGATATCGGTAGCGAGCGAACGAGAGGTGAGCTCGAAGAGAGAACGAGCTAACCAGTGGTCTGCCGCATCCGCAAATTCCCGGAGAAAAATCGCCCGGGTCGCGCCAACTATCTCTAGCCCGTAAAAAATTCCTAAAACCCGGCCAGGGTGCGAGAGCGCGCTGAAGAGAGGGCGAGGGGCGGAAGTGCGGGCGGCGGTGGGGGGCGGAGAGGGGGGCGGGGGACGGCGGCGGGAAGTAATAATGATTTCGAGCCACAGTTTGGCAAGGTGGCCGCACACACGCGAGAGCTCTGCCGGCTCACGTGTGCATTCGTTCGTTCGTTCGTTCGTTCGTTCGTTCGTTCGTTCGTTCGTTCGTTCGTTCGTTCGTTTCCCGGCATCAGGCGTGATAACCGAATTGGGTATGGGCCATTAAAGCGATTACGACACCTGACGAACGCGCTACAAACGGCCATTTGTCGTCGTTACGATCATCCCCGGACTTCGTCGCGTCGCCTCTTCCCTCGCTCGAACACCTCTCTTCCAATCCCTTCCGCCCCCCCCAACACCACCCACCCTCCACGGCTTTCTACTGCTTCTGCCGCCTTCGCGATGGATTTCCCTGCTAACTAGACGTCCGTTATGCCGGAGACTAATCGGGTTAATCGGCCTACACCTTCACCGGCGACGCCTTCGATCAGAGAGAGAGAGAGAGAGGGAGCACGTTGCTATACGAAAATATGTAGAAACTCACACATACAGAAATCGATAGAACTGTCATTCGCTACTCCCTCCTTCTCCACCTCCTCCTCCCCCACTGATGGGCCCCCTTCGTGTCGAGCTGTCCCTCTAATCGACTCGCTGGCAATTAATGCCGCCCTAATGGTTACACGTGATTTGTCACTCGTACTGTCATGTTCACCGTGATTCTACCGATCGTGAATCGAGTTAATATCAACGGCTTTGAATTCCAGCTGTTTTGTTTAATGATTTAAGAAATTGTGAATTGCAACGCTGATCGATAAGGTGTTGGGGGAATATAGCTGTGTGGATTGGATCAACGCGTTGAGAAAGTTTGTAATTTAGGTATGGAATAACGCTTGGCAATTTCTCTTTGCTCAAGTTCTTCTTAAAGTTAAGGGGAAAGTTTTAGAGTGTAAAACTTGTACTTGGAAATGGTAGAGGGAATTCGTAACTCGTTAGAAACGCCGTCAAATTTCATTCTGAATGAACGATAGAAAATCCGGGTTCTTCCGGCGTGTATAAAATGTAGTATAATATCAGTATTAATTCAGGAACTCACTATTATGATGTCGAGGTTGTTGGTGAGATGATCCGGAAGGACGCGCTTGCTCACTTCCTCCTCCGGCATGCCGTCAAACCTGTCGTGCTTCTTCCTCTCTTTGTACGTTTTCGCTCGTTTCTTTGCCTCAGCCAGCTCCGCTCTGCGCAACGGAATAACGAGGTTTCTCTTAGAGAATGAATTTTCAATTATTTGCTGCGTTAATGAGGATCTGGTGCAGCGTAGTAGAAGCAGTATAAGTCAGGTTGAAAATAGTTTAATGCTATAATAGTCTTTATTTTGAAGAGCAAAATGATAAAGTTAGCACGACTCTTTTCTTCTTTTGTAACTTTGTTTTGTTTGTTTTTTATCCACTGTTATAAATCACACGTACATCTTGTTCGTGGTTTATTTATTCGATTATCGTGTGCATGCGAGAGAAAGGGAGAGAAAGAGAGTCTCTCTGGCACTTGTGAATGGAAAAATGCTCCTTTCACAACTGTTCCGCAAAAATTGAGTATCATTGAGATTTGGTCAGGCACTGTGCGTTTTACAAGAGCGACCGTGATGAAAGGACTCCATTGAATGCAACAAATATTTCAAATCATTTCACTTTTATTACCCGCCGCTTTTTAACCTATACCTCTTCTCTCGCACGCATTCCGGGGACAGGAGAGCGCGCGCCGGTCAAACAATGTTGTTTGAATGGACACAGATTGTTTTTTCAGTCGATTTCCGCTTATATTTTGTTGGTTATCCCAAACATTTTCTTCCGTTTAAATGCCAATCAGACCGGCGATCCTGTGAATCAACTAGTCGCGTGATTAATCGGCTTGCGATCATTTTTTCTCGAATTGCTAGCAGTATTTACAAAATAACTAGCGTGGGAAATGGGTTAATACTTGTTGTCTAACTTTTCGATTTTATTCGTTTATGATTTATCAATTGCAATTTATCAAACTCAAAGAAGTACAGTAAATCTCTCATGTTGAATCTGCTCTTTAAATCAAATAAAAACATATTAATTATTTAGATCCTTTACAGTTCTCGACAAATCATTTTATCCTCCACGAATTGCATCGCGTTCGTTCAACATAAGTTTTATTAACTAAGATTTTATATCGTGCGACTGAAAGTGAGTTTGTTCTTGTCGAAAGGGCGGGGAAGGGTAAAGTTCACGATGTACTAGAGAGCGTGACATCGATAATGTTGTTACGCTGACTTCTCCTGCATTGATTACAGCGGCCAGCCCATTAATTAGGAATCGCATTTCTGCGAATGGTAGTGTAAGTGTCAACCAATATTAATGAGCACGTTCGATTACGTGGTTTCGATGAAGCGGCGCGGAATCCCCCTCTGTGGTAATTCGGCCAAAGTCGGGTGTAAATATGTAACTGGATCCGTTTACAACCTAACTAGATTATTGATTCTAGCCGGTGGCGCAAACAGCTTTGACCTTCGCCGTTTAAGGACCTTAAGGTCCTCTTAATAACACTCCTTCTCATCCACTTGGAATCCCTCGGGCCCGCCGCCGGTTTCACTGGGGTTTTAATCTCCCTTTAAACGTAAAGTTTACTCCACTGCATAGTTTGCATAATTCCGGCGATACCTTGCCGTCCGCTCGTTACGATTAAAGGCAGTTTAAAAGTTACAGGACGAAACCGCGCCTGCTAAAGCAGCCCTTTCCGTGTGCTAAGTGTTCCAACACGACAGATCCGTGACAGATTCTTACATTAGGGAAGAACTTTCCCTCGCGCTCCTTTATTATCGGATAACATCATTACAGAGGTCCTTGGAGAACCCATTCCACCGTCAAGGCAATTATGGTTCGAGTAATTACATTGTATTTAATTCAGTTATAACATGTGCAAAGTAACTATCAGAATTTCTTTAATCGCTGGCCTTTTGGTATTGAACTCAATTAAGACAGTAATCAGTAATTGAGTAAAGCCAATTCCCTTTAATTTATATTATCTTCAATTTCTTTTGCTTCTATAATGTTCATTACTTTAAACTTTCTCGCAGTTAGCAAATGACTGACTTATTCCTAATTAATTAGTCGCACGAATAAACAGCCGTTGGCTTTCTCGGAAATGACCTTATTTCAAAATAAGTATAATTGCACCACTGACCAAGTGAAGATTTAAACGAGAAGGGGGTTGTAATTCAAAGGAGCTAAAAAAGGAAGCTCATTAATAATGCAAAACTCACTCCTCCGGCGTGAGAATCATCTCGGATTTTCTCTTGCGGCCCCTCTTCTTCGGTTGATGGGCAGCCATTTGCGGGTTGACGCTATTGCAATTGCCGTTCATCACGAGATTCATCTGAAGATGTTGCGGCCCGGACAGCGGTCCGGGTGGCGTGGCCGTGGGTGTATTCAGACCGGGTTGGGCGCCGCCCGGACACGTCATGTTCTCTGGATTGCCACCAGGACTACTCGCTGTCCTCATGCCTCCCATTGACATCTCCTCGTCCACGAATGAGTATGGGTCCACTGGTGTCTCGCATTTGATCGCAACCTGCAAAACAACGGGATTGCATTCCCCGTTAGCTTCCAATATCCCTTTGACACATAATATCAAGTTTACATAGTGTTGTTTGCTATTCAAATAGTTTTTAATATTTTATTCATGTGGCAGTTCTTTAAGAACGCGAGTTATATGTTGCGTTTCTACAGTAATGATATTCTGATGCGTAGGTCATGGTGAGATAAGAATGATTTATCTATTAACTCTTTATATAGCCTTGTGACTTATTGTTGAAAGTTACATTCTCATATTTTATTTCTATTTAACAGTATTCTTCCCTTCTATAATTCTTTAACACAAAAATTTAGCTATACTTTGCCGTTGGCAGATCTTCGATTAACATCGATTCTCGCATCATTTAAGAATCCATTATGCGATTGATCCTTCGCGGCAGGAGAATGCGATCGCTTTGACAATCAGTGAGCATTACATGTCAGGCAACATTACAGTTCCATTTATCGGGAGTAGAGCGGCGCAACTCGGTATTTACCGGTGTTTATCGTTACACTTATTTACCAGCGGCAAATAAGAACCGGCTGATTGAATATCGATGGTATCTCGAGGGGCCGCCGGGGGCCGGGAGAAGCCGACCTGCACAAAGCCTTCTCTCTCTCTCTCTCTTTCTCTCTGTAAGCGAGGATGTCGGCCTCTCTCTCTGTGTAGGTGAGAGAGTCTCCTTATCGCTAAAACACCGTTCGCGACCTTCGGGCAAATGCGCGCGCGCACGCATACTCTAGAAAAGAATAAAAGGGGTTGGAACGCTGCCGCCGCCGCCACAGCTTATCGGTACAACTCTCGCCGCGGCGGCGGCGTCGGCGGCACCGACCCTTATCTTGCGCTCCGTTTCAACCTCAATCGCGAGGTTATCGCGAGGTCAAGAGCGCCTACGTATAAGACACAGTGCGCGTATATTTCAGGCCGAAAAATACTAACTCCGAGATGTTTACTTCCCGATGCGAACCACTACCTCCTTGCAGCTCTACCCCGTCAACTTCCGGGCATGAACAAGTATCGATATTGTCATTTTTAAAGTGTTATTTGTAAATGGTTATTGTGATTATTAACCCTGTTAATTGATAACATGCTTTGGTGTGATTTGTATCATTGATTTTTGTAAAGATTTGTATCTTTGCAAAGAAGTAAGAAATGATAGTGTAATTATTAAGAATACTACTGAGATTGAAATAGATAGAATATGTTGAATTGCTTTTATTCTAAATTCAACCTACCAGTATGTTAAATTGTTTTGCGGCAATTGGTAATTAGTAGATGAAATTTGCCTGGTTTATTTTCCATTGGAGTTCAGTTTATTTGTATAGCGGTATAGAGTTGCTAATTTGCGTGGGCAACATTTATCACACCTGAGGTACACGATGAATATCATTCAGTAGTATAGCAGAGCAAACTCATCGGGCGACGCAGCAAGCCCTCAGCGATGAACTTGTTCTGCGGCTTTCAGGAACTGGAGTGTTAACGAAAATGAGGTGTATCGCCGCTACCAAGGAGAATTCGATCTCGGCGAGGAACCAATAAATCCGGGACGTGTTCGAGGCTGACAATTCGATCAGGCGAATTTCCCGTCCAACTCAATTGCGAGTGAGCGCGGACTTCTGTTCTTCTCGAAAAGCAACCGACGCGTTCGCGCGCGCATCTAGGCAGCACACTTTTTTTATTGTAATTATTCTCGGTAAAGTGTAACTAGATTTCTTGTCTCAATTTGACTGGCGAGAATCCGTGGAATTTCACGCAGGTACTAACACCATGGATTTTCTAACAAAAGCAGAGATCGAAAAAGCAGCTTGTAAATAGTACTATTCATTCATACAATGAATCGTAATGTTAATCAATCTGTTAACCGTGTAAGACTAATTAATCCATCGCGCAAGATACATTACTGTAAAGCAGGAAATCCGCTGGGAATATTCGTAGTCAATTATTTTTCATTGCGTCACTCTACCACCGTCGAAATCATCTCGGTACTGGGGAATTGCATCCTTTTGAGATTACATCAGTTATTTACCAGAGTTACTTGCATTTCCCTGCTATTTACTCTAATTTACTGGTAGACGTGTTTCCGTTGCATGACTCGACCGGTTAACAGGTTAAAGTACAATGATTGCATCACCTAATTACTTCTCCGTGGCTAATTGTTGCATTCGCCTTCCTTTTGTTCGACTGACCCGCTCACGAAGGGAGCCTCGTTACTACTGCTCCACTCTACTCGGTGAAAGAATGAAATGCCGACTTGTATTTGCTGCCACTCTCCATCCTCTTCCCCGCGCTCCACCCTCGTCGCACCACCCCCGTCTATCTTACAAGAGGCGCATTACGCCGACGTTGTTTCCGCGAGGGCACAAATATTCTCGGCACAGATAGCGTCTTTTCCTCTAACAACCCCCTTAACGTTGTCATTGTGTGCGCGACTCCGTATAGGGAATAAGCATTCCTCCCTCGTAAGGGCTGTTTTCTATGCTTTCCATAGTTGCATCAATCTTTATCCTCCAACTCTCAACTATACACGAATTTTTCAATCGTGAATAAATTAAGAGAATTTAATATAAACTCGAAATAATGCAAGTATAATTTTCACATTGAAATTAGTTTGATTCTATTTGTCTAAAGTGAAAAGGTATAGAAGTGAACTGTCAGTAGAATAGTCTGACTAAAATTCGATCAACGTATTAATGAAAGATCAACTGTTTGAAGGAATGCAATAAATCTTTATATCTCGACCTTCGAAATTCTTAAGGTCGAAGGGATTTAAGAATACAAAAGGCACAAGGTCCCTGCGAATACAGTCCAACCCTACCATGACAATCAAAGAAGGGCTTTTGGAGAGAAAAATGAAATAAAAGAGCAAAGAAAAGAAATCTCGGATTCCCATGCTCATCGAAGTGCGATGACTGCCGTGATTCATGCTTGTATGACTCGAAATAATGCTGAACAGGATTGGAGCGATATCCATTGAGTACTCTGTCGAAGCCAGTAGGAATTCGTTGCGCTTGGACGGGGTGCGCACAATGGCTGTGTGGAAAATGGAGAAAAGGCTCACCTGTCCGAGAGCGGAAGCGGTCGCGCCAGGTTGCTGGGGTTGATGCGCTGTCGCTGAGATGGGCGTGAGGGGTGTATGGGGTGTATGGGGCGTGTGTGGCGTGTGCGGTGTCAGCGGCGTGTGGTACTGCTGACTGCTGTCACCACCGGTGCTCCTCATCTCGAGGTCCGGGCTCGTCTCGTAGCCGTCGTCCCTCGCCTCCTGCTTCACCATGATCCCTGCGAGAGCCCCACCGAGAACAGAAAAAAGGACAGTGCGCCCTTTCAATCTCCACTGAGCGCCACCTTCTATTGCCTACCCGTACATTCCCGCCTTCCCCTCTCGCTCTTCTATCCTCGGCCTTTATTATCCATTTGGCTTGGCTGGCGTGGGCACACGCACCCACTTGTCAACCACTTAAGGACCCTCGCGACCTTATTAATTCCTTCGTCGCTCGCCCATTCCTTTATACACAACACACTCTCTCTCTCTTGTGCGCCTCCAACCATCGCACACTACGATTTTATTACGAATTTCGTCCAATTTCGAGAGGCGATTATTGCTAGTTTATCCTTGGTTGTAATTAATAGATGAAATCGGAATAAAGGTATCTTTGTTTGAAGTAGGATTTATTTTTAATCGGTAACACTATTATGATACTTTGTCAATGAATAAATAAGACGTAGGAAAAAGTATTAGGAAATACTATCCGCGATACCCTTTTGCATTGTCATTGCGAACAAGAAGTTTTGAATTCCACTCTGCTAATTATTTGCTGTTTCCCATTTCCGATGGATGGAATTTGAATAAAATTAAAAGAAGAGGTGCGTGAGCGTTCGTTCCAGAGGGGGTGGGAGGAGGGCTAGTTCAGCGTTCGAAAGTACCCATCACATTGGAAAGAAAGGGATGGGTGGCAGTAATAATTCCGGCTTTTAATACAAATGCCCCTCGATACTTCTGACCGATCTTTTTCCCGACAAATATCATTGGCACACACACACACACACACACACACACACACACACACACGTGTATATGCATAGCGAAGCTGGGCGAATCCACGGCGGACTGCAATTGAAAATGAACGGCGCGGCGGTGGCCGGGCTGCACAAACGCCGGAAATTTTTGCGCAAATGACAAATGCATAAGTCGTGAACCACATTGGTCTGGCGAGTGGGAGGGTTGCGAGGAGGATGGGCGGGTGGTGGTGGTGTAGTAGCGCGCATATGGGCTCGGCATGGTACAATATATAAAATTAAAATGATATTTGATTCGCCGGTGAGACCTTTGTCCGCGAAATAATCGGCCAATATTGAATTATCATGAGGCTACGGCGATATTCAGTTTTTTTCCTCCCGGTTATTATATGCCTACGTATGTGTGCGTGGTTGACGAAAAATATTTATTGAAACTTTGATGAGTGAAGGATTTTCTAATATCGATTTATTTTTAGTGTTTGATAGGAATCAGGAATCAGCTGTTTCTTTGAGCGAGCGTGTAAATTTGTCTGTGAAAATTACTCCGGTCGTTGAAAATAAGTATCGCAAAAAAAATTTCATTTAGTTTATATCTTGGAAAAATAAATTTCGTCAACTGTTTATACTTAAAAGAACGACAGTCTTTGAAAATATTTCTGGGTCATCGAATAATTTCAGTATACACACACACACACGCGCGTAAGTATTATTGCGACGAATATAACACAGCATCCGAAAGATACTTTCAAACGAATGACGAACAACAAAAAGTACACACACACTTTTACAAAATAACGGAAAAGGTCCACCGAATGATTTTCATAAGAGGGGGGAACATCTGCGATAATGAATTAATAGCGAGGGCCAATTTGATTGGGTAAAAAATCATCGCCACTCGTCTCTCGGGCGCACTTCTTCGCCCGCTAATTAATAAGCGCGCGCGCTCTTCCGAAGCCCGGTGAGTGGCAAATTTCTATTTTATTCGTCGGGTACGCGCAATTCATCTCTCACATATTTATAGGGAATGCGCGCGTATAAACGCGTACGTATGTACACGTGCATTATATTGCATTGTATTTTAACGTGATTATTCGAGATCGGCACTGCTCGGCAGCCGCTTCACGCCGAATGTTAAATGCATTGTTTTTCGCCCTGTATTTGTTAAGGGGCGAAAAATCGGCAGGGAAAAGCATTTCTCGCCTGTGTGCATATGTACCTTGTGTACTCCCGCAACCCATCGTCGTGCCATTCGGTCCGCCATTCTGCACCGGGGAGGGATACGACCTGCAAATTAACGAGAAACAGACATTAATTATTTAGTCGAAAATATATCTTAATGCAATTTGTCCAATCAGATATATCCAATTGTAATGAAACGGTTGAGTGAGTAATCATTTGATTTCTCTTTTTACAGAGATGAAGGCGCCGGCAGCCTCGGAATGCGGCGGAGATCTGCTTCAATCAGTGAGTTTCCGAGTCTTTGAACGATGTTTAAAAAATCATACTTTGCCAAGGCATCGAATGACTTTTAATGCGATTGCTCAGTCATGAATAATCATAGCAGTAATCGAAATTCACTTGCGCTCTGACGCACCGAGTAGGATGTGCGTGGAATGTGCAATATGTCATGCAAAAGTAGTAATCTTTTCGAATTAATTTCCATAGCTTTAGAAAAAAAAATAGCTTTGAAAGAAGAAAACAAGCTACGTATATTTTGAAAAAAGTTCATCGCCACCAGCCACCCTCTAAATTATCCAAGCGCCAATAGATAGCGGAAGCGACGTAACTTTACGCGATTATAAGGGAATCATCGTCGATTTCCGATGCCGAGGCGTGTTATAAAAAACAAGAGGGAATCCCGCGAGCAGTGTTTATTAATAACATCGAGCACCGAAGTAGCCTGTATGGTATTAATAAATTAAATGCCAGGCATCCATCAATGAGAGGCGAGAGGAATGTACCCAGCATCCAGTAGATTTATTCTTATCAAAGTTTGCAACGTTCACTCTAACAACACTGAAGGTTAATATCCTTCGGCTATCCTTGATAACAGTATCTGTTAAAGTATCTTCTGTTTCTCTCTTCAAATATTCCTTCCACAAAATATACGAAAGCGTCTTTAAACTTATACAGAAGCCACGCCACGTATATTTGCATTAATTACTTGGATGACAGTAGAATCTCGTTAATTCATTTATTCTTTCAACGAATATTCAATCCATCCTACCACCAATGGTAAATAGTCAGATATTGCCGTCAATAAACAAACATCGGGCAAATAATAAATACCGCCGGCAGGTAGCGCGCGACAGTTATAATCTAATAAATATTTTAACAAACTTCAAATATTGCGAAGTGAATTAAAAGCAGTAATTTCGCGGTGCAATGTTTTAAGGATAGGAAGATCAATGAGATTACGAATCGATTGGAATCTGGCAAACCCTATTGACCTAATGTCCCGGGTAACGAGACATTAGTGGATCACCGCCGTAATGTAGCGCGAGGCTGGTTCATTAGTCATCCTCAAAGGATTGAAGGGCAGGAAAAAAGGCTGAAAAGAACATCTGGAGTAACGTAATGAGTGCGAGCGGTATATCGATGGAGCGTACGAGCCCACTCGATGCGCGTCATTTAATTGATTGTGCACGCGATGAACACGCGTCAATTATGATTGTTCCGAGTTCGAACCGATGTGCGCGCCAGCTTTCTCTCTCTCTCGCTCTCTCTCGCTCTTTGTGTCTCTCTACATGTAATTCCAGCTGGTTGCTCCGCGTCCAGGTAAACTTCTGTGTGCACCGCTCTGCCGGCAGCCCTTCTGGCGCACTTCGATCCTTCAGCTAATTACGAGAACCGATGAGCTTTGCGGTGCACCGCATTCGGCCAGAGTGTGCAATCCCGGAAGCGTTTCACGCGAATTATGAGAGGGCCGATATCGGCCGCCTTGAAAAAAGCTCGATTTAGCGCAAACTAGCGGGGAAACTTCGATTCCCACTCGAACCTTCAACCGAGAACTCCGAAAGCTTCGAGCTAAAGCCACTGAATTCTCCATTCCATTCCTCCCTGTTTGTCTACTCGACTGGTAAACGTCGTTTTTTTTGCTGTGTTTTTTTTTTTAATAGTCAGATACCAAGAGTTGGGTTTCGAGAAATGAATAGATGGACCATTAATCTTTGGTTAGTGATAGTTGCTCGGTGACTCGAGACGTAGTCGCTGGTATGACGCGTTGGTATAACTTATTAGGTAATTATGAAGAGAGTACGTCATTCCAATGCAGTATCTTCAAGGTGGATGCGACCAACATTCACTAATTGACGGCGGAATATTCATTCGCGAGAAACCTGTTTGTACTGGCCTTTTATGCTCGAGAGTCTATGGATATATCTATGGTCATTAAGGAAACGTGTAAACGATTATGGTATTACATAGTCTTCTTGTAGGAAGTGTTTTGACGTTGGGCGATCAATGTACTCTTAGACACTTGGTATACAATTTAGTAAGAAAGTATTTGTTCCTATCCTTTGTGAAACAACACACTGACAACATAGAGGAATTATAGCAAATGTTTTAGAATTATAGCAACATACTGGTAAATAGTAAGTTTTGCTACTAATTAATGTTAACATCATACGAATATATTCTTGAAGCCTAAGATTATTACATCTCCAGTAAATAAGAAAGTTTGATTCATAGAACACTTGGTATACAATTTAGTAAGAAAGTATTTGTTCCTATGCATTGTGAAACAACACACTGACAACATAGAGGAATTATAGCAAATGTCTTAGAATTATAGCAACATACTGGTAAATAATAAGTTTTACTGCTAATTAATGTTAACATCATGCGAATATATTCTTGAAGCCTAAGAGTATTACATCTCCAGTAAATAAGAAAGTTTGATTCATAGGACACTTGATATACAATTTAGTAAGAAAGTATTTGTTCCTATGCTTTGTGAAACGACACACTGACAACATAGAGGAATTATAGCAACATACTGGTAAATAGTAAGTTTTACTGCTAATTAATGTTAACATCATACGAATATATTCTTGAAGCCTAAGAGTATTACATCTCCAGTAAATGAGAAAGTTTTATTCATAAACTAGAAACGTAAGTCCCAACAACTAACAAGTCAGACAAAACCGTAACAAGTGAACTGTCTTGTGTTCACCTAGAGTTTCATTCGAGGTTCAGATATCGTTACAGTCAGTTATATCTTTCGAGACTACAACACTATAACTCCTTTATCATTCGAGCACGTAGTTCCGATAATCTTTGTCAAAGTATGCTTTAATTACTACCGCCGCAAAAGCAGGTCGCAAAGTGGCCGGGGCCGCAATTCCATAAATCGAAAAGCTTTAGTAAGAGAACGGAAGCTAAAGTTCGACCAACTAACACAGTAAAATCGTCCTAGTAGAGTGAACTGTTTCGTCGTCGGATGCAATTTCAATGAAATTAAGGGCGCTTTACAAGGAGTTGTCTCCTTCGAGATCGGCAATGATAAGTCCCTTGGGATTCAGCGATTCCGATCATCTTTGACGGGGCGTGCTTTAATTATTGCTCCCTGGAAGGAGAGGCAAAGTGGCCGCCGCCGTCGCCGCCGTCGCCGCCGGTGGTAGATACCAGGGCAGGTCGGTGCAATTCCGAAGCGCTCACGGGGCGGGTAGAGAGTCGACTTCATTCGCGTGCGAAATCGGCGCTGGGAGAGCCGGCCGGCAGCAAGAAAAGTGTTGCGTGAAATTGTTAATTACGCTCCCCGAAGCATACCGCCGCCTCTTAACGCGTGTATATCCCATTCATTCTTCCCTCTCTCCCTCTCTTTCTCTCTCTCTCTCTCTCTCTCTTTCTCTCTCGCTCGGCCGCTTTCTCTGCCGGCGCAACCTCCCTCTGTGCTTCTCTCTTTCCATGTAGTGTGAGTGTGCGTGTGTGTGTGTGCCGCCACGGCGCACCAACCTTTCATCCCCCTCGAGTCTTTCGACGAGTCAGCTGCGCGGAAAAGCAGCGAAAAGGGACGCTTTATTGGAAATTCATTAGGGATATCTTGCACCGCTCGGGACAGCCACCGCGCGCGGAAATCAGCTTGGATTTTCAACAGGGAACCGTCGCCGCCACCGCTACCGCCGCCGTCGACCGCTTCCTACTCCTCCAATTTTCAAAACAACCCTTCCGAGCAAGAGGCGACTACCCTGACACGCTTCTCCGATTTAATTACAAGTTGTAAGCTTGGGAAATCCAACGCGAGGATTTTCCATGTTCATAATGTATTCTATTCGTATTGAGGGTGATTGGAATTTTTCGTGTTAATACAGATTTCTAATTGACACAGTTTAGTTGAGTTAGAAGATTAGTTAGTATTTTCTGTCGGGATTAGTAGGAATTAGTCTAGTGCGTTGTCGGATGCCAATTGTTTCCTGTTAATTGACATGCGGCAATAATGGAGAATACCGCATTACTTATGGGGCGAGCCAATACGCGTGATAGGAGCATAATAGATAATAGATAATAGAACAGTGGAATAGGCTTGGGTTGATCATTGAAATGGGGAGAATGGGATTGGGATCAGGTGGGAATTAGCGAGTGGTAGCAGCGTCAGGGATCGGATATCCAACTTCTCACGCACGCTTCCAAGAATGCAGAATCAGTAGGATTGGTCACGGCCCCCGACCAATTAAGGAGATCTTCACGCTTGCGGAATCGTGTGTGTTGGCACGTCGTCGCAATAATCCGACGCAGCAGGAATCTCTCTCCTAATTGGCGCCCTCACTCTCTTTGCCGGTTTCAACGTTCCCCGTAAAAAGAGCTAAGACTTTCGTCGCTCGGCAACCTCTCCCACATATCAATCCATTCAGCCAGCACCACTTCATTATGAGAGCTAGACTTTACATGGCTGCTGCAACGCTCCATCCGTGATCTTTCCTAACTAAAGGTACCCATGGGAGCTGGCAATTTAGTCAGGCTTTTGATGATTTACGGCTTTCCATACCAAGGAAACTGAATGGAAAAATGCTGACTAGGAAGACGTATGATAAATAAATCTCTTATTTCGAGGATGTACTAAAATAATAGTTAAATTTTGCACAAAACTTATACTACATAGAAATTCAGGACTAAAACCTTGATAGACGATATTACCGACAATCCCTTCTATTAATTATTGAATTACCTTACACCTAAAATCCTTTATAATACTCACTATAATCCATTATCCTCATCACTTATTGCACAAGTAATACTGTTACAAAATCATACAGCAAAAGTAATCCCTATTACTTCCCACACCCCCTCTCTTTTATACTTCCGATTCCATCGATGCCCTACGGGCTGACTGGGCCGGAAGCAAACTCGGCAGTAGAATTCACCGTGCGAATATTACAAAACGTTTAACCAGAAGCAATCATGCTAAATGAAAAATCGGAAGGGCTGGCCGTGTCACAGGCATCGCCGGATACGCATTCATTTCATTATCCATTTTTACGTGAAGCGATCTCACGGGATTGCCGTTCCTCATTAGGGAGCGCAGCCGATCGCACCCGACGGACAAACCGCGTGTCACTCCGATTTCCATCGAATCCAACCCCGCGCAAATTGAACGAACGGGGTGGCGGAGAGTGAGAGGAGTGGGGGTGAAGGGATGCTGGAGCCATCGGTTGTACATGGTGTACGAGAGTGTATTACAATGCTCGAGTTAGGTTCGAGAGGGAGATAGTTCGGTTCGAGATTTGCCAAGAGAGCCGTAGATTTCGAATTGGAGAGAGATTCTCGAGCATATAACGCTAGAGTATGTAGAACGTAAATAGAGGAGTGCGTCAGTGATCGCAGTGGATATAACAGTAATTGCATTTACAGTCATCGAATGCGTCGAAAGTCATTGGATGAGGTATCGAGATCGTCAGTGGGCTTTCGTCCATTCTAACCCCCCTCTGTCGGTGAAGCTAACACCGATCTGATATACGGAAATGTACGGATCATCCAGCATCCAACCTTCATGGATGCTGCTGCTGCTGCTGCTACTGCTACTGCTGCTTGGCGTGTGAGTTACGTAGCGAGCGGATCCAGTACTCCCGGAGCGTTCGCGGGATACACAACGTGCGTGTAATAGTCCGGTGCGTCCGTCGTTGGCACAAATATTCTCCTTGCCCGGCACCGAGACTAAATACAAACAATGCAGTTTGCACAAAGCGAGAGGTACACGGCACAACCCCTGCCATCCCTTGGCTCGTCCAGCAGCCCTGCAGCGGGGCCACCAGAACCCAGCTTCATAGCTGCTCTCGTCCTCTCTCCCTCTCTTCTCCCACTTTTCCGAAACGCCCTTCCCCGCCGTCGGCCTCGCTTCCGCTTGCTCGTCGGCCCTCTATTATACCCGGTGAAAATTCAAAATTACACCGCCGCAATATGTTTGCCGAGCCTAGCCGGCAAAGAGAGAGGAAAATATGAAATCAATATTTGCCTTCCCGCCAATGCGACCGTCGCGGCTTCCTCTTGCTTACCTGACGGTTCAATGGCTTGCTTACTGTCTTGCCCGACGACTAAATTGTTAGTTTGGACGCGATAGACCGTGTTTTATATGTATATAGAACTTTCAAGATATAGTTTGCTCTACAAGTTTCTATAATAGAGCTTTTTACGTACTTGATGGGGTGAAAAGTGTTGGGTACAATTATTGTAGATTTAAAAAGTGTTTGTTAAATGATAATGAAGTATTATTAGTCATTGTGTTAGGGGAAACTCGATGGGATTGCAGAAATATATGATATCTTAATTATTATGAAAAGAATGAGAGATATCAAGATGTTATTGCTGCAGTATTATTAGTAAACAATATGTGTATATTCTGTCGGTAAACAAACAGTGTATTCAACTATATGTTCCCATTGACCAACTGCAAGTACTAACGCAAACAATTAAGCCGCTGTCTTCAATCTCCTCTACTGTGATAATATATGTTATTGCAATTAGTGGTACTAATGACCAAATTATTGCATGGTGTCGGTTTGAGGGATTTGTGGAAACGATTCGCGCGCCTTTGACTCGTCGAAAGAGGAAAGTTCCGATTGCCGTTCGTTAGAACGGTGCCGGCTGAAATCGACAGGCTGGAGAAAGAGTAGTATCGACAGGAATAATGACGCGACAAATTGAAATATTCTAATTGTTATAATCGGTGAAACGGAGTGGAAAAACGCGACTCACTCAACCGGTATGAGTTCTCTTTTGCGAATATCAACTTATGTGGAATGCTTTAAAAGTACTTTCTTACAAAATTACAGAGTAACCACGCGTTCCCTCCATTATGTACGGACGCGTCTATCAATATTGTATGACGTGCCACGGAAAAAGAGTTTCTTTTCGAACTTGCCGCTTATCGATGTATTCGAAGGAGTTTCCGAGACACTTTATAAACTATAGGCTTCGTCGCTATAAGGGGACATTGTGGGATTATTTTCGAGAATGATTTTCAGAATCGCTATTCCAATGCTTCAATTCAAATATATATAAGTTCCCTTGCACAGTGCGAACTAAATATAATTTACACGAGCTTCAATAGTTTGCAAGTGTCATCAAAGAGGTCCACTAGTACTTTGCTAAGCTCTATTTGCAGTGCTGAAATTGCGGGTCAACGGAATTTGTCAGATTGAAGGGAGACCGACAGATTTGTTATTCTAGATTGACACATTCTGTCAACTGACACATTACCAAAATCATAGTTAACGCTCCTGATTTTAGTAACTAATCAAAGTTACCTTATCCACCGGAAATGAGCGATGCTAAATAAATTCCTATGAATTATGAATCTAGAAATCACCATGCCCGTTCACGCTACAATAATACACGAACAGTTTTCACAAATAGGAGCTCGTGCTTTGAGCCCTTTACAAATAGTTTCGATGTCGAGGAAGCATGAGTTTTTGTTTCTTTCATTCGGCAGCTGTCACTCGGCGATTTCTCTGATAATTGAAGTAGTTACTCGCTATTATTGTTCCAAGTGTTTCGCCCTCATAATACCGGGGCATTTCAGAAGCGTTACGTCACTCGGCCACCGCCGCATTTTTCTTCGCTTGCTAGCGGAACCGTGAAAGATCCCTCGGTGCCTGCGAAAGACAGACCGATGTGCAGTGGGAGAAAAACGAGCGAAAGAGTTGCGTAAATATCGGGTCTTACGGGCTTGCTCGTTCGATCGGAGGGAAACAACAGTTGCGCGAGAACGGGAGAAGTAAGCCTGAATTTATCCATCATCGAGAGACACTGGAATCGTTGCATGATAAGTGCTTATTTAAGCGGGAGAACGTGCTGCCCGCTTCTCCGTAAAACACAGACTTATGCTATTATGGACCACTCGTCAGGTGCTCGATGGTTATTGATGGAAATTTTTGAATCGCATCGCAGAGAGGAAACATCATCTCTCCCTTGGATGATTTAAATACAGAGTACAGCAACGCATTTCCATGGTAGTAAATTAAAACCCGTTCCACCTCGGTGAATTACCATTCATAGTAAATGGACTAATATTAGAACCCCCCACCCCTCCCCCTTTATTGCATCGAGAAGAAAATGAAAGAACAAGATGGTAATAGGAGGAGACTGATGGGAACTTCTAAGATAACTTCAATTTTACACGTTAGTACTTGATATGACGATACTTTACTAAGTTATAATGAAAAAACTTAGATTGCTTTCTTATTGTTTTGTATTCGAAATTCGATGACTGACTCTCTCCCTCCCTCTCCCCCCTCTCTCTCTATCTCTCTCTCATTGCCTCTGAGATTTTAGAAACCTTAGAATTACAGAAGCTGGAATAGCTCTATTTTTCGATTACATTAGATCATTACTCTAGACTTAATGCAATTTCGTGCTTCATCGTTGCCGATGTTTTTCTGTGTCATCGTAGAAATCCCTGAATATCCGGGCGTAGTGCAAGGAAATGTCAGTGGAAGGATGTGTGTTGGTGGTGGGCTGTTGACGAGTGGTGGCGCTTAGATGGGATAGGGAGTGCGTGCTTCTTGGGAAATAAGGGAGCAGCGAGCCGAGATTTTCTTGGCTGCTTGAAAAATCGAATTTCTCCTGGAAGCTCGTCGAGTGTCTCGACAGTCGGCAGCGCTCGCTGCGGCCTCGAGCAGAGGAGACGTAGTGAGTAGTGAGTAAGGAAGGCAGGCTCTGTCGAGTTCAGGCTGCGACAACTAGTGCGAGCCGATGAGAAAAAGTGCCGCTGACGATGACTACAACGACTACGACTACGACGACGACGACGACGACGACGACGACAACTCTCAGCGCGCTAACGCAGTACTCTGCCATCGTTGTCCTACAAGATCACACCTATGCCGCCCTACTTTCCTTACAAAAATATACACACACACACACACATACATACACAGGCCCCACATGGCTCTCGATTGATACATCCTCTCCACTTCAGCAGAAATTTCTGCTCGAAATATTCCGCCCAGTAATGGATGGAACTTTAATCCTGAGATTGATTCACGCCTCTGTTAACACCGCTCTCGTATCTTACATTCCTCCCTATTTTTTTTTTTTTTTCGTTTCATTATACCGAATTTTTGAATGGCGTCGCGTCAGATTGTCCCAGGTTCATTTGGAAGTCTTGATACGACAATATCGTCCCGATACTCACTCGAGGATCCTAGGAAGCAGCGCGCGGTACATTAGTGCGCCTCGATAAACTAATAAAACTATCCGCGGTCTAGAAGAATCCAGTTTCCTAGTCAATGCAATTTTCCTGGCAAACTCAATAAAAGAGGAGGGCAGCAGCACTGCCTTTCCGGAAATAACCGAACCGGGCAACGTTTCTCTTCCGTGCGGGGCCGAGTCAAATTTGACTCGGTTTTAATATAATCTCGAGGGCGTTCACGCGTCGTTGCGCTCGCGCTCACGGGAGCACGCAACATTTTTACATATATATAGCAGCAAGGAGAAAAAACGAGGAGAGAAATGACGGAGAAATGGCTTCGCGGAGAGCGAATGAGAGCGAATGAGAGAGAGGGTGCTAGCAGCCTGGGAAGACCGTGGGGTGCTGCTGCACTGCACTGCACTGGCTGTTCGTAACACTATCAACGTGTCGAGCGTTCACGGTGCAACGCGCCGCAGAAAACAGTCGTTCCGATGCATTTAAGGGGCTAGGCTGGGAAGATACATAGGTGCGCCCGCGCCGCCAGGGCTCGCCAGCCGACTATATTTCGCGACAAAATTTCACCCCGTCCACCACCCTCTTCCCTCTCCTTTCTTCCTCTCTTCCCTTCTTTATCTTTTTTTTTTCGCCAAACCCAAGAGAGAGAGAGAGGGAAGGAGAGAGGGAGAGAGTGTGTGTGCGCGCGCGTAGGTACCTACGTACACACGTTCGTTTCAGCGCGCTAATATGGAAAAGTCGAAAAAAATTCTCTGCTTCCAGAGTGCTCGCTCTACCACTCCCGCTGCTCTCTCTCTCTCTCTCTCTCTCTCTCTCTCTCTCTTTCTCTCCCGCTCTTCTACTCTCTCGTAGGGCCGTGTTCATTCCGGCAGACTCAACGCTGGATTTCTAGTGGCACTGGCGTACCGTTACCGTCATACGTAGTCGTCGTTATCCTACAAATATCCTAGCACACACACATACATACACACACACACGTACTGGTGGAGCGAGAGAGTGGGAGTGAGAGAGGGAGACACGCAGAACTGGAGTTCTACATCTCTAGCCCTCGACGAATCGCTCATGCGATCCTTGCCATTTTCGCGCTCTCGTCAGGCATCCCTTCCATGAAAACTACCCCCTGTGCCAATGCCTGCGACAGCCTGGAAAGACGCGCGTGTAATTTGCACGATTTTGTGTATGGGAAAGAGGACACTTTGCAAAAAGATATGTTCGAGGAACGAGTGACCGGTTGCCAAAGCTGCTATAGGATTTTATTTTATTTGTTGGCTATGCGTTTATATTTTTATCCTATTTTTTAATTGTTTTTATACCGGGCGGGATATGTTTATAGAGTTTTTGGATTATTGTAAGGAGTTTGTGGAGATTATATCCTGCACTACAAAGTTTCGTGTCGTTCAGTATTGGCGATGCAATTAGTAAAGATAGGAGCGCGTGCGCAAAAAGCTGGAATTAAAGTTAGGAAAGGTTCTTAAAATGAGAACATTTTTCGAAGGAGAGAGTTCGTAGCCAAGCCTGACTATGCAAGTTTTGCAATAGCGCCGCGTGTCCTTCGAGCTTTCTGTGCTAGAAACAAGGGATTGGTGAAAAAGCCGCATGGGGCTGGCTATCGACAAGATGTACACCCACCGACAACACTCTCGTGAACTCTCGATTGCTGAGAAAGCACCTGCATAAAGTTCCACCGATAGATATAACATGTTCCAAAGCCTGAACCACTAAAACAACCGACTAATCAATTATTCAAATTTTGCCTCGGCCAATATTCGATGAAAATTACCAAATTAACTTTGCATATATTTACGCAAGAGATAATACACATTTTTTGCAAATACTACATGCATAGTGCACACAACAATTTTACATAAATGTATATTTTTAAATCACCCTAATTTACAAGGGACACATTAGAGTCGAACTACCAAATAATTAAGATCGATTACAGCCAGAAAAAGGTAGATCAATGTCTTAAAAAAACCGATGAAACTATGTTTTCGTCTAGCAGGCATTTCTCACCGAAGGAAACTTGATTTTTCTGGCAAAGGCCTGGTGTCTCAACTTGTTTGCTTTATCCTCCGAATGGTCTCTCTCGCTTTGTCAACTGCGGCGAGCTCGGAAGTGCGGTTAAGACATATTCAGCAAGTGACTGGGATTTCGCGATCACTGATCAAAGATCGTTGGAGGCAATGGCGCGCCGGAGAAAGGATAGTTGCCCAAACGACATTTATCTCTCGCAGTAGATCTTGGTGGTTGGTGGTCGGGCGCGCGACACAACAATAGCTCGTCCGATCAGCAGGCACTTGAGCTATTTCAAGCACACTTCCCCCCCCTTCAGATTTTGGGGGAATCGTGGGTACAGTCGAGTATCGTGTCGCCAAGGTGCGCTCGCTTGTATTATAGCATGGAAGATGCAAAAGCTTTGTCGAAGTACTAATGAGGTTCACAATAAGAATAGTCCTTTTATTATTTTAGTAATGAATATCATTGTTTCTAAGAATATAATATGTAATATCTAATATTTTATGTATGATTTGTAGGGTAGAATTATTTTGAATGTTACAACTAGTGTACCAGTATTTTATCAATTATCATAGGCTGCAATTCTTTAATGATCAGAGGACAAGAAAAGTATGCTAGGAGAAATCAATTTCTCTGATAGAATACAAAGGCCCGGTGACTTATAACCGGTATACTCGATCGCGATGCAAATACGAATCAAGCCGCAGAATCCTAGCGGGATTATCGGCGGTAAACCGAGCGGATTTCAATCCAAACTCTGTCTATTCTACCACGATTACATTAGACTAGCCCAGGACCTAGGTTCTATTCCATCAGAGTACTAGGCCCTGCAATAAATGATCTAGAAAATCCTTTTATTCCTTCGTAAACCATCTTCACATCATCCTCTTAATTTAAATCGAACTTTCGTACACACCAAAACATACATTTTCACACTCTGCTTTCTCAACAAAACTGCAATTAATAACAAATTAAATTCCCCCCAAACAAACCCGAGTAATTCGCTAGAAAAACTCCCAATAAAAGACTCACCAATTCATTTATTACAGAACCTCTGCACTATCACTTTCAAAAAAAGACTTCCCCACCCACACACACACACATATTACAGGCATGCAAAAACTTCGACTCTCTCATATACCCAACAACAACCTTACTACTCTGAACCCAGTACCCACCAGGATCCCTTGGAATTCGTCTCCCAATCGCCTGACCAAGACTTATCCGGCATCAAGCGTCAAGTGAAAACAGGCGTTCGCAGTCAGCCATGTTCCGAGCACTCGCGGAAGGCAGGCAGGCAGGCAGGCAGGCAGAAGAGCGTTGCTCGTTTCTGCGCGTTAATTCGAAAATACTCGGAATAATTTTCAGCCTGAGCTATACCTAGACCGTAGCTACATGCACTACCGTGGCCCCCATGTACTTTTTACGTGGCGCTCGGACCTACCAAGCACATAGAAGAACCCTGGCATACATGTGTATGTGTGTATATGTGCGGGAGTATGCGCGTCTGTAAGTCTATGTGCGCGGGCCCCAATGCCACATAGGCGAGAGGCGCCTATGTACCAGCAAGGTAAATACACAAGGTATATAAGGGTAGCGTGTAGGAGATGGTTGGTACATAGAAGTACTTGCTGGAAACGACCTACGGCCGCCCGCGGGGGTGAGGCGGGGTTCGGTGGGGGCCGGGCAGGCGAGTGGCGGCGGACGAAGGGACGTTCGGGGGCCGGAGAGGCGCAGGAGCTGTACACGGGAATGGAGATTCCCTCTCTCTCTCTTCCCGTACACCCTCGACACGTCTCTCTCTCTTTCTCTCTCCATCTTTCTCGCGCGCCCACTCCCTCTCGCTCCCACTCTTTATCTCTCCTCGCAGCGAAAGATTCGAGCTACGCACTGGCAGCGCCGATTTTTTTCTTTTTTTTTTTGGTCCTACTTACATGGAAAACGCAGAAACGCGAAACTCTGTTAACGCGCGCAGAGAAATGCTCTTGCTAGTCGATTGGAAATGTGCTTGGATTTGGGATGAAGTTGTTGTTTGGTAAGATTTAGTGTGAGTTTTGTTGATGATTGGGATTGGAATGCATGGCTGACACGCGTTTGATTCAGTCGAGTAATAATGACGCGAAGGTGCGGTGGAGTAATTGATAGAGGGAAATGATAATGAATGAGTGGAGGGATTGAAAGATTGTATTATTCTCGGTTTGTAAGAGAGTTGACAGCGGTGCGAGAGATCGGTGAAGTTGACGATGCAAGTGAACGCGCCGGACTATGCCTGGTCATTATAATGTGGTGGAAAGAGCCTGGCGCCTGGAAGTTCAAGACTCTGAGTAGAGTTGTTTACCTGGCCTCGCCGAGCATTTATCTATACCGACAATAGGCGTCGCTTTCTGTCTATGAGAAGCAAAGGATATATAATAGGACGAATAGAGAAAGATCTTTTGATCCTGTATTTTTCGAGCTTAGTCCTTTTACCAATTTAGAAGTAATACAATTTTCTTTCCCAATTTCTAAACGATTAATTCCAATTCTATCATGTAATTTCTTACGAGAGTGTTGTAATATTTTATCTCTTCATTTATTCATTTACTTACTTATCGCAAATGTACCTAAGCGTCTATTTAATTCTTACTAATGGTAGACTCCCCACCGCCAGGTGGTAAAATCTAATGGAAGCATCGAATTCATTCGGCCCAATATTAGACTCCCGTGTATCGTGATTGGACTTTACGATTTCACAAGGATTTACCGATGACTTTTAACGCACCATTCGAATCCAATCGCGCGCAACGAATTGGTCCACCCAATTATATCGCGGTGGAGAAAAACAGGGGAAAAAAGGGAGATGAGCTTGTATTTCTCGGTCATAAAGCCAAAGCAAGGTGGTGGTGGTGGTGGATGGTTGGTCGTATCAATTAGACTAAAATGATCAGCGCATAAAGCGGCCGGAAAATCTGCGGCCTGGCCGTCCTCTCTGATGACGGGCGGGAATTTATGTTCATGGATAATAACAAAGGTAAAATAACGCTTTCCTTCGAGATTTCGGATTGAATTACTGGACGATCCGCGCTGCCTGGCCCTCTGCGTTAGTGTGCGTGCGTGTGAGAGTGTGCTTGTTCTCGCATACCACCCAATTCTCGCTGTAGCTTCGTGAAATTGGAGCCCCGAGCTTTTTATCCCGCTCGGCAGGAATATGTTTGAAAACAAAGTCCCCTTACTTTCGGTGGAGCTCCGTTTACCCGGCCGCTACGTGATCGCAACCACATAAGTCTCGCTCTTCCCTTGGCCCTTAATGAACACATGATAGGGGCAAGAAGAAAGGGCATTTTTGAGATGGTTGTTTAGTAGATTTCTTGTTGATGTTAGATTAGAAACGTTGTTTTTAGGTTTTTTTCTTTTTTTATCAAGAATTCTATCAATGCTTCTTTTGTAGGCTTTAAGAAAATATGTGATGTCTGGTTCACTTATAATATTTCTTTTCAATTCATTATAATTACTTATATTGATAAATAGCAACGAAGAGCATCCATAATTTATGAGATTGGACAATGCTACAGCTATAATAATATCTCAGTCTTCGATAGTTTCAATCTACCTTCCCAAATAATCCTTTCATTCCATCGAAGGATCATTTATAATCAAACTAAAAATCCTCTATACTTTATTCCGTCTGAATCACCAACACAATCCATACTACCCAAATGGAAAATAGATCCTTCCTCAACAAGACAAAGCTCCACCGCAGCATTGACTCCCTATCACACGAAAAGCTCCAAGTCGAAGTCGAACAAGTAAAAGGTGAAAGTCTCGGCAAGTATTCCAACAGCCCTTAACTTTAATCGCCAACCAACGCAGACTGGCAGGATCGGCTGTAATAGCTCGGTAAAAGTTACAGGAAACGATCTATCGATCGGTCCGGGAGGAGAAAATGAAATTACACGGAGCCGGAATTGGGCAATCCGGGTTGGTTCGCTCCCGTTTGAAAAGGTGTCTCTCTTTCCCTGTGTGTGTGCGTGTGTGTGTCGAAGGATTGTTCTCTCCAAAAAGAGGCGGAGAGAAAAAAAAGGGGGGGGGGGTGGTTGGTGGTAGTTGTACATGCGGGAGAGATCGGTGGGCTCGCGACAGCATTGGGTGCACTCAATTTTTCCGAGGGATTCCAGGAGATCGCCGGAGACAAAAGGGGGTGGCGGTGGTGAGCCAAAACTCAGTGAAAACGCATAATACACGCGCGCTCGCTCGCGCGCGCGCGTCCTCCAGGCAGCAGCAGCCCAGGCAGGCATCAAGCAGAGAGCAGCAGTCGGTGGCAGGCAGTTTCGCGTGGGGTTCGTAGCTACCCCTAAGCCGGGCTGTGGCTGCTGCTACTGCTGCTGCTACTGCTGCTGCTGCTACTGCTGCTGGTGGTGCTGCTGCTGCTGGTGGTGCTGCTCGTTGCTAGGGGAAACCTCCAGAAAACTCTACACGCATACACGCGTGCATCCCGCCACACGTATAGGCGGATAGCGAGGGCCACCTACAGAGCTACACCCACACTTCTAAGCCCAAGCCATCCTAACACACACATACACGCTCGCTCAGCCCTCCTCTGTATGGAGACGAATGTTCGCGCGCACACTCGCTCGAGCGCTTACCCAGGTACACACCGACACACCGGCACACCGATATAGGCGCGTTGGTGCACCGTGCGATTGAGAGAGAGGGAAGGAGAAATTTTTGCGCACACGAGCCCTTGGACAGGTACAGGAAGAGCGCGCGCGCGCGCGCACGGGGAACACCTACACTGGCGCGCAGTGTACATACGGCTGAGTCTCTCTTTCTCTTGCGCAGTGATACAAATACAGACGTGCTTTCCAGTAGAAGCGCGCGCGTGCGAGAGAGAGAGAGAGAGAGAGAGAGAGAGAGAGAGAGAGAGAGAGAGAGAAGCAGGGGTAGGAAGGAAGGAAGGGAGGAAGGGAGGATAAGGGGGCAAGCAACGAGAGAAGCTCACGCACGTATTCCCACGCACACCCTGACGACTCGTGGAAAATGTCGATAACGAAAAACCACTGCTAGCTCTCTTGCTCTTTCTCTGTATCACGCTCTCTCCCTCTCTCGCTTCGTCTTTCTTGCTTTTCCCGTGCACCCTCTTTGTCTTTTGTACCCCCGGACTCTTCTTCTAGCCCGGAATTTTCCTCTCTTCGGTACCCTCTCCTCCTCTCTCCTCTCCTCTCTTTCGTTCCCTCTCTCTCTCTCTGTGCGTGCACTCTCGGTCCTCGTCCACCTCTCTCTCTCGCCTTGCCCTGGACTTCCACCTCTCGCGCTCCATCCGGCTCTCCTGTGTTTCCCTCTCTCGCTCTCTCCCGCATTGTTCCTTGCTACGGCTCGCGCTGGTATTGTTGCCGATGATGGCAGCTTCTCCGCTGCCTGCGAGAGTATTTCATTGTTCGCGAGAAAGTCAGCGTTTCCTTCCTTCCATCGTTCGCTGCTCCCTCTTCCTGGGCTGTGCTGTGCTCGCCGGCGAGCTAGCCACCAATGGGAAAAAAATGGAAGAGAAGAGAAGAGAACCAGGGTGTCGAAGTATTAGGTTAGGTCAGGCTGTACACCGAGACATGGCACATGTATATCCGGTTGGTCCATGTCTCCCACAGGCTCTCTTATACTGCGCACGTTTCTTGGATTATCGAAAATCCTTGGCGAGAAGGAAGAGAGAAAGAGAGAGAGAGCGGCGGGGGTGGCGGCCTGTTCGCTCCATCGCGGGAAGACTCGTTTCACGGACGATTTCGCTCCTTCGTTCATTCCCTCGCCCGACGACGACGAAGCGGCGCAACGTCGTCGTCGTCGTCGTCGTCGTTGTTCTCCTCCTACTCCTTGATGAGAGACTATGCGAGCAATCGCTGAAGAGAAAAGAAGAGGGCGAACAGGAAACCGCAGGATACGAAGGAGAACCGGGGAGGAGAATAGCAGTGGCGGGTGTGCGAGGGTGTAGATTGTACATAGAGAGATAGAAGGGAGAAGGAGACGAGCGGTTTTCCCGGCGGACCACGTCGTCGAAGCGACGAAGCAAGGGTAAAAAGGAGAAGAGCGTCAGTGGTGCGAGCACTCCGCTGCTGCTGCTGCTCCTTCGGGGACGATCTCTTTGGTAGAACGCCAACGGAGAGAAGAACACAGAGAGGAAAGGAGGAGGAAGAACGCGTGGTGGCACTAGGACGACGACAGGACGCAGAGGGCGCAGAGGAGAAGAGGATTTTCGGCTCGGGTTCGTCCTGAGACAGAGACTGCCAGCCGTTAATGGGTAAAAGTGCGTGGGCGTTGTGGTTTGCTCAGGGAGACGAAGCATGACAATGCCAGGGAGAGTGCGAGCAGCAGCCACGTAACCGTCTGCTAATAAAAGGGAGCCGCCGCCATCCAACGTCCGACTACGAGGAGGCAGCAACGAGACCAAATCGATCCACCGGCAATTTCCTCCGCCATTGTTCAAAACCCTACGCCAAGATAGCAATGCTTTTGGATAGTCAATTTTGTTACAACAATTGCTACGCTTTTCGCAGAAGCGAATACCTCGATTCTCTACACGCGAGAGTGAGATAATCCTTTCTGAAAGTAGCGGCAGCACTCTCCGCTCGCACCGTGTGACTGCTGCCTTTCGTGGGCAAGGACCTAATGGCCCTCGTAAAAAAGGAGTCCTGCGTGCGCAATAAAAATTTACGAGCCAAATAATAAGCCAGCAGGGTCTGCGCACCGCAATCTCCGCTGACTTTGCTTCCAAAGCAGCAAGGAAACTCCGCTCCTCGTCGTCGTCGCATCGTTGCAACTTTCTCCTCCTCGACGATAGGATGACGCGTCTCCTCCTCTCGCGAGAGAGGAGTGCCCCGGGTGTGTATTAACATGCACGACGCTACATGAGAAAAAAGTGTTGCAGTGCTTCGTGGAAGACTGAGCCAGGCTACGTTCGTAAAGTAGGTTTCGAAGTCCGCGCCCAGTCGGCCGCTATCGGGAGGACTGCGTGTCCCCGATGTTCAGAGAAACGATGCGCACGTGTGTGCTTGGAAGTTACGAAGCAAATGATTTTGAAAATCATCATTGTACTGTAGATTCCTGCCAGCTTATTTGCATTGAATGCACGTTGGTCTTTCACCAGCGTGCGAAACAGTTTTTCGAAAGCAAGAGAGTTCATTGCGCGAGAACTGAAGAGAATATAAGTGACTGACAATAGAGATCATTAGTGGTAGAAGAAAGTATAGTACAGAAATACAAGTACTTGGAGGGAAAGAAAAAAAAAAAAAGAAGAAGATTGATAGCGTTAATGAAAAACCAATTGTTCTATGCATACTAAATAATCCTTCTAGTTTCGTAGACACAACTCTGTTCCTGGGCACTATAGCCTGTTTATTATTTTATTACTCACTCCATTATTAACTGGTCCGTGTATTCATGTATTCAATGACACGTCCCGTGTCATATTCCTCTTATAATGGTTGCGGCATTCAAAATTCTGTACAAGGAACGAGTTTACTGTCAGTCAACGTTTAAAACCGTGCTAATTACAAACCCATTTGAACCTCTCTTCGGAGCATTCAGACTCTTACAAATGTTCCATATCGATTAATTCCAGCTTTAACAGCATCTGCTTAATTAACTTCGAGACAGGTAAAATCACTGGTTGAACTTATAATACATTAAAGTCGAGGAAATAAGTACGGAAACATTTCTATCCAAAACTTCAGCACCACCGGCATAACAACAAGAACGAGGACAGAGAAGAGACGCACTAGCAAACGGTGGTGCAGAGAGCCGGCATTCCTCACGCAGTGAGGCGAAAGAGCCGCGGGAGAGCGGCACCGATAAAATAGAAAAAAACGAGGAGCAAAGTGAGCAGCGATTCCGGTCGAAGGTCGTTCGACCTTCGGAGAAACGATAGAGGAGTAAAAGAGAGAGAAAGAGTGAGAGAGCGCATGGGGGGAGAGAATAAGAGTGAGCGAGGTAGTAAGGCGCGCGCGGGGATTTCCTCGGGTCGAATCGACGTATCGCCTTAGGTCGCGTCGTAGTTCCGAGTTTCCAGTTATAAATTACCGGGTAGACGACCGAGTTCCACCGTTCCTTCTCTGGAAGGCATGCCTCATTGGCCCCGGTGTTCGCTCTTTCCTACCGTTTTCTACTCCTTTTTTTTTTCTCCCTCGTCTCACCTACCCCGCGTCTCATCCCTCATCCCTCTCGCACCTTTATCGCAGCGATCCTCTCCTCTCCCTCCCCCCTTTTTTTTTCTTTATTCGCTAAACTGGCTCGCTCGAGTGGTATACCGCGCATCGGCCGGCGTTCGAACCCAGGTGTGCCTCCCATTCATAAAATCGTCCGCCCCGAGCACGTGCATCGAAATCTCTCTCTCACCTCTTTAAAGGACGAACCTGACTCGTCCCCCCTCGGATACACACTCGCCAGAGAGCCATCCTTTTATTTCTCACTCGCTAATAAGCCGAGCTGCCAATTCAACTGTGCTTCTCCTGGCATATTCCAGATTTTCGACGATTCATTGCCAAGTGTTTCGTTCATACCGGGTGATGGTTGATTTTTGGAGAATGATCAGTAAGGAAAACTAGTAGTGTTGGAAATGGTGTATGAAAGAACGTCTATGTGACTTTTAAAGAGTGTTTCCGAAGGTAAGAGACAGTCGAGGGAAATGTTATCGGCTAAAGTTTCTTGCTTCAACGCGCTCTCGATTTTCTTACTCCGGAACCTTACCTCGAGTTATAATACACCGTGAACTTTGACCTTGAATTATTCTTGGACTGAAGAGCAAGCGAAAGGTGGGTGTGTGTGTATGTGTGTGTTTGAAAGGTAAAAGCTCTTCTGCGTATATAAATAAAGCATTTGACGGGGAATCTAACAATAGATTGTCATAGACTGTCTGTCTGCAAGTCTAAACTTCTAAGTGAACTCGTCTTGAGAATAACACAGATCGTTTTATTGGAATAAGATTCTATTAATAATCAATCGAGAGAATCCTTAATCGCGTGAAAGCGCATCTATAACTAGAAAAGAAATGATTGTCAGACACTTTAAGTAATGCGTCTCGATGAGAAGAGAGCGCGTCATCCAACTCGATTTTGATCGTCGTCCTCGTTAAGAGAACGTTCGCGCCACTGGCTAATCCATTGGTATCACGATTGTCGTCAAGCTGTGAGAATAATCTGTCGTCGTTTGGCTCTTGAGGTTGTGCCTTGGAAGGCAGCAGGGATGCCGCACTCTCGTTGGTCCCAGGCCTCTCGAGGCCTCTTCTACCCGCGAATCAGTCGTGCTCTACTCTCCTGTTTCCTGCTCGCTCTTCCGTCTCCTCCCTCTCATCCCACTTTCCACTTTCCTTTCTTCCATTCTTCGCACCGGAGACAAAGACGTCTAGTCACAAGGAGAGACGAAGATGTAGACGACGAAAGAGAGAAAGAGAGAGACAGAGAGAGAGTACAGTGAAATATCGAACGTCTTCGACCACTATTTGGTGTCTGGTCTGAGCAGACTGTGTCTTCAGGTTCGATCTTCTTCAAGGAGCAACAACTCCGGGGGTCGAGTCGCGATTATCTCACCTCGGATCTGTACCAGCAGCCCGATCGATCGATCGATCAACCGAAGGAATACTCTCTCCGTCTACTCTCTTTCTCTCGCATACCCGCCGCCTTGAGAAGCGCACTCGATTTTCATGTAATTCAAATGAAGCGTGCGCATGCCTCCGATAGCCCGGCTGCCAGACTGAGAGCATCCTTCGATACTCCTGCTTCGTTCTTCTGATAGGCAGACTGAGAGAGAGAGAGGAAGAGGGAGAGAGAGAAAGAGAAAGATGGTTAAAGTTGCTGAGACATCAAAGCTGAAACTGAATCCCGGGAAACGAGAAGGACCGCCAGGATCGTGGCTCTACTTTATTCAAGGTCTCCCGGCCGAACTACTGCCGGCGGATATGTCCCGCGCGAACCCTTACAGCCGGAACTGCTGCCGCCAACAGTTTGACACGATTGCTGAAGTCCCCTTTTCTCAGCTGGTCCTCTCTCTCTCTCTCTCTTCTCCCTTAACTCTTTGTCTCAAACTCGCTCTTCCCTCACCCCCGACCACCTACGAACACGAATCTTGTACAGACACAACAGGATTATACAGTTTCACCCGGGGACACTTTAATTGGCAATTGGCTGTTTTTGAAAGCTTACGACTTGAAGTCTCTTTCTACTCAGCAGAGTTTTTATTGAAACGAATTCTATTCCTGTGTTAATATTTGTAATAATCACAGATATTATACATTCAATAGGATAATATAGATTTCTACGCGGTGCTCAAATGGTGATTAGCTTTTACAAGATTTGGAGTTGAATTTGACTGTCTGACTAGTGACGGACCATAACTACTTATGCAACAATGTAGACACAACAGGATTATACATTTTCACCGGAGACACTTTAATTGGCAATTGGCTGTTTTTGAAAGATTACGATTTGAAGTCTGCTTCTACTGAACAGAATTTTCATTCAGATGAATTCTACCCTGTGTTAATATTGGTAATAATCACAGATATTATACATTCAATAGGATAATATAGATTTCTACGCGGTGCTCAAATGGTGATTAGCTTTTAGAAGATTTAGAATCGAATTTGACTGTCTGACTAGTGACGGACCATAACTACTTGTGCGTGTTACGTTCTATTAATGGGGCAGGAACAAAGCTGATATAGAAATACTCGGTGACTCTTTGGTAGGAGTATTATATTAGAATTGGATAATAGTTGGAGAGCATATTGGACTACTACCGGTTTTACCTCGTGGTATGAGAATTAAGTGCGTAATCGCCCTGGTAATATGCACCGCTAAATAATGAACCGGTTTAACGTGCGATACGGAGATCTTAATCATGGCTGATGACAGCTTAACAGCCACCACTGCTTCACGTATGTATTTTAATACTGATCAAGGACGCTCTTAATGAGTTTGCCGCTGCCAAGTTAGTATCCGGAGAAACGTGCGAGAACAAACAGTTGATTAAATTGGGAATTAGATCAGGCATTGTATTAATTATTCCAGTGTATTATCTCATCCGTATGGTAGCTCTTTGAAGGAATTCCATGAAATTGGTGAGATTGTCTTAGAATTTCATTGTTAATTAAGTCTTCCAGCATAAATTCCGCCTTTAGAAAATCGTGGATAACACAATAGTAATTAACCCTTACAATGGATTACAGATTAATCGCGAATAATAACACGAACGATACAGTATCATAACTTCGAGATAAAGGAGCTGAATCTTGTTTACGATTTGTATCGGCTGACGAATCCCGAAAGGGGCCGAGGCGATAGGGTTAACGAGTAGGTAGCGGCTGGCAAAGTAGCCAACGAAATCCACTCAAGCATTCCTTCTACGCGCGGCGACGAGCAGCGGCGGCTCAACGGCAAAGAAACAAGTGTCTGAAACGAGCACCTCTCTTGGCTCGGGGCACGATTTCGCAACAGGCTGACAAAGCCCTTACTGGGCTCACACACACTGAAAGTAAGTAAGTCAGTAGAAGCCAAGTGGAAGCTTGCACGACTCTCTCTCTCTCCCTCTTGCTTTCCCTCTCTGGGATGCGCTTCCCGTGCGCATTTATCACCGAGTAATTGCACGTACCGCCGAAAAAATGTTCGCGGCCCTCGAGTGTCGGTGTCGGAGGCGGAGGGCGGCGGTGGTGGTGGTGGTGGTGGCAGTGGTGGTCGGGGTAGTGTAATCTCTGCGGAAGCCCGTTAAAAGAAGCGTAGGAACGGAATGAATGAATCGAAACGTGTTGCGCGCCGCTGTTCCCTCTGTATTTTCCTGCTCCCTGAATTCTCGCGCGCTTTCACCCCCCGCGAGCTCTCGCTCTCTCTTTCTCTCTCTCTCGGTTCTCTTCGCTTGGTAGTGTTCTCTCTTTCACTCTCCTCTGTGTTTGCCGCGGTGTTCCTCGGTCAGCCGGAAATGCGCGGTGGAGAATATGCGACGGCGGCGGTGGCGGCGGCAACGGCAACGGCGGCAGCGGCCCAGTTGGAGTCGATATATCGGATACTGAAGCGATATTCCCCCAGCCTAGGTCGGTCCAATCAAATTTTATGATTTGTATCCATCTCACTTGCCTTCCTCTCGCTTCTCCCTCTTGTCTCGCGATCCTGACCTACCTTCGGTCCTTCCCCGCACGATAGTAATCCGCCTGCCGTACACCAACTTTTTTTTTTTTTTTTTTTTTACCATCCTCCACCCCCGGACGAGCAGTCAACCAGCCGCGCAACTTCTCTTTCTCCATACTTTTACGTCGCTTTCCGGTCTACAGCGACCGCTAGTTCGGAAAAAGGGAGAGTGACTTCGAAAGTCAATAAATCGAATTTCTACCAGTAGAACTCCTCGCCCTAGTAGCAATTCTTTACGATGCTTCTAACTTTTTTATTACTACTACTGTTCTTCTTTTAGTGATCACTTTGGTGGTTGTTGTTTGGCTATAAAAAGCTTGCTTGCATATTATTTGACGTACGTAACTTGAGTTCTTCGTAGTGTTTTAGTGCAGAGAAATTCTAAGGCTTCAAGGATGGGTAGTATCAAAATTACATAATTGTTATCCAATGCAGTAGGCGTTAATATAAGGACAGCTAACACAGTTTGTTGACTAATTCCAGAAATTGAAGCGTATACAAACAGAACTGTACTAGGTGCCAGCCAACAATGTGTTAATATTGACTACAGCCAATGGTTATGTTTGCCATGTAAATCATTGTTAATTCCGTAAATTTATAAGCATCCTTAGACGTATCCGGAATGTATCAACTATTCCACTTCGCGGTATTCATTGGACTAGAATAAGATTATAAAGTGACACGAAAATAGATAATCGATCGGATTCAATCAAATGAAAAAAAAAAAGAAGAAATTAAAAGGGAAACATTGAAAAGCGATTGTCAATATTTCACATCGTTGTCTCTTTGTTGATCCTTCATTTCGTTCGCTCATACAGTCTGCTCCAACGATTTCATTGACCTGGACAATGTAGTCGCACGTATTTTAAATCATATTCCCGACACGATTCGGAAAGCATTTCATCATTCTTGCAAAACAGATCGCGTGCCCATTGGGTTAGTACCGTCGACGAAGGTCTTTCCGGCCCTCTTTCATCCCCCTGACAGAACGATGTCACGTGCGATAAGGCGCAGATATCGCACCGAAGTAACAGAAATCCTCCAGTTTGACCCAAAAACCACCTGCCCAAAACGGGGGGGATGATCTTTATCCGAATACAAAGATATGAATCAGTAGACGGCTCGACAGGAAGAAGTAATTATCCCCATTATCACGAAGATTATTAACATAAACCTTCGTCAATTAACCGGTGCGTGTAATAACAGTAAGCAAGTCTCGCGCTATTTGCTCATGAATTAATATGAATGCAATTATTATACCACGGATGTTTATTCAAAATGAAGCATAACTGTTTTTTTCTCTTGATCACCTATATGCAATACATATAGTGTTTCCCATCTATCAGTTGTCTGAGAAAACTCATATCCATTCGTTCGAACTTTTATACTCGCATTTGTAACAGGTATATGCAAATGTAGATTCTCATAAGCAACCATCATCCAGTAATTACCTATCGAACGTTCGATCTTAAACAGCGTCGAGCTTGGAATCATTATGTATATTCTCTTAAATAGCAGGCGATTTTAATAAATCCGTCTCCATAACTGAACAATTCATAAATGAAGTACAATATTATACGAGAACGCAATGCAAACATAGGATTGTGCATATAAACTGGGTGGAAAGCAAGTAAATAACCAATAGTGAGTCAAGCAATATCAAGCTGACAGAAGATAAAGAATCAAGCGAAAAAGAGTGGTTCGTAGAAAATCAGTCATTTATGTTTGAGAGGCAATCGAATTCTTAATTTCATTATCGGAAAATGTAAAAGTGGTATCGATGGACGACAGTGGGTAGCAAGTGACTTTGCCCTATTTGTCAGCGAGCAACCAGCCGTTCCTGGTACAATCGACAGGAAAGGGACACAGTGAGAGTTGGAGAGAGGAAGAAGGAAGGAGAGAAACGAGCGGTACTTCGAAATCCCCAAAGTGAGACGCCACGGCGACGAGACTTTGACCGAGTTTTCAGACGACTCCTATAACACCACGCAGAGAAGCAGTGGAACCACCAGCCTTCCTCCTACGGGGAAGAGTTCACGTGGAAGGGTGGTGGTCGACGACTTGCGCCTGGAAGGTTCAGCTTCCAGGATAAGGGTGCGTTCGCACTGTTCTATTCTCACCCGTTATACTCGTCTAAGAACTCGCATTATCAAACATCGTAAAAACAAAGTCTTTTCAATGATTCTCTAAAATAGTTCTCGATTAATTATCCACAAGTTTCAAGCGACTTATAAAAGTTACGCGTTTCGAAGATCAATTGCATTGCATACTTTCGCTTTTGTAAATAACCAACTAGTATTTATGTATAAGTACTTTTGAATATCGTAAACCTACTTTTTGGTATAACTATTGAAGTCTCTTTGATTTCATTATTTTTACAGTCAATAATTATACTTATTCGTCAAGTTTTCCTCGTAGTCTCAAGATTGGTTGGGGAGTTAAACCGCAGAGTGATGACGTAACGTTAAAGTAGCGTTGGAATGTTCGCTGTGAACTTGTCGCAAAAATAAGGCGTAAAGGGGAAAGAAGGAGGGCGACCTCCCGTTGCCTTGCGCATCGGTTTGTACTATCTACGAAGCGTGTTCCTGCTCTCTCGCGTTGTCGGCACTAAACCACTTACGGCATCCTGTGCCAAAAGTTCGCCAGTCACGCTCAACGAATCGCGATTCACGCTTCGAGTCGCATAACTTAGTGAGCCCTCCGCGCTCGCAGCGGGTTACCAACGCGAGAGAGAGAGAGAGAGAGAGAGAGAGAGAGAAAAAAAAAAGAAAGAAGCGGAAGCGGCTGAAAGAGGAGTTGTACGATATGCGCGCGTCGCGAAACCTTCTCGAAATAGTTTCCTCGATTTTTCCCTAGGGTTCCCGAGCATCTAAATCTGCCCTGAAAGTGACTATCGCCCTGTTTCTTTAACTTCTGTGCGCTGCTTTAAGGGAGCAACGTAAAAGAACTTACGAGTTTAAGGATTTAGTATGAAAATTGGAACTCTGACCTGCTTTCGACTACGAGTGTTTACGAGGAATATAAATTGGAATTCAAAAAGGAAGTGATATTGCTATGGTAGCATCTACTGTGAGTACTCCAGCATACATACATATACGTAATTATTATAGTATTAGGGAATGCTTTAACGTTGCTAAGTGATACGGAAAATGTATAACGCGTTGCGAATGTGTAAATAATTAATAGTTATAAATATCCGTAAAATATCCGAAAATTCGACTTTATAATCCAATAGTATACTGCTACTAAAAGCAGATAAAATAAGTTCCTTCGAAATCACGAATGACACGAGACGAGAGTGGAATGCGTGAACCTTTTAGTCAGCATTGAAAAAGGTTCTCGAAACTCTGCGCAGGAATTTAACGAATCACAGATTCAGGTACCATTAAGATTAATTAATAGCTGATGTACTAATGCACCGTCGACGATTGCAATTTCGGTGTTCGAAGAAGATGCGCGCCGATGTGGTCATTTCGGCCTATATATTTCACCCGCGAACGACCGATATTTCTCCGATTTTATAGCGCATAATAACTTAAACCGAACGTGCTACGGCGAGCAGTAAATCACCGAGTTGGCGGCAAGTGCGACTTCGCGCAAAAATCCCCGCTAAATATAACAGGGGCCGACTGTCCGAATCCCGGCGACACGTGGAACAATGTGATGCATCGTCGGACTAATTGTCTCCGCCATCAACAAAAAATATTTCTCCCCGTGAGTCTTTGCGAAGGACAATCGTGCCATGATAAAAGATGGCTCGTACCACTCATTCCACTCTTCGACCTGACATTTATCGCTCGTCTGAGAAAATCTACTCGCGACCTACAAGACTGCGCATCATTAGATTCTGCGATAGTCATTAAATCAAGAGAATTACCAACACAAATACTTTTAAATCAAGCTACAAAAAGTTCCAGTACTTATTACGTTTAACTAAAAATTGACGCTATTATTAATCCTATCATCAAATTCTAGCATTCCCCAAAGTTCAGTGATATTTAACAAGAGCATTTAGCACGAAAACAATTAAATCTCACTTCAAACAAGAATGATTACGAAGAGTATAAATTAGAGTTCAAAAATCTGATACGAGACAATTAAAACCTCTATAATAATGACTAGCTTCATCGACAGACGATCGCCACTTGCTTCAAATGACTACTATTGAAATCGATGATTTTCCATACACTCGTGAAATAATTGTGCTTATACCAAGCAGGATTTTTCCATGCTCTCGCTTGACATAGCTACGCAGCATACTCGACACCGAATACTCCGCATAGACATAGTGTCATTGTCGAGGCGAGTATGCTACACACGTGGGCGCAATATACGTCGGTGCCTCCTGTAAATCAAGGCGGAACTATCCCGCGAGTGCGCGAAGGAACGCCGGGCGCATTGTGATCGCTTGGAACGGCGAGCAGATACACTTTTCCAGTCAAAGTCAGACGTGGTATCCTTCAGAGACGGTCAATGGAAAGCCGTAACGCTTGTAAACAAGAGGGTCTAGCGTACCAATAGACATGCACACTCGATATGCCGATAGGAAGAGTGGAGAGAGTGGGAGAGCATAGCTAAAATACCAGCCGAGCATCCTCCTATCAAAGTTTCCCTCTACCGGAGAGGCGAAGCTTCCTCGCACTCGAAGGCCGCGCTCACGCGTTCGGCTACATTCGAACACAGACACATGTCGCCAAGAGAGACATGCACACGAGAATCGTACAGGATGACTTTTGCGAACTTGTCTCTGGACGACGAGCGGATACCCTTTCGAAGCCGAAAATTCTTCGGCTATAAGACTTGCATGTATTGGTTAGTGGTGGGAGTGAAACAGAGAGATGAAGAGAGAGGGAGAGAGAGAGAGAGAGAGTTCTCATAGTCTCCGTCCACGTGGTCCAAAACTTTCCGACTACCCCGGCCCCACCCTGTCCCAGCGCATTCCCGAAAGTTTTGCCTGTTGTTACTTAGACACACCGCAGTGAACTCGAGTAAATCCTTGTTTAGAGTTCACCATCGCTCGTCGCCCGATTAGATGCATTTGCCGGTTGCACTCGCATTCCAGTTAATGGAGAACTTTACTCTTTAACGTGACATTCGTCAGGGATCAGGTGGGGAATGAGTATGAATAATTCGGAACTTTCCGATATGTTTGGTTCTGTTTCTCTCTGAGTTTATCTTCTTGTTTCATTCGATTAACATAATTTTAATATTTTTACATACTTTTGTTTTGCTCCGTTGCTATCGACTATCGGTGTGTCAGGTGGGTGTTTGAAGTGTGGAAATAATCAGCCAGTTTCATTTACGTGATGAGTATAATTTGATCAATACTGTTTCATTTGATTTCACATCCTGACTTGATTCAGAGGGAAAATTTTCCCTCTAAAGGCAGGCACCGGAGAGAGCCCGAGCGCAGAGGTAAATGCTGAGAATAGAATCGGTCGAACGCCAAATAAATCTTAAACCACCTGTGATAAATTTCACTTGAGTTAAACAATAAAATATCGCACCCCAATATCATTGAAGTATCTACTTTTAGACTCTTTACTCTAAGCTTAAGAAGAGATACGTTCTCACTTCACTGACGGTATTAATGAAAACCCGGCATTGGCCAAATAGGTTTTCATCAGACTGAATTTCATACCAGACTTCTCTATTAATTTAATTATATAATTAGCAAAGATAATCCTCGGAATAAACCAGTAATAATTTAAATTCTATTCTACAAATACAGTCGTAATTCGTACAAATTAACCAAGCTAGTTCTTTCAAATTTAATTCGAGTTGTCGACAAGTTTTATAAGAAACTCAAACTCCGATGAAAAATTCGCCAAAGTGCGATAGTTGGAAAGTAGCCGATTACGTATTATCATTGGTACGCACCCTAACTATCGGCAGCGAAGATCTACGTATCGCTGCAAGGCAGGAAAGAAGCCGATCGAAGGATAAGCAGGTTCGATAGCAGAAGCGATGTCTGCGTAGGCACCGCCTTCTGGCGTATCTTGTGCTCTCACGAAACTCTACACCCGCGCCACGCTTCGCCGGTTAATTGAATCTACCGCGTAAAGGCTGGCGCTCAGGAAATCTAATCGCTCTCGCCCACAGAGCGCCAGGGCTGAGGGTTCGACCAAAAAATTGCTCATTAAGTGTATCGAGTTCCAAAGAGCTTTTTCGGTAGTTCTTTTCTACCTTTGCGCGCTGTATCTTGCTACAAGACGCACTAAGTGTATTTCGAAATTTTCCACGCATCATACCAATTTTCTTCTGGGTGTAATAATAATTGGGAAGAAATACTATTATAGCTTCGCCATAGTCAGTAGATTTTTTGATCTGATAGAATATAATCTACTGAATTTTAATATGTTAGTCAAAAAAGGAATAAGATTCTTATCAAATTTTTATTTAAGTTAATATCCGTGAAATTTTCTCAATAAGTGCAGTACAATTTAAATGAAATTGTACTGCATTTAAAACTGCACCTGGACATTACTGCATTAAGTTTATTTCGACATTTTCCACGGATTACAGCAGTTTTTCTTCTGGATTTAATAATAATTATGAAGAAATACTATTACAGTTTCTCCACAGCCAGTAGATTGTTCGATATAATAAAACACTATCTACTTAATTCTAATACATCATTCAAAAAAGGAATAAGATTGTTCTTATCATGTTTCTATCTTAAAATTTTCTCGATACACTGCTCTACAACTGAAATGAAACTACAAATCGCATGGGTTTCGAAGAGTCTTACTAAAAATCTCTCAGGAATCGGGATTCCCAGCTAACTTCCAATGAATTGCAATTGCTGCATGTGGCAAGGGGTTGGGTGGGAAAGGGTGTAAAGGTAGGGATAGTTGTTGGAGGGACATTTCTGTGAGTAGAATTTCAAGAGCAAGTCAGAAGAGCCCAGTACAGTGAGAAAGTACGGTGCTGTGCTGAGGTATCGGTGAGCGCCGATAGCCAGCAGGTACAAAAATGCAGTAGGTGACTCATTCGTTCCCTCAGCCACCTCTCCGGCGAGTTCTGACCTTCGGCCTGACGTGCCACACAGCACATAGGATGTGTTTGCAGAAGGCATTTAAAAGTGAAATGCAAAGTTCGCTATTCTTGAAAACCACAGAAGACGTTTTGCCATTCTCAAGGTATATTATCTGTGTGAGTTTTCCTATCTTCGAGATTAATTTCTGCTCTGTATAAACTAATAACAATTCGATATACTATCTTCACCTGACAGTGTTAAGCTTTGTTATCACTGTCACAATTTTCTTCTTGTCTCTTAACTATCAAAGTGTTGCATTACATTGATTAATTTGAATCTTCATGATGTAACTTGTATTTTATAACTTAGTTTGTATTCTTCACAACAAATTCATGCTGGAATGCAATGGTTCGTTGAGCGAAACTATTCCGGAGATGCTATATTCCCAAGTTTCTGAATGTCAAATCGAGATCTTGCTTCGGATGCAATCGCTATCGTCGGAGGCTTTTGCGCACAAACGTGTCCCCCCATCGTTTTCTCACCTTTTTCTCAATGTCGACGTCGATGCTTGCGACAGGTTCCGCCTGTTGATCACGTCGCAGATTCTCCCAGAATCGTTAGAAGGTTAGACAGACAGACAGGCGACGCCCGTGATTTTCGCGCACTCAATTTTTCCATAAAATTAAACGACCTGGCGACTGTGCCGCCTGACGCTGCTGCTGGCGTCGCCGTCGCCTTGGAATCGCAAACTTGCGCAAACCCGTGGCCTGACCTGCTCTCTCGGCACATGTATTTGCCTCGTGCTCGTACGTGTGTACATACTGCAACATCGAGTACATACGAGTGCGCTTATGTACAAATGTAACACGCACGACACACACTGTGCGAGCGCGCACCATATTTTTCGAGTGCTCATCGATTCCCTGATACTCCAGTAACATCTTCTCCCGGAAACTGTAATCCTGTCCCTCCTCTTTTCCTTCCTCTGGTATTTCCCATAAATGAATATACCAACTTAACAAGAACGACTTACTCTTTACACTAGCATTATCAAAATATATAATATTGTTTCAGCCGAGACAATCAACGAGTAAACATTAATTAAGCCACGACACAACCAGCAAATTAGTTACCACCAATGGTATTTCAATTTCCCTAATTACGACAGAGTTGGAATTTCCTAGAAAACTACGAGGATTGTCCTATTATATTTTCCATCTGCCGTGAAAAGGAAACAAAAGTAACTTTAATTCCTATAAACATTAAGCCACTAGTACCGCGGAGAGTGGCAAGCAGCAACAATTAATTATCAGCGGGGGGGAAAGGAGAGAATGTTGTCTAGCTGGATCCGAGTAATTCTTGAAGGAAAATCGATCAAAGACGGTCGGGCAGCGGCAAACCGGGCAAAACTAATGCCTCAACGCAACGTATTTATTTCCGCGCGTTCGATGCACATTTCCTCCGATGTGCGGGGTGTTTCTGGGAGCGTATGTGCGCTGTGGCGTGTGTCGGTGTTGGTGGGGCTGTACAGTATGTACACGGCTGTATAGCCTGGCTGTATATCTGCCTGGCTGACTGCCTGCCTGTTCTCCGGCTGCATGTGCGTCGATTGCATCTGACGCGCCATTATACGATAACCTCCAAGTGTCTGTCTCTCGGCAAGAAGTTACCGTGGATGTTGGCGAGGATGTCTCGCTCACTCGCTTCTCTCCTAGAGAGAACTCGCTCCTTTCCTCCTCCTCCTCCTTTTCCTCCTCTTCCCTTCCTCCGACCCGGCCTTTTTTTATTTCCTACCGGTGGACCTCCTTCCTACCCGCACTCTTCCGTAACCGCCACCTCTCCCACCCCCTCGTTTCCTTTCCGTGATCGCCCGTTGCGAAAGACACTGTCTGCCACGAGTGAAAATTTCATAATCCACGTTTCTTTATACCCTATGTTGCACGGTATTCGAGAGGAACCTCGATAGATTTTCGAACCAAGCTTTCCTGGGATTGAAAGATTTTTCAATTTCTTTCGTACGTTCTTCGGTTGTTTAGATAAAATGGAGATTTGTTTAGATTGAAGGAAATATGTGTAACAATGGATTTGCAATATGTGCACTCCGTTTGTTTGCGATGCGAGGGTTAAAGTTTGAGGATAATACGAGTTTTGTTGTGTAAACTATCATAGACCGGTGATAGGTCAGGTTTGATTAGGAATCTATTAAGGAAAATTGTTCTGGTACTATTTCTGCTAGTGATTAGCAATGACGATAGTCAAGCTCGTATGTAATCTACATACATAAGATTGGATGCTGTTGTAGTCGAGGAAATGAATTGAAGAAACTTGCTTATATTATGACTGCTGACTAATGCGTAATCATAAGGAATTAGTCAGAGTTATAGATATGTACCTGAAATTGCGCGGTTAGAATCTCGTCTAGTCTAGTTAGTAATTTCTTCTTCTTTGATACATATGCTCGTCTTAACCTCGAGAATCTCTGGTACTTAATGAATCACATATGCAAGCTTATTTCTTACGAGTGACAATCCTTTTATTACTGCTTGCTGTTATTTTTATCTTTCCTTATATCCATTTTATTTCCACTTTCATTTCTCCCTATACTTTTATCCAGAATCGTTTCTCGATTAAAACTATTCCCATCTCGTAATTCAATGTGTTCCCGTTACTTCCTGATTTCGCATTCATTTCATTATATGTCCGGAGGAAAATTTTTTCCATCAACGTGGCTCGGCGCATAGGTATCGGGCGGCGGCGATTAGCGCGCTTTCAATAAAATATTATTTCTTCATCACAGCGAAATACTCGTACGGTCGTAATCACCTCGCTTGCGAGCAGGACAATCGTGCAGTAAAAACTCTTTAGGGTACAATAAAACGCGCGTGCTCTCGCGCGACAGAGACAGAGAACAGGACAATCAATGGGAAAATACGTTGTACGGCAAACAGATTTTCGACAGCGCTAAACTGAAATCTTTTCCTAATGGCTTAATTGCAAATATTCACTGCATCACGAATTCTCGCGAAATCGTCGGAGATTGGTATATTAAAAATCCCCATGTGACCCATTCAATTTTACCTCTGCCACATGCGTTACGAGATATCAGCAAGTTTCGTAAAGGATCATTAAAATGGTAGAAGGTTACCTAGGATTCTTCATAATTAAATCGTCAACTGACAACTGACTTTCAACGGCAACGAACGGCCAGTATGAAACCTAATATTAATTCGTTAAAAATGCGTTTCATTATTCTGACCATTATGGCAGTGCGCGTCTAAGAGCGGGCTGAACCTCGTGCTTCCAAAAAGGCAGGGCAAGGGCAGTCAGAGAGAGAGAGAGAGGGGGGGGGAGGTTGGTAGAGGGTTAGCTAGGGTAGAGGTAGAGAGAGCAATGCAATTAAAGTCGAATGTAAACTGATAGGGATGCTGGCCGCGCCGCTGCTGCTATACGAAACTCCCGGGTAATGATTACATGGAGGCCGTTGTAATTTATTACTGCGTGCGCTCGTTACTCCCAATTGTAATGTAATTCGGTGATAGGTGCAGTCTAATTGCGGCCTTAATAAGACCACTGTTAATAAAGCCACTCTCTATCTCTCTCTCTCTCGCTTTAGTGTGCGATTGTTTGTTTTTAACCGCAAATCATTCTTTCTCTTGAACTGACTCTGCGTGCCATTGAAATTCCTGTCCGGAAACAGCAGAGTTCTCACTGCCTTTTTGAAAGTACTTCTCGTGTCATGTGTTTCGATATTCTTTGTTTTTTTCTTTGATATCGAAGAAAGGAGGAGGTTTGCCAAGTGGTTGGAATTAATCTTTCTCCGGACTTCCTTTTGCCTCGATAATTGGTGCAGCTCTCGAAATCATCGAGCTATCACGATTCTTCGACACGCAATACAACCCTGATTGTGTGTGATGAAGGAAACTTTTGCGCAAGTCAGCCTCGGAAGTGTCTGTTTATTCATGATGCAGAAACATCTTGCCCGCTATCGGCAAATTGTTTTCATGCACTCTCTCAGTGCTGATCTCACTAGCTCTTGTTGCACTTCTCTGATTGGCTCGCTCTCGCTTTATTTCACGAGTGACACAAGTGACAAGCTCGAAATACCTTTGTCGGTAAGCTGTCCTTCTATATTCGCTCACCGTAATTTCTCGTTTCAGATTATCCCCGTTGAAGCGCCACAAACGAAGCACTTTTTCGGCTTCTGGCAGTAATTCATTCCTGTCATTTTTCATTCCTAATAAACTTTTCTCGTACATATTACTTGATAAACGAATATCCGTCAAACGTCATCGATTTCACGAGGATTCGTCTGTGTAACTAACGCGCAATCAGAGCCGGCTAGTAGTAGTTGTATGTAACGTGGAAAAGCAATATGAGAGGAAGGCGTCGCACGCGCGGCCAATTAGGACATGGAGTTTGCGTTCCCGAGGAAATTGCCGTACTCCTCTCGACGGTTACGCCCAAGGTTTCCGTTCACTCTCTCTGGCACAGAGGCACCGGTTACTTGCGAAATCGTTACCAACGATATCGTAAGAATCCATGCAGTATCTGCTGCCAGTCTGCTAGCTATGCTAATCCACTCCTTAATAAGGAAATTCAAGTCAGCTTTTAACACCTCTTGTCCTCTGGGAAATACGTATTTATAAAGCGATGATAGACAGTTGGAATTCATTCTATGATCCGGCAGGAAGTAAGGAATGTTTCTACTATTCTTAGCACTTGACTGCAAGTATTGTTCCTAAAGAAAAAAAAAGAAGAAAAAAAGTCCACAATTCCTGGAGGACTAGGCCGATTTCCCGCAAGGCAAGAGAGTGGCGAGTTGCCGAGCACCCTGGGGACATTGACATGCGCGAGACGAAAAAGGAAAAAGTATGGGGGGGCACGATCGATCCTATTCCTGCATGCATCTATGTGTACGTGCTTCTCTATCTGCGTGATACGCGTATCTCTACGGTAAAGACAAATTTCGGGGAAAGCTAGAGTCACAAATTACTAGCTTGAAATTATCAGAGAGTATGCGTTTCTAGCGGATTCTCCAGGCGAGGATTGTAACTTGCAAGGAGGGAATGATAGCTCGAGTATAGTTTCTCGAAGCGAGGGAATTCTTTGCTCGCAGTGGAACACTTCGGGAACGGTGAGCTCAGTGTTTACGCTCGCAGGCGTTCTCGCAGACGCTGCCGCGCGCGCGCTCGCGCGGCGGCGGCATCATACGCGTTGCTTACATCGAAGCGGGCTCCGTCTGCCGGGACGAAAAGGTCGAAAGAGCGAAATCTACCGGGCGTCGGAGCAGCCCGAAAGCCGCCGAACAAGCGAGAGTGGATAAGCGAGTGAAGAAGCGAGCGAAACGAGCGAGAGAACGAATGTACGCTACGAGGGAAGCTCTCGCATGTATAAGCGTGCGCTCTCGCGCGCGCATGCCGCGCACTCCTGCTGGCCTCGTGCTTCTGCCGAGCGGACGAAAGAGCCAGCCGAACGAGTACATACTTGCTTTAACGAAAAAAATCACCTCGCTCCAAGTTACGGGGGCGAGCGAGAAGAAAAGCGTGGGTAATCGTGCGAGTAGAAATGCTGACGCAGATAAGACCAGCCCTTACGAGCCGGTCCAGCGAAGACGGCTATTTATGAGCGGCGCTATCTAGTCGGATGCGAGAACCACAGAATCCTAGCCAAAGGATTTCCACCACCTTCGAAACTCTCCGCCACTGTCGAATCCACACTCTTCTACTCGAAGATCCGGCAATATCTTGAATGAAACTTCTCAATTCTGTTTAGTAGTCCTATTTCGCTCGGGCTGCCAGATCCAGAGAATTAAGCTTTCTACAAATATTCTGGAAGCCATTAAAGTCTCGAATAGCACCGCCAGGGAACCCTGGGTACATTAGTTGAAGGAGGTGCGTTCTCTCCTTACTCCAGTTACTCGCTAACAATGAGTACGTCCTTAGCTCTCCGCTCCCCTTTGTGAAGCTAAGTCCCTGGGAACACGTGACTCCACGTAATTCCGATTGTTATTCGCGGGCGCAGCGTGATTCTTTGAATGCCTCATTAATTGGGAGCGTTAATAAAGTGAAGTAGTCAGTCGCGTCAGTGGCGCGTTGCATAATGTAACTAGTAAAAAAAAAGGAGAACTTCGTTACTACGCGTGTTCGTAGCCAAGTTAGCGTGACTGGTCGGAAAGTTTAAAATCGAAAGGAAGAGATTTCTTGCGATACATTTTATAGGATGCATATTACGATTCATACATTATACGTAAATGATACATTCTCGACAATGCGCAGATATTGTTATATTCACTTAGATGCGAGAGTATTGTAGTTGCACAATGCTAGAAAGGAATTTTAATCGTAACAGAAGCATTGCACTGATTTACTGGAGCAAGAAAATCGAGCTGCCAAAGAGCTTTCATACTTCCCAGATAATAAAGGAACAGTAAATTCAGTGGGAGGTAATCGGTAAGACAAGCATATCGCGCGCACAGAGTTTCTATCTGGCACGGTCAAAACTTTCCGTTACATTCGTCGGCAACCTGTTCCCATCGCCGAGTACGTCGGAGGAGAGTACGTCGATCCGCGCTCGAAACTCGACGAGTGCTCGAAAAATGTTCGCCGACATTTTCGAGAAATGGTGAGAGAGCCGTGGAGGACACGTGACGCCATTACCAGTACGTCCTGTATCCGACATTCCCTGCGATTTTCCTGATCACCCTCGACGCCCAGCTTCCCCGATTCACGCGACGGAGTATTTATCCACGCGACGGGTGCGAGAGCCTGCGAAATGATGTTGCAATGTTGGAATTGCTTTTCTCCCAGCTCGAAAAGCGTGTTTTCGCCAGATTGTTGGGGCGAAACTACACACCGGTTAGTTTTGCACTCCGTAATTCTGCGGCGGGCGCCGCTACCAGTGGACGAGAGGAGTAGTCTCTCTTCTCTCAGCGATGGTTGGAACAAGGCGGAAACCAATAGGTGCCAACGGAGAGCGGCGCGCATCTCTTGGAAGGACATATGTCCGAGTGTGTGCGTATATGTTTGTTACGCTGGTACGACGAGCCGATGAGAAAAACTTTGAATCCGGCAACGCTGGCGCTTCTTCTTCTTCTCTCAAGCAACAGCAGCAGCAGCAGCAGCGTCGCCGCTACCGCCGTCGCGGAGAGTGAGAGAGCAGCAGCCGGTGGAGCTTGATAAAAATAAATTTGCGCCCGGAATAATCACGGAGCTCTCTCCCTAGAGATCCGTATGGGCGGTCTAGGTGCTCTCCTCCTCGCTACAGAGCGAGCAGTGGGGCCAAACACCACCACCGACAGCAGCAGCGTCGGCTTTCCTTCGAGCTCCGAGCCATCTTCAAAAATACAATTTAATCCCTGCACAATAAGCCCTCTGCTTGAATATCGATAAGACTCTCTCGCCAGACACACGAGCATCTTTATCTCCTACCTACGTCTCTCTGGCGCGCGCGCGTGAGCGCGCGTGTTCCTCTCGAAATCATCGTAGGCTGAGAAGAGCGCGACAAGACGATTGCGATAACACTCGGTAGCTCGGTGGAACTCGATCACCAGCTGATTCGTTGATACATCGATCGATTGAATTCAATCACGCGGTACCGCCGCAAAAGGACATTTATTCCCAGCCTATCAATTATTCCTTTCCGTTGAATGAAGGACGCCTCTCATAGGCGGCACGTCGCCTACCGCCACCGCCTTTATTGGATCCAATCTGTCAATGAATTAACGGCTCTCTAAGCGACGATAAAGCATCGCCGGGACTTTTCGTGAGCGCCTCAGCCCTGTAATCGCATAACACGCTAAGAGGGATTACAAGTCATAATTTCCGCTATATTTCCCCGGCGCAACGGCGAAAAGCTCGCCGGCCCTCGAGTTCTGAAAGGACGTATAACGTGCGCGCGTAGAGGTGACTGCGCGGAGAAAGAGAGGGACGAGGTGTATGTACAAAGAGAGGGAGGGAGAGACAGAGAGAGCGAGAGAGAAAAAAGGAGGGAGATGGAAAAAGAGAAGAAGAGAGCTAGCTCGGCAAAGGAAGGATGGAAGCATGTTACGAAACCATAGCTTGCGAGAGTCGTCGGGAGGAGAGGAGAGGAGAAGAGAACGAGAGAGAGAGAGAAAGAGACAGAGAGCAGAGCTCGTTCGACGGGCTCTCTTCGCGCGGCCGTTTGTACTCTCTTCTCCTCCTCATCCTCCGCTACGAACCTCCTCCATCTCCTCTTCCACTCTTCCTCTTCCTCTCTGCCTCCACCTCCGCAGTTCTCCTTGATCCTCTCTTCGTGCATTGCCACCACCCCCTCCGCCTCAGCTCGTCGGCTCACGGTTCGCTCTCTTGCCAACGCGCAACGCTCTCCCCGTCTTTCTTATTCACCTTGGTGCTCGCCTCTTCCGAGTCGGACTCTTGCACACGTTTATCCCAGGCAGCCAGCCTCTTCCACCTTCCACACCACGCTCTTCTCTTCTCTTCGTCGCTCTCTCTCTTTCTCTCTCTCTTTCTCTTAGTGCTTGGTCCCTCTCACTCGCTCTACTCCCGCAATTCTCGCTCTTTCTCGAGCGTGTACACCACGCTCGCTCACTCGCCGCTCCTCTCCTTCGGCCGGTCGTCGTGGTCGTCGTGCTCCATCCCGACGTTTGCTTCGGGCTAAAATAAAAACAGGAGGGAGATAACCGTGCGGGGGGCGCGCGCGGCTTCTCCTCCGGCTGGTGCGCGAAGGTGGATGAGGCGGTGGTGGAGGAGAAGGAGGAGGCGGCGGAGCAAGCCGACGAGGACGAGGATGAGGTGGGCGTGTTACACGGAGCAGGAGGCGAAGAAAGAGAATAAGAGAGAAAGAGGGAGAGAAAGAGAGTAGACGGAGGTGAAGGAAAAAGTGAAGAGGGCAGAAAAAAGGGAGGAAAAGGAACGCGAGAAAGGGTGCTGCTCGGGCGCGCGCACTGCCCTCCGGAAGAGGGCGACGCAGGAGGATGGAAAAAGGTAACTCGGGCGAGAGCTGCCCTCTCGGACGCTTCGAAGAACAGAGGAAAGAAGTGCTGCTGCGCAAGATAGCACACGTGAGCGCAACACGAAAAAAGGAGCAAGTGACGAAGAGCGGGGGCGAGAGAGATGAACCAAGGGAGGAAGAGGAGAAGGAAGGGTATGGTGTGCGAGGGCACCGGCTCAAGTGGAATACCAGAGATTCGAGCATGACTCGACCGAGCGAACTCGCGCGTGTTCTCGAAGCATGCACACGCGCCCGTAATATTTTCGTGCAGGCTGCCAAGCACCCAGCCAGAGCGAACTTCCTCTGCTGGCCAACCACACTCTGATTTTCTTCGATCTCTCGCAATTTTCTAATTCGATTATATTCTTCCCTCGCTACTCATCAAAGCTCTCTCCACCCTTCGACAATGAGGGAAGGAAGGCTTGCGTACACCCTAAACTCCTCGTCCCCATAAAATACAGCTAGCGATCACTGCAGCACTTATACATCGAGGCGGATCCTCTCTCTGCTTTACTCTCGAATTTCTCGTTGCGACCGTACATTTGTTCCCCTGACTACTTTCGAGCAAAGTGTTTTCGATTCTGAACGTTCCACCCCTCAGGCCTTCCACGTTTTCGAGGGTGTACACAGAGTGCGAGTCTTTGTGTACCGTCAATTTGAATAGGTGGTTGAGGGAAATACGAGTATCGATGGATTCGGCAATATTGCTGAATGATTATTAATTATAGAAAGTTAAAAGGTTGTGCAAGTATAGAAGAAGGAATTGCGATGTATGAGTGTCGATTGATTCCTTTCGATTAAGCATAAGTTTAAACTTTATATCTTCTGTGGATAGAGCAAAATCGTAAGTATACTGATTACTATCGATTTCAGGTACAATTGAAAGATTACTCGAATTTTCCTTTAATAAAATCTTGTGTTACTTGCACCTTAGAGAAATGCCTAATTTAAATTAATCACACCTGCTATATTTACGCCCTGAGAAATTCAGTTAGAGCTTATGTAAAAATTCTACCGATAGTAATCGCGTTCGGGGCGAAGTAATTGTCGGCTGTGGAAACGAAGTGGCCGCGTGTGGCCGCGGGGACAATTAAAATCATCGTCCAGCCGAGGAACAATTGCCGTGATTTCCGCGGCCTTACTGCCAGCGGCGTAGCTTAATGCATCCGCGATATCGTAATATGTTTCCTGGCCAAGCTAACAACACGCCCGCCACCAAATTAACCGGATTATTACAACCGGATCATTATGGCTAATGACGCAAGGCCGTCCAACTTGTCGGGCCGCCCCCGGAGCGTGTACCCTTCGAATGTCAGTCTCCAGTCACTGCGAGACTGAACGCCGACCGCTCCGGTAATTACGCGTTCTCTCCAAAGCAACACAGAACACATACACACACACGTTCCATAGTGAAATTCACTTTCATCTTGAACCATGTCACAAGTCAAAGTGCGGCTCTGCACTCCGATGGTTACTGATTTCTGCTTACAAGGAACTTTCACGAGTGAAAAAAAGGCGAACGAACGCCAAGGCAAAGAAATGGCATGTGAGAAGAGAAGCGTATGTGTGCTGCTGCTGCTGCTGTGTTGGACGACGAGCGAAGAGACAAAGTGGTCGAGCGAGAGAAGGTAGAGTGGAAGAAGTTCGCCGGCAGTCTTTCAACTGAGAGAAGCGTAAACGCTCTTCAATTCTTACGGCATAGATTACAGCTTTATCGGACGACGATTCGAGGATACCTGCTCCTTCGTCTTCCCCCTCTTCTTACCGGAGTATTCATGTAACCCAGAAGTTTGGAATACATGAATAAGTTGATGCCGCGTGGACCGAGAGTGGAACGAGTGGTAGTCCTCGATGGTGAGCGGGCCGTTGCTGCTCTCCGCGCTCGCATGCTCGTGTTCACTCGCTCGCCCACGAAAGAGAGCAAAAGTCTGGTGGAAGCTGCGGCGAGAGGCGGCCGCCGGCAGTGCAGCTAGAGGGAGAGGGACTAGCTGGAAAAAGGAGGAGGCAGAGAAAACAGGAGGAAGGCTCGATCTTATTGATATGGTCGATTTATCGGCATAGCACGATTTATCCGCGACACGTGGCCGCCTTTTACCTCCTCTTCTTCTCCGTTCAGGGCTCGCACGAGCGCGGCATCGTTTACTTGCGCTGCTCTTGATCCCTTCTGTCTCCATCTCTTGCTCTCCTCCTTGGCACCCTATCTTTCCCTCTCCCTCTCAGCGGCAGTACCCTCCGCTTCGCTCGTGCCGTGACATTATCCGCGCCAAAACAGATCCTGCCACGCGCGCCACGTGCCTTCGTTTACGTTTCTTACATTGCCCATCCTTCCCTCTTCTCCCTCCATGATACACACACACACATACACGTATCCATATTTGCTTTTTTACACAGCCGACCGTTCTCCTTTTTTCCACTCTTATTACATCGAGGAGGCGTCTCGAGCTGATCAGTATTAAGAGAGCTAATTTATTCTCCGGGAAAAGGACATTAAAGCTTGTTCACAGGTGGAGAGCAGGTCCTGATTCGAGTGGCCTGTAAGAGTAAGGGGAGTAGGTTCGAGTGGGCCAGACTCGGCGCGCGCTCACTCCACTCGCTTTGAAATGAGCCCGCAGCGTGCTGGCAAGAGTTATCGTATCGAGATGAATAAATGAATAAAGATGCCTGGCGGCGCACGCGATGCCTGGCGGTATACTGCATTGTATCTGAAAGTTGCGTGCATTTTCCTGTTGATTCCTGTTTCGATACGGAACTCGGACTATTTTCGACCGCTTCGTAATGAATCCGCCTATTTGAAAACAGGTAGCCGAGACTATGGATATTCGATAAAGCACACCACGCTAGCCTTGACCTATTGGCGCCTCGACGTCAACTTCAAACTTCTCGCGGTTTAGTTTCCGCCTTGTAGTAACGCTGCGCGCGCGCCACATTGTGTCAAATGCGGTTATCATCTTGCTTGATTGTCGAGAAAATCGTTAGGTACGTTAACCTTTTATACGCCGCATTCTTATAAATTTTCTATAATTATCTTTGTTCTGTGCTAAAGTAGTTTGAATGGAGTTTTTCAAAGGTTAAATTTGATTGTATAGAAGACAATTTAATACGATCCAAGAAGAATGGGAATTTTTTTAAAGAATTCTTTATGAATTCGAAACTTTCTGTATTCAGTATAAATTTCTTACGGACGCGTAAGTGGAAGAATAGCAGTTGGCAGTATTTGTAATATATCAGACTTGTCTACGCTTTCCAAGTTGTCGAGCTTATTATACTATCTTTTAATATATACAATTCTTTGCAACACTGTTATTATCAATGACCTCCGACAAATGACATATTTGAAAGGAATGCTCGTTTCGTATGTTGATACGGTCTTAACTGATCGGTATATGACAATCCATTAATGCAAATTCGATGTTTCACCATCTAAACTAGCGATACACTATTCCCAGTAAACGTAATATCCACAACGAAACACCTAGCGTCCGGACTAAACTCTATCGAGCGTTGTTCTTCCAAGTTGGAAAGTTGAAGCCTTCCTGATCCCACGGAGAAGTTCATCGACCTTGGCACTTTCGCAATGAGAACCTTCTTTCCAAAAATACGAGGAACCCGTCGAGATTTCCTCCGTAATGCCAACATCCGTTCACGATAGCCAATACTTTCTTATATACAATCTAACAATAATAATAATAATCCTTGTGTAAATATAAAATTTAAAGATTTTCGAGTCAGAGTCCTTTTTCCGCGGTGTATAAACACGTACCTTTACACGCTCATCTGGCGCCGAGTGCACGTTGCACACGAGAAGAACGTCGCTCGGCTGTGGGAGCGCGTGGAAGAGAGTCGCGAGCCATTTCCTACAAATTATGCCGTTTAAGAAAGGAGGACGCGGACGAGCGGTGTGCGCCGAATACAGATGCGACGACGACACCGTCGCGCGACGCCCTTCCCTCCGGGACACGTGACGAAATTCGCGAAAAGCTCCCTGCCGAGGGTTGAGTGCCGACCTAGCGCGCGCTCCTCTCCACCGACGCCCAGCCGGGGAAAAACACTCCTGACGACTTGATAATATTTTTGAACTTGATCGGCCCTTCTATCGAGATTTTCAGGGTAACTTACACCCTCTTTTTTATGCAGTTTTATCGAGTTAAATATAAGTTTCGTGATGCAAGTCTGTTTTGCATTTTATCGATTGTTTTCCTTCTGCCTTTGCATGCGCTGCATATGCAAGGAAGATTTTAATTGTTTTATTATTGTTTATTGTATTTGATTTATGTGTATGCTTATGTACGAATGTTAAGTTACATATGTGAGGTTTTGTAGCGTACTAGAAAGGAATGCGTGTCGTCTTTTTAGCCCTCGCTTGGACGTCCAACGTATTCGAAGGGCTCGTATTCTCTCGCTTCTATTTCAAGCCTGCGGCTAAATAAAAGTTTCGGAAAACACGACTGCCGCAGCCTTTTCCAATGGCGCAAGTATTACAAACTTTAGTATCGTCGGTATAAGAGTGTCTCGGTCGGTATTTTTGTAAGAAACTGCCGTAGCGAAACTACGAAAGCCAATGAACTAATTCTAAAAACTACCGTAAACCAGTCGGGGCTGTTCCATTCACGAAACAACGAGTGAGTAAAAAGGCAGATGTTTCGAGAGACGATCGTTCTATTTGACGCGATCACAATGAAATCATAAGGAAAAAAGTACTGTGAACCAATCGAATGTTCCATTGACTAAACACGAGTGACTAAGAAAGGAGACATTTTCAGAAGAGAGGAGTTACTTAGCGAGATAAAATCCATGCGTATTATCAGAATGTCAGATAAGACTGTGAGAAGTGACAGCGCGCATCAGTTCGCATCCGACGGCGGCGTGCTTGCTTGCTTGCTTGCTTGCTTGCTTGCTTGCTTGCGCGATGCCAAAAGACTGCGTACGTAATTTTCCTTGGGATTCACGAAACCTTTAGTCACACGCTTGTTTTTGCCAGCCAGGTAATTGTACTGCGGCCTTGAGCGAGAGACGCAGCACTTAATGCTCTTTTTTGTATGTGCACCGCACCCATCTGTGTTTTTATGCGAGAGACACGCGCTCAACTTTTTGCCGGAAGTGCAGGCTCAATCTTTCAAGTCTGTTCCGTTTATTTCGATAGTCTCCTATTAGCTATCCCGCTGCATACACACTGCATTATCGTTAGTTTACCGTCAGTATGAATAAATTAAAATCGTTATTTTTCTGCCAACGTCGTGGTAACTCGATTTTAAATTGTGCTGTTTACGATCATCAATATCCCATTTATATCGATACTCTGATATACTTCTATTAGACAATACTTTTTTATTAGTATAATGTCTACGAAACGTAGTAAAATTCTGTATTACGTATGTCAGAATGCCGCAAACTCTCTCTTTGGTAATTGGAAATGTTGTATCGTTAGTCTCTTCATCCACGATTTTTGGCCATTTTCCGGCGAAACAATTAGTTTCTATTCAGCTACATTTTATTCATTTTATATCCACAATAGGTAGCTAAATGGAGCGGAAAAATAGTATACGCATTGTCCATCATATTTCAAATGACTTCCAATTTCCGCATTTAATATTGAGAGAGAGAGAGAGAGAAAGAGAGAAAGAATGAGTCCAGCCGATGATAAAATTTATAATTTTATAGGATACTATACTAAGACAAAGGACTCTTCAACTTTTACTTTATTATGTCAAGCATATCCGTACCATAACAACGGAATTTCTCGAGTTTGATGAACACCCAGTGTGTGATCTCGTTCAAAGGCTTCAAAGCAATAAAGCTTCCCTGATAGACAAGAGAGGAAGTACCAAGTGATTGGACTTACATTTTATAATGATGCTGCATATGATGGGCAAGATGCATGTCGTTGGCATGTTGCTGCATCTGATGCTGTTGTTGCTGATGTTGTTGCTGTTGGTGGTGCATAGCTTGGTGATGGTGGGTTTGCGGGGGATCGAGGCTCGAAGCACCCAGCAGGGTGGCGCTCTCCCTAAATAGCGTTGCTACCTGCATCCTGGCTTGTTAGATTCCCGCGGTTTACAACCAGTAGTTTCTCCTCGCTCTTCTCTCCAGTCGGCTGTCAATGCAACCAACTACCTTGCCCGTCCCTGTTCTCCCTCTCTCTCTTTCTCCTCTCTATCTCTCTCCCTCCCTCTCTCCCTCTCTCTCTCTCTCACCCCTTCCCTCCTCCCTTGGCGAACCTCACTTCACGATCACCCTCGAGCTACGGCTGCGAGCACTGCAACCGGCAGGATATATCTGCTGGGTAGGGCGAAGGCGCCCCTTCCTCTGGGCGACAGCAGTTCTAATTACAGTAATAGTTCCAAGTATCGCAATTAAATGACGAGGATTCCACCTCCCCCGGTAGAACAATGTTTCTCGGGAGAAGCAGCAATTGGAGCGTGGCGAGTCTCGAGATTCTCCTGATGAAAGTCGGAGAGGAAAAGCTCGAGGTGTAAGAACACACCGCTCTCACCGACGGCTCCGGCAGCCAGGAAAGGATGAGCCGTCGGCAAGTGACTGCGGGCGGGCGCACTACTCCTGCCTCCCACAGCTGATTCCTTACTTGGAGCCGCGCTGCGGATGATAGCAGGGGGGCCGAAGGGTGTAAGCACCCTGGCGGCACTGGGACCGCGGCCAACAGTTCGAATGGCGGCGACGGGACCGACAGTACAGAATGTACTGTCGTTCGCCCGTCGACGGGCCGGCGAGAGTGTCGAACGGCCGCTATACGATCGAGTGTTCAATCTAGTCCCCTGGAGCTGGACAACCTCGTTCTACACGTTACGAGGATCGTTGGATTCGTCATCGTTCTCTCTCTCCGTTGGCCGAGCGCGCCCACGGTCACGTTCGCCACGCGAAACGGCTGCGAAAGTAACTGGTCCAGAAAGAGCGCGCGCTCGATCGTTGGATGCTGCTGAACCGCTTGGAGCGGGCAACAACGGAACTCGTACTTTCGGAATGCGTGAGTCTCTCTCTCTCTCTGTGTCTCTCTCCTCTCTGCCTCTCTCGAATGGAGTTCCCTCTCACCACTCGTACAGGCTCTTCGTGCACGTGACCACCGTGATGATGTACCACTGGCCGGGCGCAAACACGCGGCTCCAATGCTCCTCTCTAGCAACTTTCTTTTCGGTATCGCTTCACCCGGGTTGCGCGCTCTATAGCCTTCTTCTATTCATACGTCTTTCGAGCGTCCTGGACGGAGGCAGTTCGTCTGGCAGACAGTGGGAAAGTGAAGGTGATTGCGAGTGCAAGGTTGAGGGTGATGATTGCAGGAGAGCGCTGCTTCTCTAACGAGCACGCTCCCTTGGCGGCTGTGTGTGCTGGTGTGCTCTTCGCTCTCTTTATTTATATCACGCGCCGTGCCGGTAACACCTACGCGCCGGATAGAAGGCCGGTGCCTTATCAGTCTGTCTGCACGCCGCCGGGACAATGGAAACACGACAGCAGCACACCGGGCGTTCTTCGCTCTCTCGTTGTTTCCAATGGTCTCTCTGCCAGTCTCCCTCGAAGCTCGCCCTTTACTTCCTCGGCTTGCTAGAGCGCGCGTCTTCCCGCCGATCAAGCACCCGGGCAACCGCCTTGCAACGATCCTCGCCCTCTCTCTCTCTCACTCACTCACTCGCTCTCTCTCTGTCTCTCTCGCTCTTTCTCTCCTTCTCTCTCTTTCTGTCCCTTTCTGCTTCCTCTTATCGAAACGATCTCCTCTACCTTCGCGTTGGAACACTTGCTCGACTGTTTCGGCGTCCTGTAAACACCCGGTGTTCACGCACACCGCAAAACTACGAACCGCGGCAGCAAGAGTCGGCACCGCACTGCTTGACCGTGTCGTTTGCTCGGTTGCTCGAACCCTGAGCTTCGTGCGTTTTCGAGCTGCCTCGGACACCCTCGGTAGCTCTCGGCCTCCGAGCTTCACCGCCGCCGCCGCCACCGCCACCGCCGCTGTCTACGAGGACGACGGCGGCGGCGGCGGCGACGGCAGCGGCGTCGGCGGCTGAAGCTGCGGTCGCCCCGACAGTTTTCCTTCTTCTCTCTTTCTGCCAGAGTTTCGCTTCTCCATCTTTAGCACTCGCTTTCCCTATCTTTATGCTTCGCCCTTCTAGTCTCCTATGTACGCGCCACCCAGTTCTTATATCTATACTCGCCCATCCACCATCCCCCTCCCCTCCCCCCTTCCCTCCCCTCGCCCTTCCCCCCCAGCGCACCGACCCCTTATCACTTCTTATCTTAATTCCGCATCTTCTACATCCGGATACTTCACCTACTCCCCCTCACTTTTGTTATGCATACACACTTTCGTCGCTTGTACGATTGCCGCTTCATCGAAATCATTGCCTTCGGCTTGTCTTCTTCCTCTCTCGCATGCTACTTTCTCTCCGGTTTTCATCGGCCGCTATGCCCTTTCCACTGTCCCCGTTTCTCCGGTGCGACTACCTTACACGAATCATCATCGAATTTCTGGTAATGAACAACACTGTCTGGGAATGATCGTTAATACGATGTTTGGTGGTGGTGCTGTCAGCGATTGATACAAATCGATCCTGATGGTTCGATCCTTTTTAGCCTGTGGAGATGCCCAGAGAGCCTGCGCCGATAAGGCCGCGTAGCTTTGCCGGCTGCCGGGGAGGGCGCTCAAATTTACAGCGCTCCCAACACTGGTCATACATCCTTTCCACGTACGGGCCCAAGGCATTATGCAAATGATCCTGTGAGATCGTGTTTGCGAGGATGTCGCAACGAAATTCTTACAGCTGCGAAAAGGGATTTCGTCTTAATGCATATCCCCCAACTGCCGGCTGATTTCCCCTTCCTTGGACGATCGGTTATCATGACAATGAAATCGAAATACAATTTCTCCTTGTGATAGATACTAGTTGAAAACAAATCTGGCATGCAGCATCGGCGTCTGCTGGACCGGCGGCTACTTTCGAATACGCTAATCGGCCAGCACCAACGGCGGCACCAGCGAGCACAAAGGTCAGGGGCGCGCAACTCCTCGAACTTCGAAACTGATACAGCACGATACTCTCTCTCTCTCTCTTGGTTTCTCTCTCCGACTCTGACTCTCTCGAGTACACCGAAAGAGGGTATCGTCTTTAACGTGAATTCTACCCGGCTGAATTGGCAAGCGAGTGTCGCCAGGGCTGTGCTAGCGCAGGGCTGTCCGGCGAAGTCCGAGAAAGCCGGCGGCAGATACGGAGATTTGCTTATTAATCGATTAGCGCGAATTTGCCGAGTAATCGATTAACGTTATCGATCGTCCTAACCGGTGGACTGTTTGCTCGCTCGGTTGGCTGATTTGCTGCCAGCCAACCTGCCTCGCTAGCTCGATGCATGGCAGCCATAGTGCGCGGTTCTCGCGCGCGCGCCCGCGCTTACTCGCTTACTCGCTCGCTCGCTCGCCTTTAACCATGTCTATGTGCAGAGAACGAGCTTCGAGATGTGCGTGGGTGAGGCGAGACTGTGTCGGTGTAATGTGTACAATCCATTCGACCGAGGCCTGCGAGGGTGTACGCCGGAGTAGGAGTGCAAGCATAAGGCCGGCAGTAGATGAGTGCGCGCGCACGTTCAGCCACCGACCAGTTCTCTCGTACCGTGTGTACACACCGGTCTCTCCCTGTGTCGGTGTGTGCGGTGAACCTGCCACTATGTAGGTGGATGGAGCGACCAGGGCCGTAGCAAGAATGGTTCTCATACTCGATTTCTATGCGAGGATCATCCACTGATCCTTGCTCTCTCGATGCCGCTTCAATCGCTCCGTCACTCTAAAATCACTACAATCTACCACCCCTTTATTTCTTCTTCGAAATTTCTTTCACATAACAAAGCTATCATTTCTCTAGAAATTCTCATCGATTTTATACTTCTCCTACAAAGGACAACGCGAGGGTTTTCTTTTCGATCGTTCTTCCGATCGAAATCATTCACTAATCCTCCAAGAGTGAAATTCAAATTCGTATCACATTAAACCTAATAATACATACTGCAAAGTTTCTTGAATACAAAATCCAACATTTGAGAGAAAACGAGCGCGGCTGCTGCTGTGCTTGCTTGCTTGCTTTTGCCGCAGGGCGAATCGGTGGACGCGAAGGTCTGCCGGGGCGCGTTCATCGGTTCATCGGGAGCGGTGAGACTTAGTCCGTGGCAGCGGCGTAGCATCGTGGTCGTTAACCTTTTTCGCCGGTTATCGCAATAAACAATGTCAAAGGCAAACCCCTTAACACGTCCCTGTTTTGAATAAAGCTCGCTGGCGAATGTGTGTGCGTGCCTAGCTAGCACTGTGCGCGCTCGCTTTCTCTCTCTCTCTCTCTCTCTCTCTCTCTCTCTCTCTCTCTCTCTCTCTCTCTCTCTCTCTCGCGTTGCACATGTACGTGTACCTCAGCGGTACGTGCACGAAACGCCAGGTTGGCTCGGAAGATAGAGCGAGCGAGCGAGCGGCTTGCGGAGGCGAGTTTCGCTTACGAGAGCGAGAGAGACGGTGCCACGGACGCTAGGTTGACAGGAACAAAGAGGGCGAGAAAGAGAGGGAGGGAGAGTGTGAGAGACGGTTCGAGGTTCGGAGCCGGGTGGTGGTGGTGGTGGTGGTGTAGTAGTGAAGCTAGGAGAGGAAGAGCGAGCGGCGCGCGCGTTGCTCGTAGAAACGCGGGCCCCGGGTGAGTGTGGTCTCGGGACTAGGCGGACATAGTCGGCGCCGAGAGAGAGAGAGAGAGAGAGAGAGAGAGAGAGAGAGAGAGAGAGAACGATAGAGCGAAAGAGCGAGCGTGAGAGAGCACGAGGACGAGTCGGGGGTGTGGGCGAGAGAGCGAGAGGGAGATGCCATCTGGAGGTTGCTCCGGGGCGGAAGAAAAGGGGAGAAAGAGGGTGGAAAACGTAGGATGCGTTGATGCTCGCAAGACAGAGCGAGATGTGCCGATATAGTCTAGGCTCGCGCATGCACGCGCTCTCGCAAACACACCCGCATACACGCACACACACACACACATACTCTCTCTTCTGGTTCGCACTCACCCTCGCACCCGCGCATACAGGCATACATACGTACATACACACACGTATACACAGTGAGAGGGCTCGGCTCTCGCGCACTACTCTCACTGTCAGACTCCCACCACGCGAACTTTCGGAAAAATCAATAGAATACAAGAAAAGCCCATGCTGCGCTGGGAGAGTGGAGCCCTCTCTTCCTCCTTTCCTCCTCGCCCTCGCTCTCCGTTACTTCCATAGCTTCCACCGCCGGCACCCCCTTCTCCCCCCTGCAGCCCGCCGCCCACCCCCTTTCGCAACCCCCGCCGCCCCCGCGCCCTTCCCCCGCCGCCTCCAGCACCACCACCCTTTTTTCGCTGCCACCCTTCGTGCGCCCGCGTTCACCTGTACCTCTCCACCGCACAGCTGGGATAGAAGAGCAACCCCCGACGAGGGCGGAAAGAACGAGAGCAATGGACTCGCACACACTACTCTCCACTCTCGTCGCTCCGCTCCGCTCTCCTCGCCCAGTGTGCGAGTTCACCCAGTGGAAAACTCTGCTCTCGGCTAGCTGGAAGAGCAGGAGGAGGAGGAGGAGGAGGAAGAGGAGGACGAGTGCGAGGAATGCACGGTGCGTCAGTTTCCCTCGAAAGGCCTAGATCCAGAGCGGAATTGCTGGCAGGGACGAATGGGGAGCGCCGGGAACGGCAGCAAGCAGCAGCGGCGTGCAGAGCAGCACACCATCGTATCCTGCATCATGCTGGGAGAGAGTTCGAGGAGGCAAGAGTGTCCTCGGAGAGAACCACTGCGCGCTCCCCCTGAAGATTAGGGAAAGGGTAGCAAGGGAAGTGCGAACTTAGGAAGAGGGAGAGAGAGGGAGAGAGAGAGCGACTAGACGCTCGTTGGTGAGAGGAGAGAACGGGGAACAGGCAAGAAATGTAGCATACACGTGCGCGTGAATGTGGAGCGCACCTCTCTTTGCACGAGCGTCGCCCACGCCACCCACACACGCCATCCCTCTGCGCCGCCTTCGACCGTTCCTATCCCTGTTGGTTTCACGTGTTCTCCTCCTTCCCCGCGTTCCTCCTTCCTTCCTTCCTTCCTTCCTTCCTTCCTTCCTTCCTTCCTTGGATTCGCGAGAGAGTGCGAGGGCATTCCCCAAATTCACGTTGCGTTATCATTAGCCTGCTCTCGTTACCGCTGTTCCACTGACGCTTCTTAAATCGCTGCTATTTCCAAGAGAAACGCATCTCTTCGTGTCATGCGCTTCTTTTGGCTCCGGTAAGATTTCCAGAAGTTGTTGCGTAAGTTTTGAGTATTTGGGTGTTGTTGGGTTATTATGAATTCTAATGTTTATTGAATGTTGTATGTGATAGGTTAAGATTGGTTATAAAGTGTTGGTTGGTAGGGAAAGAATTCTGTTTGGAGGCTACGTCTGTGGCGATAAACTGTCTATTATTGCCACAGATTTTGACTATGTTTTTTCTTTTATAGACTTAATTATTATTGAATTTATTCAATATAATTTTACTGAGTTCAAATAATCTCTAGAATATAGTTAATATGATTTCGGAGTATGTACAAGCGCACGAGATTCCAAACTGCCGAATCATGATCGCCTACAGCTCCCTAATAGACATATTCAAAATTACATTAGACTAATTTCCACACGAATCATTCGGTGCACCGTAGGATAATAAAATTATTCGCAAGTCGCGTTAGCCGTCGTTTCAATCGACCGATAAAGAGCACAGTGTCTTTGAAAATTATCGATCGAAGGGTGCATTGCGAGGTACCGAGAAGCTTCGAGAAGACGTACACGGGTGTGTGTAGGAGGCGTGCGAGTGAAAGTTCAAAAGCTCTATCGCGCTCATTAAAATTTCGCTAGAACATAGAGGGCCTTTGGGCGATCGTGGAGTAAAAGCAGCAACGTCGGCGGCACTTCCAAACGGAATCGCTGCCTGCCTGCTACTAAACGGAACTGACCCAGCTTCACGGCTTTGTACGTTTCTCTCAACCCTTCCCTCTCTTTCTCTCCCTTTCTCTCCCTCCCTCTCTCTCTCTCTCTCGTCCCATCTTTCTCCCTTTCTCTGCGCCTTGCCTCTCCTTTTCTTCTCATCCGTTTGTTCCTTCTCTCTTTCGCCGGAGCTTTCTGCTCGCTGGCCTCGCGCGGAGAGAGAAAGAGAGAGAGAGAGAGAGTTCAGCGATACTCGGATTTCCCTCTCCCTTTATCCGCCTCCTCCGACCTCCTCCTTCTCCCCTTGACATTCTCTCTGTCTCCAGGGCGCGAGAGGTGCGAGGCACCCTCTCGAGAAGTTTCAATTTATACGGAAAGTCGTCATGACCGAATGCACGAATACATCTGCACACACACACACACAGACACGCACACGCACACATGCGCGTCCGAGAGAGCTCTTCTCTCTCCTCTTCCGTATCTCGCTCAGTCTCTCGCACGGCCGCGTTACTAGTTCATTCATATCAGCTGAGCCGATGTAAACACGAGCGTATCGCCGGCGCACACACCCTGCACGGCCGACTGTTTTCTCGACTTTACGATCGCCCCGCGCGCATAAATGCTCTCCTGGCGCTGGCTGCCTCTCTCCACTTTCTTTCTATTCAGCATCAGGAGACGCACCAACTTTAAAAAGCACCGAATCCAACCCCGATCACCGCTCGCCACTTGCCATTTTCAGCGTCCAACGTATCTCGAAATCTCTGCGCGACTCTTTGTTGCTAGCTAGCCTGATCTATTCTTCCCTGCGCGAGGATTGATTAGGCGAATGCCTGGTTTTCGACTGATAAGAGTAGCGAACAATCGATCGGCCCTGGATCGTGCTCGATGAATAGCAAGGATTCTAAAAAAGAAACGCCTATTCCGGCTATTGAAAAATATTGAAAAAAAAACCCCCTTGAAATATTGCTTTTCGAATTTGAACCATTCGATGAAATCCCTAGAATCTCAATCGTGACATTCACAGTGATATTAATCTTGTATATCAAGGAACGTCGCATTGATTACAATTAATCGGTAATCAGAACTGTAACAGCAAGGCTCGAGTTGAGTTGATAGCAAAAGAATTCTATAAGAGGCGGCAATTTCAGTAGAGGAAAGTGTTAAAGTGCATCTGGAGCCTTCTTCTTCCCCTGGGGCGGCGAGAAGAAGTCTCTAATGGCCGCTATAAGGATTGCTTGATCAGGGTATTGAGGGATGCAGGAAAAAGAAAAGGTCTTGGAAGGCGGCGAAAGAGGACGGGGATGGTTGGTAAAGTCCCGCGGCCATTAGGATTAAAGACCTTGAAAGGCATGTAACGAAAAAGAGCATTCCTTTAGGTAGAATGGCAGTTAGGAGGGCAGGCGTTGCGGTTGACGCCCTTTCTCAGTGGCGGCGTGCAACAGAGGAGGACAACCTGCCGTTATAAATTACCGTGGCGTGTTACGTGTAACGCTGGGGGTGTCACAGCCACCTTGCTCCACGCGAGAATTTCCCTCATCCCTCTGCTCGAGGCCGCCGCTCGCCCTCACCCCCGCCAGACGGGACTTTAACCCGCTTTCCCATCCTTTTACTCTCACTCTCTCTTCCCCCCTGTTTCGCCACTTCTGTCTTCCTGCCTAGTCTCATATCCCTCTTTCTTACCCTCCACCACTTCTCCCTCTTCGTGTCTCTCTCCTTCTCATCCACCTTCCTTGTTTGCAACCCTCTTGCTTGGCCCGCGCGCGCACGTGCATTTGGATCCACTGGCCAATATGTATATGACACTTGTGTCTAAAATACAACCCCCTGTAACTCGTCTTTCTTTTAACACTTAACCTCCCGAGTCTCTCTCTTTCTCTCTCTTCGTTGTCCTCTCCCCTTACAACTCACATATTGTTCACGTGTTTAATGTTTCAATGGTTTTTGTCCTGCCAGCCGCTCTCTCCGATGGGAGTTGCCCACTGCCAGACAATGTGTCGGCCAAGTGTTACTCGGCAACAATATGCTGGACGAAGAGGGTGAAACTGTCGACGAGAATGGCAATAAATGAATTTAAGGATAATAATTCCAAGGATAATTAGGGTCAAGGGTTAGCGACCGTGGAAAGTTGCCGATGTTTCCTGTTTATTGATACAGACATAAAATGGGAATCGTAAAATATTTATGTTACAATATGACTTGGCATATTTTACTAGTCAAACCACTGGCAAAACGACCCTTCGTTACTGTTATAATCTCTCCTTTAAGCATATGTTTTTACGAGTAAGCTCGGAAAAAGTGAAGTCCGTGTTAGAGAGAGTGTCGCCTGAATATGTTAGTGAACGAAGTTCGAAATGCGTTAGGCGATAAGTAGCCGGGCAAGTAGAGAGGTCGGACGGGTCGGAGCTCACTCGAACTAATTTTCAGTGATTAGACCCTGTGGACGGTGCACTAGACACTGCTGAATAGAGAGGCGATCCCTCGAGATTGTCCGATCCGGGCGAGCATCAGGAGCGTCAAGGAGGGTTGAAGGGAAGTGTGGATGGGGCGAGCGTGAGACAGAGGGAGCGAGAGAAGAAAGGGTAGTGTGGGGTGGCGAGAGGAACGCGCGGAACGCTTTATGAATGAATGTTTCCACGCCAAGTGTGGCGAGAGCAGCCGAGAGAGCAAGAGAGAGAGCGAGTGAGGGAGAAAGGGCGAGAGCGAGAGGCACCCGTATGTCCCGCGCGTAAACACGATAATACCGACGTTTCCATTCATCAGGTCGACCCCGGCAAAAGCGCGCCGCGACCTCGAGAAATGCCTTTAGAGGCGCCACGTGGCCTTCGCACCCCAACCTGCCTTCACCTTTTTACCCCCTTTTTTTAAAGCACCGCAGCCACTATTTAGAGGAACGAACTCCAATCTCTCGCTCCCTTTGCTCCAGCGACAACTCCCCCTTCTAGCAGAGATCTCCGCTCCCCTCGCTCGGTTTTAGAGTCATTCCCCACTCTCAGATCTCGCGGCATCACATTGTTGAGGGGTACTGTCAAGTGGATCTTGCATCGGTTCCCGCACACTTATGGAAATGTGGCAAAATATGCAAAAGGTGCAAAGACCTGGCAAGGATTTCTCGTTCATAATGCGTTAACATCTGTAAGCTTCTTTCGCTTTTGATTATTGATTAAAAAATCATAAATTCTGGTTTATGATTTGTATGTTAGCGGTAATGCATTTCATTAGGATTTCTAGCCGAAACGAAATCTAATAGCTTGGTAGGATAATAAATTTATATGTATAACGTGTTGTCCAGCTGTTAACCGTTTCGACCTGAGGGTCATTAAAAGGATCGGGTAATATTTGACAGATCGAAGATGCGAAAAACGATAACTTGAACGAAGGAATTTAGTACCTATTGGATCTAGCCACGAAGTGGGAAAGATAAGGTTGCGTTCTGTTAATAGAACTGTAAGGAACTGCACGTCAGTTACCCCGGAACCGTCTTCCTGGCAACACAGATTTCTTAGCAGACTTGTACTCTGCCTTTTAACATGAGAATGTGTGTTACTATAAAGGAATTTAAAAGTGCGATTTTCTTCGTTATGTGCAGCCAATCCTGAGAAGAAGTCAGCGTCGCAAGGACCCGCTGAAAGCATGGACTCAAGGCAGTGTCTGGTCGATCGTCTGTGCAATGGACTTAGGATTGCTAACAGAAAGTTCCCTCAAGAATATCACTCTTCATGTTGCTCCGATTAAGAATCCAACCGTCAAGAAAATAAGAAGAGCAAGCGAGCAAAGTGATTCTGCTAACAACGAGGGTCGTTCCAACATTGCACAAGGATTGAAGCGTGTACGTAAGATAAAATAAAATAGAGTATAATTTGAAATCTCATTGAAAATCAACGATCAATAGTTATTTGAAATAATAACTTTATCTTTTACTGTTAATATATTTATCATAAAGAGGAATTACTAGATATACATTACAGCTATGATAATGTATTATACAATATTTCACTATAATGTTTTTTTTGCAGAAACAACATAAAGTTCGTGGTGGAAATCGGAATAGAAAAACTACCGTCGCACATCCAAAAATTAGTAATAAATCCGGGAAAAATTCAATATCATTGTCTAATCCTCAAAATTTACAAACATCTAAAAGGTACTCGTATGGCAATGAGTTGTCAATGAAACCAATAAGATCCAACGCAGTCAATTCAGCAATTACGAAGAATGATGAATCGCTGGCGATTCCTGGACCTTCCTGGTACTATCCACCTTACCAGGCGCCGAAACCGGAGCGACTTGCGAGTAAAATTTGCAATAGACAATCAAATTGTATGTTCACTACCGAAAGAGTAAAACGCGATCAAAAGGTAGACAGTAGTACAACCACAGCAGATGAAGGCTCTGATGAAGAGAACGTTGCTCCAAGTTCTTTCACTTTCTATCCTCCTCGCGGAATGCATCCTCTTAAACAACCAAGTAAAGTTCCATGCGAAGGTTCATGGTACGAAAACACAAAACAAACAGCAAGAAATATTAACGAAGACAAAGATATTATATCTACAAATTCGAGCGACATTTTGCATGAAAGTTCAGATGAAGATCGCAGGGATTCTATGCCTTCCTCTGGTTATGCTTCGCAGGAACTGACACAGTCCTTACAAGAAAGTTCGTTTAATCCCTTTGAAGTATCAGCAAGAAATAATTTCAGTAACATGGTTGATTCACCCGGCAGAATTTGTGGAAGAAGCAAGTATTCTGTGAAAAAATCGTCAAGATTTTGTTCTACCTTTGGCAATACGAAAAGTGCGAAGAGTGCGAAGAGTGCGGCGCGTCAATCAACCGGTAGATTTGCCCAGAATAAAGAAAATAGAAGGAGGGGAAATGAAAGCCTCGATAAACGTGTAACTATGACGAAATATGATTGTTACACTCGTCGACAATACTCCAACTCCCCTTCAAGATCGAAGTACAAGTCGACGAACCAAGATTCCAACAGATTGGAAACACCAAAGGGACATAATGATTTCTCAAAGATCGAAGAGAGCGATGATGGTTACGTAACACCAGAATCATCAAGTTTGAGTTCATCCTACGATATCCTGAATCCAATGCAAAAATCCTTTCACGTATCTTTAGACACAGACTTGGAAGATGAAAACAGAAAACCAATGAAAAAGAAACACCTTAGAGAGAATGTTTATGAAGATGGACATGATGTTCAGGAGAAAGGACAAATCACTGTTAACAGTCATAAAGTGGGAGATGTGAATGAACAATCAGTCGAGCTTGACAATTCCTTCAAATACGACGTATCAAAGAGCTTTACAAACAGGGACGAAGTCGCATCGTTCAATTCATCGCAGGATAATAGCAGTCTGTCGATAGAATATAATGGTCTTCCAAGTCCCATAATTGGAAATCGTGAAACAAATCAGCAACAGTGGAAGGGTGGATTATTCCAGGATCTGCTGAACGCCGGCGATTGTAATTTTAATTGGAGAAATTGCTTGAAGAACGACGGGACCTCGTGGTTTGGCAATCCCGTATTCGGCTACAGAGAACATCCTCACGAGTACAGCGATGATGATGGGGAGGACAAGAAATCGGACACTGAACCAGAAGAATACGCGAGCATACAACATCCTTTTGTCGATGATTCCGCATGGTGTCGAGTGGCGACTTCTACACCTGTTGGAAGTAATCCTTGTGAAGGAAGCTTAAAATCACCGTTGATCTTTGCTTCGCCATCGGCCCTTTCGGAATGCGATGGACGAAATAGTGGGGAAGATCAACAGCTGGCGTTTAACTTCGTGTCAATGAAACGCGAACTTGAGAACATGATCGAAGGGCAGATGGACTACGATAAAGCTGCAATGTTGAAGAAAGTCTCGTCGATGTATTGGCGCAATCGACGCGCAGACTTCGAGGAGATGCACAGGCTGCCGCTCGCCTGGAGAATTCCTAACAAGGACGAGCACTCCTGCGACAATAAAGAGAATCACTTTCGCAAAACAAACGACGGGAACGAGTGTAAGCGCCTTACAAGATCGAACGTCGTTGTCTTATCGGAGAGAAATTCTCCGGTTGCTGCTCTGCACACTCCTAGGACCTCTGGGACTTCCGAGGCCCGCGACGCCAGTAACGTCGATCAAGCAAAGTCCGATGACAACCGGGAAGCTGACCGCGAAAGGCGACGAGAAGTGATTTTGCTCAATAAATTAATTGCCGCGCGAAATCGAGCTTTTCTCGGGCGACGTGTGTCCAGAAATGAAAAGCAGGGGCGGAAGTTAGAGCAAGTGATGAGGAAAAAGCAGATTGAAGCTGTGTCAGAGACTAGCCGGTCGACCAGCAATGCCACGAAATCTGACGAAAGCCAATCTTCGGGAACAAGGAAGCGGCGGAGAGTGTACGGCATGAGTGGTGACGAATGCGTGTCGAAGAGGGAACCAGGATTGGACGGGAACGGCGGCATGAATATTCCGCGGGAATCGCAGGATTGCCCGGATGTGCGAAGAATAACGCGCGGCCTGACCAAAACTAATAAAGAGAATTTCATTGGCAAGCTCGTGTGGGGCTCCTGCTCCGGCTGGTGGCCAGGCAAGGAATTTAGCAAAAATACTAGGTTCCACATATATGTATATGTATATGTATCGTATATCGAATTTGTTGCATGGCTACCGCAGAAAAGCGTGATGTATTTGCCGGGAAAATGTTTGCATGTTCTGTGTTGTGTTACAGCGCTGATCGTCGATGCCGACCACGTAGGGATGCTGTCGGAACCCGGGAAGTTATGGGTTTACTGGATAGGAGAGGCTCGCATATCACTCGTGAATACAAACTTCTAATTATATTTTACGCGCTGCAGCGAACTTCAACCGAAGAAACTCGCCGGTTAAGACGTTATTAATGTGATTTCAGCTTAATGAAAGGACTCAGGTAGAGTCGTTCCTTCAGAATATAGAAGTCCGCTTAAGGATTAGCTCGAATCAAGCTCGAATTCGTGCCATCGATGCGACCATGCAGGTTTTTTTTCATTTCCTCTATTTGTTTCTGTTGTTTTGCGGGTTTTTCGTATAAACAAACGCTGGTTTTCGCCGGCGCGCATTTTCATGAACGATTGATTTGGCACAGTTGCTTCGTCCTGTATTCGGTTGCAATCTGACGAAGCCTTATCATAGCTGGATCAAGAATAACATTACAAAGTTACACCAATGTAAGTATCAAGAAAAATGATTTATGGTTTATAGGAAGTTTAATAAGTTTTGCACAGTATTTAATTAAGATTGCGAATATTTTTTGTAGCTCTTGACGACATAAAGTTCTATCCGTATCCATCCACTATCGAACGAATCCTTCAGAACTTAAAAGTAAAAAATGCAAAAGCCACAGAAAAATATCTGAAGGATATGGAGAATGAGAAAGAGAAGGAAAAGAGTAGTATGTATTTCTGAGTCTCGGCAATTAACTAAAATTTTCCACATGTATTACATTTTGCGAGTATGGAAGGTATATTTTTCAATGTTGCTAGAACCGAATGATGCGAGAAGGACTAATGACAGGTCTAAAGATCCTATGTATCAGAGCAACCCGGACGAGGCTCAATTACCGTTGAAGCAACAAAAACCTGGCGCTATAGCATGGGCAAAAATTGCCGGACACTTCTGGTGGCCAGGTACATTATTTAGCGATTAAAGTTGCATACATTAATGTAACGCATGTTGACGCATTGGCAATTATCCGACATATTAATTTTCCATACCTTCGCGATCAGTATTCCCGTGCTCGATAATTAAATGTAAATAGCCTGTTCTGCATTTTACAGCGATGATTATCGACTATCGTGACTGTTTCATGCGCGAGCCGAGCATTGGCTCCCAGTGGATCATGTGGTATGGCGATCATCAACTTTCGCAGGTGCAAATGATGACTTTCTTAAATTATCGGTTAATTGTTGTTGCTTTCGACTGTATCGAATTACCTTGAAGAACTTTTCACGCATTCCATCTTAGATTCATCATCGATCGTTCCTGGAGTTTGGAAAGGGCTTCCATAAAATGATCTCTTACATACAGAAGACGAAAAATAGTGATTATCTGAGTGGCGTTCTTCAGGCGGCAAAGGTAAGATCGAAAGACTAGGATACATAATTAGACAATCCGATTTTCTTTAATTCTAATATATTCATGTACTTAGGACTATTGCTCCCGCCAAAATTGCTTCACGGACGATTGGAGTTTATCGGATGTGATAGAATACTTCGAGAAGAATTCATTTACTGACATAGAAATCAAAGCAGAAGTAAAAGAGTCTACCAAAGTCAATGATGTCTATACAGCACATATTATCAAGAAATTAAACGACCTAAAAAATAACTTGAACTTAGATGACGATCGTCAGGATGACATAGACAATAGTGGTAAGCCAGTAAAGTTAAAAGAAATGCGAAAATTGCACAGTCTAATAATATGCTCACTGTATATTTAATATAGACGACCTACGGGCGGTAATAAATGGCGAGGATTCCCTAGAAAAATTATGTTTGAAATGCCTGAAAATGTTCGACGACGAAATGGACGAGCATCCGTTTTTCCAAGCATCCCTGTGCAAGGAATGCTCGGTATGCCGCTACAATTTTTTCCTCCTTCTCTATATTGGCAAATTATATTACATTACTTGCCGCTGCGATTACGTTAGAGGAACCTGTTTCATGAATTTCTTTCAGGCGCAATTTAAACCATGCATGTTCTTGTATGGAACCGACGGAAAGTGTGTAAGTGCACCGACTTAATTTCATTTAATAACGCCACGAGAAACGCGTTGGTGGATCGATACCTTTAACATAGATGCTGTGATATGACTTTATTACTAAACAGATAGTTTTTTTTTCTTTTTGCATGCGTCATTATAATCACACATCAGAGATTTAATTTTAGTGTATATATATTATGATCTTGCTCGTCCGCTATAATTACTCGATTTTACACGCAGCCCGTTGGCAGAGTGTAATAATTTTTACGTATTTTTTTATAATGAATTGTTAATGAAGCTTCATTGGTGCGTCTAGTTTCATTGTGTAATCTGTGCCGGTTCGGGGACAGTTATTGTCTGTGGTAAAGAGGATTGCCCCAGGTAACTTTGTCAATTGCAATTTTGACTCTAGGCCGAACGAGCGCGTTGGTCATTCATGCAAACATTAATCACTGCTTTCAGAGTTTATTGCAGAGCTTGCATGAAACATTTATTCTGCCCGAACACGTATGAGGATGTCATGGAGGCTGACCCTTGGGAATGCTTTCTTTGTAAGCCGGATTCCCCAGCGTTCGCGAATTTTATGATAAAGCCACGATCGAATTGGAAGGACATGCTAATTGACATGTTTCGCACGCGATCCAATACGAATCACGAAGAGGTCGAGAACTTTGAGAATAAAAGGAAACTGCGAGTACTCTCACTCTTCGATGGTCTAAGCACGGGTAACGCATCGAAGACTTTTGATTTATCGAAAATATTTCGGCTGATCACTTAATTTTATAGGATTGCTGGTACTTTTGAAATTGGGCTTTGAGATAGAGGTTTACTATGCGAGCGAAATCGATAAGGACGCACTGATGGTCAGTAACACACATTTTGGGGATAGAGTAATACACTTAGGTGACGTCAGAGGAATCACCAAAGAAAAGATCAATGAGATCGCGCCAATAGATCTGTTAATCGGTGGATCACCATGCAATGATTTGAGTTTGGCAAATCCAGCGCGTCGGGGTTTGCATGGTATATAGATTGATTGACTGGACAACTTTCTTTTTTTTTCTTTTATTGCGTTGCTTATGTGGAAAATCTGAAAACTAGATCCTGAGGGTTCCGGAATACTCTTCTTCGACTACTGCCGGATCAAGAAGTTGCTGAAGAAAGCTAATAAAGGACGTCACCTATTCTGGCTCTTCGAGAATGTCGCCTCCATGCCGACTGAATACAGATTGGAGATGAACAAGTAAATTGCATTACTCTTGACGAGTTATTCGATCCACTTAATTTTAAGTCCGGGTAAAGGAAGCGTTTCCAATATTGCAGGCATCTGGGACAGGAACCGGATGTGATCGACTCTGCGGACTTCTCTCCTCAGCACAGACTAAGGCTCTATTGGCACAACCTGCCACTAAAAACTCGATCTTTGTCTACTTACGGTGAGCAAGATGTCCAAGATATTCTTACTCCGAATTGCCAACGTTATGCTTTGGTAAAGAAAATCAGAACTGTCACTACCAAAGTAAATTCGCTCAAACAAGGTATTGTGCATTTTTGAAAACCCCCTTTTATTAAATAAATGATAGTTTGCACAATAATTACCAATCTTTAAATAGGTAAGTTTGCCTTGATGCCGATCTTGATGGAAGATGAATGCGATTCCCTGTGGATAACTGAACTTGAAGAGATATTTGGATTCCCACGACATTATACTGACGTGAAGAATTTGTGTGCAACAAGAAGGCAAAAATTGATAGGGAGATCATGGAGTGTCCAGACCTTAATGGCTATTTTTCGATCTCTTTGTCCATATTTCATGTGCAATACTAAGCCAACTATATAAGTCCTCACGGGTTTACCTGCAAGTGTATTGAGCCCAGAAATCAGGAGATTGTTGATTGTTTCTAGATGCTATATATGAACGTTAAAATATTGTGAAAAAATTTTTATTCAACTTTTACAGCATGTAAAATCAAGCTTCCAGAGTTGCGATTTATTTTAATCCGTCGACTGTGTTTTTTCGAATGGCATTGTGATATGAAGAAAAGAAAGCAGAAAAGTACTGTAGTATTCCATTGTATAATAGTATATGCTGCAAATCACAGCGCCTACTTATATTTTTGTCATAAGATCAACAAACAAAAAACTGAAATACAACTAATGAATGGCATACTGAAAGAATCCCATAGGCATTCCTATAGGTATGTACACTTTTGTTAAGTTCTATAACCAACATATGTCAATTCTTAATACACCGTGTCATTAACACACTATCATTACGATGTATTCCGTGTATTTTGGTATCTCATTCGGAAGTATCCCCTGCGCGGTTCACGACTTGTCGGAAGAACGTCATTTCCTCCAGTGTACGGGATATTTTTGAAACAATTCAGTTGTAATAGAGTCACAGGTACTGGAATACATCCCACTAAACAGTTCACGTGTTGCATAATGGATTTATGTAGTGGAGTATTTATAAATACTTCTCTTGACTCCATATCAACTCCTCTTACAATACCTGTGGATAATATTTTACTTAATGGTTGCTCAATTCTATTCTAAAGAAAAGGAAATATTATCGTAAATCGATGTAATATTTACCGAAACCATAACAGGCACATAACGGTGATCTCGTTAATAGTCTTGGACTAGAAGTAGTCGATTCAGTTTCTTTAGTATGAACGTCAGTTTTATCAGTCTGAATATCAATACCGCATAAGGCCACTATATTTCCATTTACGACAGACAAAGCGTGTGACGGTGGCACACAAGCATCCGGGATTGAAATACTCAAAGCAGAGAATGGAGTACTGTAGATTAAAATGAAAAGTAAGTTAGATTCAACAAATATAGAGATAAAATATAAATGAAGAAGTTGAAAAAACTAACGCGTATGGCACCACTTGGTTGATACTTGTTGATGACTCACTGTAACTTGACCTAGAGAACAAGCCTCGATTTAAATATCCATTAAACTTATTTTCCATGCATTAAAGTATCAAAAACATACATAGGTTCCTCGATAGAGTCAAGAATTTGACTGAGATAAGAAACCATAGCAAGTTCTCGTTGTTGGTACGGCTCCATGTTCCAACTTTCAGTTCCAGGCACATTTTTCCGTTCCGCTTGAGAGTATATAACATGTAGCTCATGTATACATGGCTGGTTCCAATCTACCACATTAGAACACCAAGTCGCCCATTGGAATTCCTGATTTTAAATGCGATTTAATATTGATTCGTATAATACTTTATATAGCGAAGTCTTTATGTACCTGTTTATCCGCGACTTTACTGCTCAGAAAGTCAGGATAGTTATTTCTCGATCGTTCCGACATAATCTGTACGACCAAGGATGGCCGTATAAGTTTGAGTGTAAAAATTATTATATCCCATCCTAAACCCTGGGTGAAACCCATTGTATTTACGATTATAGGCAATCGAGACAAAACTGGGCAACTGGTCAGTTTGTCGACTAGCATTTTCATTCCTTCGATATACCGCGAAAGACATCGCGAAACATTTACATCACCGAGGTATAATTGAAAGACAGGAGTTTTCAAATGCGTGAAGTTTGGCCCCAGCAGTGGTTCCTCTATTACACTGTAAGATATACAGGCTGGTGGTGTGCATTCGGCTTGACCAGGATCCAAATCAAGGAGAATAACCTTCCCAGAAGTTCGTAACACAGTGTTGATCAAATAGCGCGCAGTCGAAGACTTGCCAACACCTTTGCCACCGGCTACGACGGCACACGACCACTCATTCGCATGCCACCGATTTAATATATTCTGAGACACTTCTTCCACGAGACTCGAGTCAAATATTAAGTCTTTACAACTAAAATCACCGAAATAAAGATTCGACTGTAATATCGCTTCCGTACGCCTCGAATCAGTCCATGATGAATATTGCATGTTCTTTATTTTCGGGAATAGTCTAAACGGGTAGAACGATTTCAGAAACTTTGTTAACTTGTTTTCGAGATTCGACAATAGGATAATCGCCACTCCTGGCTGTGACTGAGTGATATTGACCAGTCTATTTTTAATTTCGTTTTGTATACCTTCTGCAAGTAGGCTTGATGAAATATTCACATTAGTTTGATCGGGCGATTGTGGGTAAGTTTGAATTGCAACACTACTATATCCTCTTGGGGAATAAATTTCTTTGGTACCGCTCTTTCGAGTTATTATGCATCCATATACTTGTACGGAGCCATGAATAACTTTTAACGTTAATTTCCCAGTGAAACAGAATCGACAATTCTCTTTCATGATAGCGATAACTTTATTACGAATGCAGTAGAACCGCGGTGCATTTTCGTCTCGAATTAATTCAGACGAATTCTTTCTAACTTGAATTGGAACTTCATCTTCTTTGTCTAATATACTCTCATTAGCATTTTCACAATTGTTATTTGTACTCTCATTGAGGTCACTGAGTGTGTTATTGTTAGTACTATCTTCGGCTTCTCTAATGGTGCACTGTCTATTGCCGATCGATTCACGCGGCGTCGACTGACGCTTCACATGGGGTTTCTTTGGTAATGAAACATTACTATTCCTGTTTCTTCTTTTATCCTTTTGAGGAACGTATGGACTTGCTTTTGCAATGAGAATGCATGAACTTTCATCTTGCGAGACTTCCTCGTATACATAAGGCACAATGTCATCTATCTTCTTCTTGCAAATTAAATTTGGTTCGTTTTGCAGAGATTCTGGTATACTTAAAGAAGTTAAACTCGTTGATAGAGCCTCAACAACCACTGGTGCGCCCAAGTTTCTTTGTTCTGAGTTACTTTCATATTTGCAATATGATTGTACTTCCACAGATTCTGCATTGGAATCCAATGATGTACCCATAGCATCTGAAATATAATTGATTTGATGTTTCAAGCTGTGAATAATATTTGTTTTATTACCGCTCAGAATAGTCAACACTGTATAATTTGGGATTCTTACATTTAAGAATTACGCCAGTATCCTCTGTATTGTGTTTCAATTTCAATGACTTTTTTTTCGCTTTTGGTGTAAATGGTGATTGAACTTTTTGATCACCTTTCAATTTAAATATTGAAGGCGACGACATGCCTGCACTATTCTCAGTATCTAACACTTTGCATTCGAGATTTCCCTTTTTCCATTCATTTTGGCGCTTCAGAGGCGACGGTCGAGTGTAAAGGGTTGCTTCATTTTTGGGCTTCGGTGATTTCATTTTCAAACATTTGAGGAAGGAGCCTTGCTTCTTTTTGCTCACTTTCTTTTTCGCTTTATATTGTGGCAATTTCCTAAATCATTATTTCATTACATGAGGAACAGCGTGCCACCTGCTTAACTCCGACCTTGATATTTTAGTAATGATAACTGATATCATCATTAAAATAGTAACACTACTCACGCCCGTGTATCCTTTATGCCAATTTCCGAGCGTTTCGCTTTTAATGTTTTTGAACCCTTTGTTTTCATTTATGCGCCGGATTTTGATCATGGGGGTTAATTTTCGACACCTGTGCCAGTCAATGTTGTTCTCCGATCGCTGAAACATAGACGTACTCATAGATGAATTCTTCATCCAAAATGTATTCCTCACACCAGCGCCAACGACCGATCGAATTGACGATGAAAAATCCAACCAAATGAATTATAAAATAATACTTTTATATGTTACGGATCGTTCAATATGAAATTCTATAGCAAATTGTTTGGCTAAACACACGCATTGTTTGTTTTATAATTCCACCAACTCTCACATTAGCTTCGTAATTTGACCACCGCGCTGCAACATACTTCCTACGCTAACATTTACCGATTGCGCATTAACGATTTCATTGGGAACGGCAGACTTTCCAGTCTAGTGTCTGCGTAGTACGCGGAGGTACACGGTTCAGTGGATGCTTGTGGATCAGTGGCGTTTAACATTAATAACCACGAAAAATGGAAATACCAGTTACATATTGTTTATGCGGCCGCTCATACGACGCCGAGCAATTTATGATACAGTGTGACGTCTGCAAGGAATGGTACCACGGAGGGTGAGCATCCTGAGCCCTGGAACTCGAATAAGCACAGCGCGTCTCGTCAAAGCAAATCCCTCACAAACCAACCACTATCCTTTCCCATGCCGTTTCTACATTACAACTGCACATTATTTTATATTAGCAGCCGACGATCAAGTCTCCAAGTCGGGACGTCCAAGTCCCAGTGCTCTATCGCAGAAACTCTGCTAAAGTTACCAAGAAAACTAGTGTTGTTGATATCGGGTTAACCTGCAAGCGTTCATGCTACTTTGTATTTAGTCAGTTGAAACATTTCGTAGAGTGGTGTTCAGAAGCTATGCAGTAATGGTTCGGGTTTATAGAGCTTAAGGAAATGTATAGGATCGGTTTTTAAATACTCTATAATTGTATTCTTGCTTTTGGAGTACACTGTAACATCATCTTGTTTTTCCTGAAGATGCGTGGGTGTGAAAGAGTATACAGCGATAGATCTTGATAAATACCACTGTCCACGGTGTGAAGCTATGTATGGGCCCTCAGTCAGTGAGTAATTATAAGTTGGCAATCCGTAAATCTAGGTTTTGTATAGTAAAGATGGATGAGTTTAAAATATATTTGTACATATCATAGTGAAAGTGAGAATGAACTGGCATAGACACGATTATACGGAACAAGATGCGGATGGAAAGTCAGTGCAAACCGGTACACCAGTGTTTGTGAGAGAATTGAAATCCAGACATTTTCCCAAAGCAGATGATATTGTTAAACATGTTAGGGGGCAACAGCTGACTTTACAGTACATGCAAACCAATGGTTTCGAGGCACCAGTGGTAATTGACGGGCGGGATGGTTTGGACATGATTGTTCCACCTCAAACCTTTAGTGTTTATGATGTTGAAAGTTACATAGGTAAGTCATCCTTTTTATATACAATATGCTTCTCCATATGCTATTTTATATGCTGGAAGTTATTTTTTAATAATCGATTTTTTGCAAGTCTAGTTACTTGATCTGTAATTGAAAGACAGGTTTTAACTTATTTATGTAGATCGCTACTTATTCACACCTTTTATTTAACGAATAAAGCATCGTTGTATAAGATTTTTCGTCTATTCTTCAATCCCCCACTTTCGTAAGCGTGGCGTATTTGATTGTCGAATCTGTGCTTCAAGTTCTTGAAATTTTCATTTAGGTGGAGATAGGGAAATGGACGTGATCGATGTTACGCGGCAAAGTAACATACGCATGAAACTAAGAGACTTTGTCGAATACTACAATTCCCCTTGCAGGACAAGGGTTCTAAATGTCATTAGTCTTGAATTTTCGAACACTGGGTATATGAATATTCATTGCCTCGCCATATGTTGGCTCGTAAGTGTTTTGTAGATAATACGTATATGTACACTGACGTATAAACGTTGCAGTCTCTCACCGTTGGTCGAAGCACCATACATCGCGCGCAAACTTGACTGGGCTAATTCAGTTTGGCCGCGAGACTGGCCCGTGGATAGTGACATAAAACGACCAGAAGTACAAAAATACTGTTTAATGGGCGTCAAAGACAGTTTCACAGATTTCCATATTGATTTTGGCGGCACGTCCGTTTGGTATCACGTGTTGCGCGGCGAAAAAGTCTTTTATCTGATCAAGCCGACGGCGGCAAATTTGCAATTATACCAGCACTGGATGTGCAGTTCTACCCAAAGTGAAACTTTCTTTGGAGACCAAGCCGACATGTGCTATAAATGCGTCCTCAAGCAGGGTCAGACCATGATGATTCCAACTGGTTGGATTCACGCTGTTCTAACGCCAATCGATTCACTTGTCTTTGGTGGCAATTTTGTACATAGTCTTAACATTCCCATGCAAATACAGTAAGCATTCCGACTCACCTTCACTCCGTTTCCTAATGGATCATGTGATTTAATTCTGATACTTTGTAGAATTTACGAGTTAGAGAAAAAAATGAAGACGCCAGCGAAGTTCCAATATCCTGGTTTTGAGACAATCAATTGGTTTGCAGCAAAGAAATTGCTTAAGGAACTGAAGGAATTAAATAACGAGGGAAAGAAATGTCCATCATATTTTTTACAGGGCATCAAAGCACTTCTGACCATTTTGAAACAATGGAATACAGACAAAGATGTAAGACCGCAGGACAACAACCAAGTTTTTGGAACAATATTGATAATTACTTAATGCGCTTGTATTATTCTGTTGTAGTACAATATGGCCAGTAGGGGCCAGATACCGGAAACTGTACATAGTCAGAAATTGTTGAAAGACTTGAGTAAAGAGATCCGGCATGCCGAGAGGTATTTAATACAGTTGAACCCACCAAAACCCGAGCGTGAAAGTAAGCGGAAGAAAAAAAAGCCGCTGAACAAAGATTTTGTTGATTTCGATGTTGCTGATAGAATGCCTCATAATCCGTTTAAAGCAACCTTGAAAGATACAATCAAAGTGGAACCAGCAATTGACGAGACATTATCTGGAAGGCCACCACTCAAATTAACATTGCCAAAACCCGTCGTTTATCCATATATAAAGAGTCCCTTAGCAGAGGAGAAACCTACCGTCGGCAATAAACGATCGGCAAAAGCAGGGAAAAAGAGTCCCACTGTGATCAGATTTAAACTTGGAAATAATGAAGTAGTTAGGAGCACCCATGACAATATAAATGTGTACAATAACTTGCCTGCGAATCATAATCTTGAAGCACCACCCAAAGAACTTTGGAAACAAACCTCTGTGTACGACTTTCATGATGGTAGTAATGAAAGTGATTATGATCGCTTTACGATAGATGAATCACCGAAGCGAAAGAAAGCACCGCGATCAAATGCTCAGAAACGAGTAAAACGTGAAGTGGATGGTGATGTTGATGTGTTGAGCGATACTCCGAAAAATGGTATAGAGGAACTTTTAAAAGCTTCAGTTTATACGTTAGGGAGTACTCCTCAGAAAATAGATCTCGCGTAAGTTCGATCAAAACAAAAGCACAGTATTTTCTTAATTACTTCATAAAATTAATTGTGTATTTTCTTTTTCATCGTAGGGCACCAAGTATTCCGCAATATAGTCAACCGATGCCACCGCCGCCGCCGACTGGGTATGTCGAAACGATAAAGTAAACGATCCATTAGAAGTAATGCGGCGTTTAAATATGTTGTTATTATATACATGTTACATTTGCATTAAGTGTGTTTATAGCATTAATCCTTCATTCAGTGATTTTAAAAAAGCTTTTAAGGTGTTTCGATAACGAAGCTTTGTTGCGTTTTGTTGTTTGGTGTCTTAGTATTTATAAATTGAAAACGGTCAGTTCTGGCAGGGCATCACCATCGACACGGGAAGCGATTGCTGGGATGCTGTCGTTTAGTGAGCAATGCTATTCGACTACGTCAAATAGTCCTACAAAGGCTACAGACGCTGTTAAGGCTAAACCTCATCCTGAGGACGAGGAGGACGACGATCAGTCGATAGAAAATATTGATAAGGTTCATCAAGATGAAGATTTCAGTACGTATATATAATTCCAAATAATGTTAGCAATTTTGAAAATTAATACACCTGTATATTTAATACGAATTCTTGCATTTCCATACACAGTTTATCCAGCATTGGACGCATCAGACGATGAAGATTACATTTTTAAGCCTAAAGCAAAGAGTCAAATAGACGAGGCTTGGAATCCAAAAGCCAGAGTGGGGCCGCTTTTACCAAAAACTAATCGTCCTGCACGGGAGGGTGTGAAAAAAACATCCGTTGAGAAAGGATTGGAGGCGGCAGCTGCGAAACGAGCGAAACAACCGGTAATACAGCATTGTTTTCTTAGATCTTTAAATCTGAATTATTATATTAACAGATACAGTAACATATACGTGTAATCATACTGATTGTACCATTGAATCACACCCGACTTACGAGTTTTACTTGTTACTGCCAATTTGATTAATAACTAAATCAACAGTTTATATTATGCATCACCTTAATCGTCACAATTCTTATTTTCTTGCATACTCATATTGCATAGGATGAGTATCTGGATAACGACGACGATAAAGGACCGAAGAAGAAAGTGGTAGGCACTTTTCGGCTCTACGCTTCATCTTACTATGTGTGCTTCATATTTCTCATTGCTGATTATCGTAAACCTGCATTTTTCACCGTATATCGATACATATTAAATGCCATAATAGAATTTTCAATCTTGTAGCATCATTATACAAATCCCTCTATTTTCTTAGTTACTATCTACTGTAATCAAACTTTTAGAAAACTCTATTTAGTAGACTTTGTCCACACATATCAGTGTCTCGTTCTAATTGTTCTGACACCTGTGTAACAGAATGCTGCCAAGAAGACGAATAACAAAAAGAAACCGAAAGAGTTGATAGCATCTCCTGAAGCCACCTCGACTACATCTCTACAACATACGACGAAAACGGCAGTCGGATTCAGCTCGATACTGACCAGTCCGAACCGATTAAAGGATGTGAAGGCGAAACTTGCGGCACCAGTTCCTGTTGGTAATGCATAATTTTTTAATACTTCTATATGTGAATTCATTGTGCTGTATATTCCAGTTCGAATGGAATATTTCGTGAGAACTGTTATTAAACAACTTGTGCTATTGGCATTTCAGAGCGAAAGCCAAAGAAAGGTATGAAAACGGCAAAGCAACGTTTGGGTAAAATTCTAAAGCTTCACAAGATGATGCATTAGGTAAACTAGTATCATTTCGCGGCACAGAACATCACATCACTTCTCCATTTGTGTATAAAGGAACATGTAATAGGTGTACATTGCTACTGTAAATATATCGAATTGGTCACTAAGGTACTGTATTTACCTTAAAGACAGACTTTATCAGGCCGTCTACAATCTTTTATTTATGTCTAGTATGGTAAACTCTTATGTTAATATTTAATAGCTTCATTTAGATAAACTATTTGGGCGGGATACTTTCTAAGTTTAGATACTTAATCGTCATTTTGTCAAATGCCAGATTCTGTATAGACGACGGTGTAACACTGCAACGGATGTGTCGGCTTACTTACAAATTGTTGCTTACATTGTAATATATCAATCTCATCAGAGTTTAGTGAACATAGACGTCGGATAATAGTTTAATTGCGGTAATAGTAATACTTTATTATTTTTATACTGTAAGCGCTTTCTAGTTTTTTTTTTGTAATACCAATCGTTTTTGCCCCTTTCTCCGATGCTTTATGAATGAGAGGCTATTTATTAATGCGTTTGATGTACACATCGTACATCTGTATTGGATGATCAAATCATTTTTCATTGCTCGCATAGGCCGAGGTATTTAGACTTTATGGATTTGCTTTGTGCGTGAAACATTTTTTTCATTCAGACTTCGACGAAATTGTGATTTGTAATAGTATTACTAAATGAATCGTTTATACAAGTAAGATTTAATAAGCCGAAGAAATCAACACGCAAATCGTATTCGCTCTCCTTGGTTCTGTTCATTATCATTTACATTAATTTGATGCGCTTGCAAAGTACAACGAACAAACTAGCCAACAATAAGGTATTTAAGAAATCAACTCTGCAGCGTTGTATTGGTCAGAGATTCATTTCTAATTCGAACTGTATGCTATTCCTTCTACCAGGATGAACATTCATACAATTGTTCCTTATAATTCACAGTCTATCTATGCGTTTCTACCCTGTTATTTTTGTTAGCATTTTTTGCTGAATTACAACCAACTGTTGTTAGTTTAAAGATAAGCGATTGCTTTTTGAAATGTGTTTGAATGAAATTTGTATGACTGTATGTGTGGATTGTGTAATAATTACGGAAAGGTTCACTTGGAATTCAGTGAGCAATTCTATGGTTAGTGACAAAACCAACTGTAATTTCCCCTTTCTAGTAGTTATCCTGCCTTGTGAGTATGGCATAAGTTACCGCATCTTCTCTTGAAACGTAAGGGTACAAATCTAAGGTTCAAGAAACGATTTTCACTAAGCATAGTTTGTACATTCAATTTCCACGATGATATTGTCATCCTTGAGATGTTATTATACCTGGACTGCAATCGCAATGCGCTTTTCGATTATTGACGTTAGTGTAATACTGTACGATACCGTGCTATTGACGAATCTCTATTGACAATGTCGTTACATGCAATGTGTTCATTATACTGTAAATTGTAATGCGAAAATCTTGATATCCGACTCGAAAATTTACTACTGACCGTGACACACACAATTGTATATTAATGCCTAGGGTGTAAGTAAATGTAACTTATTTTTATTACGAATTTTCTCTATCATTCACATACCGCTGTAGATCTTTCACTGTGAGTATTGAATTGTTTATTTTCCCATCTATGAATTATTGCGAATACCACCGCCAACAGACTGTCCCTAGACATTCGGTAACACACAGTACTTGGCTGATGAAAGCAACGAATCCTATGCATTGCCGAGTAAGTTATTTTACTGCACAATTCGAGTTGCATTATATACACGGAGTCCAGCATTTAATAAAGTCGATTATAATGTTCGAACTGTTCCTATTTCATCACTCCGATATTATTAAACTATTCCCAGATTATATCGTATTATTCAGAAGCTGGACATTCAAGTTCAACGACCTCACTCGTTTCAAGACACACCTGACGGTTCAAAAGTCGCGCGCTAAGTACGACTGAAGATGCGCAGGCGCGCCATTGGCCAGCTGGCGGAATTGACGCGGTCCGCCATATTGGTCTACGCACCATTCCGAATTGAACCGATCGGAGACGAACAGTACCGAGGGTGTCGGGGATTACTACCGCTTTGTAAAAATTGTCGTTGTGTGTCGTGCTTTTGGGAAATCGTGACGGGCTAATTCGAATTCTCGACTTGCCTTATCGCCCGCTCGCCGGCCGCTCAACAGGCTCGCACCACAAAAGCCAGTCGCTTCTCTTGGTACGTATCGAAGCTAGTGTCATTCTCGCCGCGTGTGTCATTCTGTCGAAAAAGCTTTTGTCACCACGCTTTCTCGCATTCATTGTCCGCCTGGCGTGTCGAGCGGTTGAGTGCAATTATCCCCGTTTCTCATAGACGAAACGTGTTCGGGCATGCACACGCGTGAGTAAATCCGAGTGTACGGGAGTGCAGTGAATGCTTCGGTAAGTGAGACGTGAATCGACGTTGGTGTAATTCGCAGTAAGGGTCATAAGCCGAACGCCGGGAAACGAGACAGTTCTTGAGTACTCGCGGCGATAGCAATTGCTAAACCAGCAGTGGGGAATATTGAAGCAGCCATCGCCTGTACTTGACGTTTGCAAGGTAAGCCAAGTGCAGTTGAAGTCCTAACTTCCTTCTCTCTCCTACAGTTTTTTTGTCTCCTTACTTTGTCCCGCGTTACACGTGCAATAAATGCTTCGATCGATTTCTTTTTATCAACTCTACGTAAGTCATATACACATCCCTTTTGAAATTCAGATTCGCAACGTGTATACGCGTACTCGATGTATATTTAAATGCATTGAAAGTTGTTTTAAATTTAGTTTTCATATGCCTTCTGCTTGTTCCGTTGAATCATATGCTGAGTATGTACGATACAGAGTTTATACGCGTGTGCATGTAGTATGTTTCCCCTGCAGTAATACTTATATGTCATGCAAGACTTAAAATAGAACAAAGTTACGGCTCCGCATACGCTTGAAATTAAAGCTCCAAACGGTCGTGGGCGAACGATACATTACGCGAACTGATTTGACCGCTACTTGCCAAGTGGAATTATCAATTCATACATTTCCATATCTTACAAAAGTTCAAGTAATTTACACGTCGGAAATACAGTGAATTAAGTATAAAATTATAAAGTATCAGACAGCGTAATATTATTCTTTCAGTAATATTACATGCACGAACATGAATAGAATTATATGCTCCATTATATGACTGAGAAATTATATTGTATAAGTACATTCAGTCGATTCACTTGGAAGTTTTGCCTGCTTGGGTGTTATTCCAGTGTAAACAGTACAACGTAAGAAGTGAGAATTAAACAGACCAAACAAGGTACCATCATGCGTTTGAAATTACTTGCTTCATCCCAGTTAAATACTAGTGTTTTCCAAAGAAAAGTAAAGTCACAAGAACGATAAATTAACATTGATAAAACAACGCAGATTTTTCCCCGTTTTAGTCGGGAAAGTCCGATAATAGTAATAGATTCTTTGTAAAAATACACCGGCAAGTTGCAGGAAATTTTGAACGCAAAATAAACAGTCTTATCAAGTTTTCGATTTGATATTTCGGCGTGCAGTAACTGCTTTTGCAAATTTATGTGATAGCGATGTGGGCTGACAGCCCGGAAGAACAAGACTCGATTCTGTAATCGTGATCGGACGTACACAGTCTGCCTATTACATCATAATATTTCTAATCAACAAAGTTCATTAAAGCAATCGTCATACATGTCCGACTATTATGCAAGATGAGCGAATGCTCGAGATAAGACTGTTTTGTAGTGATATGACTGATTCATTCTCCCTGGTGGATCGTAGTTTGACGTGTTTGTTTGCTGCAATTATGCGTTTCTAAAAATTCTAATTATAGTACATCATTTGCAATCACGCGTTTCTAGAATCCCATTAAAGTAAGAAACACAGAAGGCGGGAAAATATTTTTTTAATGGAATAAAAGAACAAAGACGATTTATCTAGCCAGCCGCTTATCAAAATTAACACAAATTAGTATAATTCATTGACCTAAACTTTCTGATGTTTGCTCGGCAACTTTAATAAGATATAATTACGACTTTTACTCCGCACTTCCAAGAAGGGATCATTGCGGAGAATTATCAAAGGCGCTCGCGTAATTCCAAGCATGCTTGAAACTTCTCGGAAGCCACAGCTAATTGTCAGCAGTTAATTTAGGTTTTCCTGTGGGTGCAATTTTACAGTCTCCTTGGACTAGTAGTAGACATATGAAAATGTATTCTTTCCAGTGTTAATTTCACAGATTCATTTTGCAAGCATAGAATTGAAAAATGTGGCTAAAATTTTGATAAAATATAATGAATATCATTAACGTAACAATCATTCTTTGTTATATTTACGTTAAAGCCAATGCATTTCATTAAAATTCAGCTGAGCCAAAGTCAGGTAGTTCGGAAAGATCATAAATTTATGTTAATGACCTGCGTCCCGCGAAGGGTCCGAGCGCACACGTGATGTTTGAAGTGTCAAGCATTTTGACCACATGGAAAACAGCTGTGAATAGCCCGGTAATTTGTAGTAGTCCGAAGGTACAAAAGATAAATAATCAGGCGCTGCACTGTGAATTATTTTGAAGTTAGAAATTTCATACCTGCCGGATCTGGTAACAAAGTGGGGAAACCTTCTGGTAGGATAATGAGAGACAACGCGCCACTTGTTGAGAAACAGTCACAGTGACAATAGTTAGATTCCTTATCAGATTTATACTCTAACTAGTTTCCCTTTATATCTTTCTTTATATTTACATATTAAATTATAAACAGTATTAAGAAAGAAGTTCAAGTAAATATCCTCGTCATGCATCTAAATCACTCTGTAAAGTATTGAAAAAATATTCTCCCTTTTTAGAATCCCTTGTTTACTAAGAATCAATTTCCCATTTTTGATTGAGCATAGTATAAAATAATTGAATGTATTTCTGTTGCTTCGTTGGTGGCAACTGTCACCAAGTAGTTTCTCGTAAGTTTAGTGGGCCGCGTTGCGAAATTAAATTTCAAGGTCTTTATGTTTGACTGTTTAGTGATGCTGGTTGTTTGGCAAGGAGCTCGCCGTTGCCTAAGTTGCAGCGGGCAGCGCACCAATCAGGGATACCTAGTGCGTCGTCATCGTGGCTCAATCGCCGATAAACTTGATCGATATCAACTCCTCGGCACCCGGTAAGTCTTGAAGTCGATACCACTATAATATATGTAGACTCATATCACTCTCTCCACTGGAGAAAACTCCATTGACTTCAGTGAATTGATATGACACGTGATGTTCAGTAATTAAATGATTGATAATTAGCTAAAAGTAATTTGAATCGGGCACTGTTTTACACGAAATAAATTCCTGACCTTTTTCGAATGTAAATTGATTGTAGACGAACTATCAAATTGATTTTTGAGTCTCGTGAATGAATTGCTAAATGCTTCGTGGCCCAATATGGTATCATTAGTATGATTAATTGACCAGTTGTTGCATAACGCGGAATTGAACTGGCCAGCTCAATACAGACAAATCGTGGGAAGATTCTTTAGTCGAATTTATATGACGTAAAGCAGTTTATCAGTCGTTGATTTTTATAGACGTAATAAGACCTTTTGTCATACGTACTTAACACTAATTCTTGCATTAATATACAACATTTATTAATACTAGTTCAGTTCAATAATGATCCCACGTTATTTGCAAGCATTGTATTTATTATTATATTTATTATTAACATCAGCAGTTAACTTAATTTCAAGATTAACAATATCCTTCAGTTTTAAATTATTAATTTACAACTAGAATAAAAATATAATACAATAGAAAGGTTGAAAACCACTGTCATATCATATCAGTTATCTCGAGACAGTCTGGGGTTCGCGTGAGCTTCTTGTTCTTTGTGGTGCAAGAAATTTTTTACAATTCTACAATCTCTTCTAGAGTTATTTTTAAATTCAATTATTTCCCTTACTAACGACACTTTCACCGTCCATCTGACATATTATTACCTAATATTAACAATACACAGCCAATACTTTACAGGCAGCGAAATCGCATTGCAGTAACTATCAATATTCAATATTCAATAATATTCAAACAATATATGATCTGTGTAGATTAATAACAAGGCTTATAATCACAAAGGACTGGAAGGAAATCGTTACATTCCTAGGAGTGTATAAATTAGAAATGGCTAATGAGCGGTTACAATAGTAGAGCGACAGTCGCGTCTGAGCCTTATCACTCGGCTCCGGTTCACCGCATGTAATTGCTTATTGCGCTCTTTCGATTCAATCGGACGCCGGCGCTTGCAAATGACACATTTGCTACGCACACAGACACCACTCGGCTCGACGATTGGACGAGCGAGTCTGCTGCTCGAACAAGTGCGTCTGCTAAGAGCCGTGTGGATCGTGTCAATGTACTTGCGCGACGAGTCGAGTAATCCTCCGCTCTCTCGTTGACCCGGTCAATTGATCGAATCGTTTAATCGTGGAAAAATTTTACAGCAGCCTTTGCCTAGGGGCTGCTGCACTCGCTCTTTCTCCCACTTATTCGCTCGCTCCCTCCACTGTGCGTCGCAGAAATGAATCTCCGACGACGAATTATCGCCCTCCCGGCGAGCAGCTATCGCTTACAGCTGGCTTTCTAAGAATAAATCGTAAACTTTTTAGCTCATATGTTTTGAAAGCATTGCCGCTTCTGGTATGCGCTGTGTTGACGAACGTGGGAGTTTTCCGTTTTGAGTACACGCAGGTAATTCATCATTATTGTTAACGTGTGTTATTATGCATAGTGTAAAATTATAATTGTTGCGTGAAAGCAAAGCTGCGAGTTTGTTATTAACATTTGGAATGCTCAGTTTATTAAATAGATAATTATAAAATGATATACTCGCTTTTTGTAGAAATACGTTTCGAAACGAATGCGAATTTGTAATCAGTAAATTATTTCTTCGCATATGACGGTATCTCCGAAAAACTCAGACGAGTATGCTTTGCGCGTTCAAAAAGCTCGCTTGGATTCTTTCTCGAACGATTTTTTTCAGAAATACTTTATTACGTTTCTTTTGCTAAAAGAAAACTGGGAATACCTATATTTCTTGACGGAATTCAAATGTGATTAATTACTTTTATTTCAACTAAAGTATTACATCAGCTGAGTAATTAATCGACTATAAAATCTCTTTAACAATGCGTCTCTGTTAACTTCACTTTGAGGAATTACAGTTCAACCGATATTCGAAGAGCAATAAGAAAAAATACGCATCAGCATTTGCCAGTGGAATAGTTTCTCGAGTAATACGTTTAGTCACGGTGATAATCGCGCCGTCAATTATTAAGCGTGCCTCACTAATAATAGCGCAGCATCCATTATTGGATGTACCAAAGACACAACGTATTTTCATATCCATCGTACTTTATCATAGCAAGAGTCGTCGTGCAACAGTGTCCACACCGCTGGAGTGCAAGGTCGTTTTAGTGACACGGGCATTGACCCCCGTTACTCTTCAACAAGTACATTCAGTGGGATTCTTTGGGAAATTGGCTCGCATTTATTGCGATTAAAGAGGAAGCATACTTACCAACGTCGGTTGTAAATTGTCGCGACCATTACTCGGCAGAATTCAGCACTCTTCGATCTAACTTTAAAACTCGTACAATATTTCATTTACTTACGTTTCGAAAACGTAATACCATTTTTCGTTTGGCACGATATTTGCAAATACGTGGAATTAGAATGCAACGAAATTTGCTGAATAGTTTTGTTGAGTAGTTTTATTATTTAGAAGCTTAGCTCTTACAATGTAATATAGATTATAGATGGTTACGCTATAAGAAACGGGAGATGAACAATAAGAAAAATGATAGAGCAACTCGTGAAATTCAATTCCCATATGCTTGGTGACTCATTTCTTTCGTCCTTTATTTTACCCTTGCCGTATCTCCTCGGCTTCGCCAAGTGGTAGTCGCATGTGTCATGCTTCCTTGTATTTTACTAACTATTATTCACACGACTCACAACACGGTAGATTCAAACTAGTGCATAAGAAAATACATAGTCTAACAATCTAATCTGACCTCCAATCAGATGAATCCGGGTACATTCGATTGATCAATAATAAATGCGCTTCAAAAATCAGAGACGTCCTCTTGAAAATTGGGACGCGCCAATTGCGAATAAAGAGTGCAGAATCATAGCTACGAAAATCACTTGCAAATCGTTGTGACGCAGTTGTCATCGTAGCTTTAATTCATCGAATAGTGTTCGGTCGGGGGCGGGCGCTTATCATTGATTCGTTTTGATTGACCGCGACTACGCCATAATTACCCCAATAAATGTCCGCGTGGCCAGCATAAACCCGGCTTCGATTGATGCCAGTGCGTCAGTGAGTTGTCGGACGCCGGAGCGTTCGTACCTTCGAACACACAGAGTGGGTTCTCTTTACGTCGTCGCTCTCGAATCACATTGCACGCTCTCTTCGCACCTTATCAGTGTCGAAGCACGCTTAGTCTCCGCCGGGATCCGCGCACGCCACGCGTTTCGACGCCGCGTTCTCTATTGGCAAATTTACAAAGCAGATCGCGGCCTGATAGTTGTGCGGAAATTTACCGAAATGTGTGAACGAGCTCTCGATACCTAACCTACAACGACGGAGAGTGTGTGTCACTGCCGACACGCACCGGACACTCGACACTGTCCGCTCAGCAGGAGAAATCACGTGCATAGCAGACAGAACTGGCAGTTTGCGAGTGTCGCCGTAGTGCTCGGACTGACCACTACCGCGTTTGCTGCTCGAAAGCGAGTTTGTGCTGTGTAACTACTAGGCGGCCCGGTAATTCTTCGGTATTTCTGCTGACGAGCGACGTAGGCTCGGTCGAAAGTGATCTTTATTATATTTTGGCTCGTGCTTCCTTCGACGAAATAGTGTCGAGGTTAAGGATACTGCGAAAACGGGCTGAAGGCCTTTCGAACGGTATGTACTTGAATGTTCGCTACACAATCTTGCATTCGCTTTTCATTCCAATTTTGGTGACTCGTAATATTCCTGTGTCTACTGAAGGTTTTTTTATTTTATTTGAAAGCGTGGAGGTATTATTTATTAGAACAAGAAGTAAAATGTAGTTCGTTTCAACATTAAAATACATCAATTATAGTTGAAAGGTGCGAAGTTATTCCTTGTGATGCAACGTATTTCCGATACCTGGTGTTTGAAGAACTGTATGAGTAATTCTTGGTACAGAAGAGATAAGTTTAGGTGATAGATTCAGTGTGTATATGATAGAGTGAGTTTTTCGTGCACTATCGGTGACTTTTTTGATGCGAACAAAAAAGACTTAACGTTCAAAAGCGCGCTATAGCGATTCATTAAATTACTCGGCGTGACTCGTTCGAACTCGTAATTAAATCTTTAACAATCAAACGTGTGAATTTGAATTTCGAATCATATTACTGGTATTTGTTGAATTGTGGTGTTGGTTCAACAATACCCAGCAATTTCAAATTCAACAAACCACCGAATGTAATATTGATTTGATCGAACACGCATTTATCTGTCACTGTAAAGAGTTCACGTTATCAATTAATATTGATGCCTTTGTGGCTTTTTCAACAATTGACAGAATCGATGTTCGTCGCAGAATAATACACCTCGAAAGAATGTATCGAACGTCTCGGTGACTCAGCTTAGGAGCGACAGATTTAATTGATCGGTTTTACATTCGCGCAACAGATGATGCACGCACGGTACTCTCGAAAATATTGAACGGACCTTGAACCCGGTATTCTTCTTATCGTGCATCGGTCATTAATCACGCATGACCGAAATTTCTGTCGGTATTTTCGAGATAAATGGACACGAGACAAATATATTTCATAGACGAGCCAGCGTCAGAATAATCGCGTGTCAAACTCACCAGACGATTAATTGAACTCGGCATGGAAAGAAACTACATTTTTCTACCGGTTTATGCAGTAGAGCGTCATCTCTGACGTCTTCGCGCGTATATCGCGCAGCTCTTGAATGATTCCTGCTTTAGGCACGTGGTGTTCGCCTCGACCAATTTCGCCAATGTTCGTTCGGTATCGGTGGTTGGCCGTCAGCGATCCGTACCTATACACCTTGGCGTAAAACCAGTTCATAGGAGGTCGTCAGTGAGCGCCGAGCGTAGATCGTTGACAGGCTGGTAGAAACCAGAAAAGCCAGTCACAAAATATAGACCTTTCGTTCGAACACGAAATTCATCCTTGCTTTTTCGAATCCACCTCGCCTGTGTTTTCGAAACTCCTATCTTCAAGTGTCTGATTCATTGACACGATAAACGTAATAAACCTTTTCGCTCGCTCCGAGCGGAGTATTCGAGGAGGAGAAAGACAGACAGAGAAGACTGCGCTTGCCAATGTCGAGCGAGTGCAAAGGCCTCCCCGTTCTTTTTCGTAGCGTCGCCTGCGAGTGTCTGGCTTCGATAAAGAGACGAATCATTTCGTCGTCTTTACTCTCATGACTTCTCTTTCTCTTTCCTTAGCAGTCGGTATAGGAAGGGTGTATGCACTCGCCGAGCAAGGTTTCCTCGACGATGGAGCCTTTGAGATGTTTGCTCTCTCGAATTCGTTCTTCTCTGGGTTGTTCGAGCATACTCGCACCGCCGGTGTATTAGTATAGAACTGAACGTACATGTAGGGCAGTTGCTGGTGTGCTTCGATCAACAGGAAAGAGACGAGACGCTGAGACAGAGTGAGGGATTTGGCAGAGTGTGCGTGCGTGCGTGTGAGTGCGAGAGAGAAGAAAGATCGGCCGGTGTGTAGCGGAGGCTCCCTGGGATACTCTCGGGCAGTCACGCACGTAACACGGCACTGTAGTCACGTTTTCGTTTCCCTGCAACGGGCCGATTAATTTCGTCATCGAGCTTGACTTATAGTTCGCTCGATTACTAGTTCTTTTCGCGCTGCTTACGCGCTTGGTGATTTTTGTTCTAGTTTGCAATTGCAACCGAACTTTGACAATTGTTTCACAGCAAAGAGTTTGCTGGTAGTGTAAATCTTTTTGTGCTGATGATTCTTCCCTTACTTGGACCTGTTTGCTTCATTCGAGCTTGAGGAAAGAGGTATGTTTGAGTGTAACGTTTTACTACCTTTCCCGGTTTAATGATTATTCGAGCACTGAATCTCTCAGCCACGTGCACCATGCAGATTAGCGCGCTCCCCTTTGCCGCAGGAATGTTCTTCTCGTCTGGCCTACTTTATCCTGGCTGGGTGAGAAGGTGATTTGGGATGCAATCGTGGACGATGATATATGATATATAGACATTGCCAATTTAGTTTCTTTTACTTAATTCTTCTGGAACGAACTTAAGAAATAAGACTTGTCTTTTATTAGACATCATTTATTGTAACTGCTCCTTTGAAATTCGTCCAATTATTAGTAAGGCGGAAAAGGGTGTAATTTTTTTTCCAGTCATTCAGAATTCCGAGAACCTATTTGCATAATTATTGGCTTAATTGCACTCTTTATGTAAGCGCGGCGCATTTTAGCTTTTCAATTATGGAACATTGTATTTACTACGTGATCTTTTCCGAGGAAATTCAAATCGTACACGTGCAATTAAAATCGTCCGATCATCGATCGACATTCTTGAAAGGAGGCGACGCTAGACATTAGTCGCGCTAAAGGCAAAAAGGTCCTAGAAGGTCAAAACTAATAAGAGTGAGTCCAGCGAAAACCTTCGGTTTATAATTAACGTCGCACCCATCGCAAGCGCGCGTCCCGATGTGAATGGGATTTCACGACGTGTCTTAAGTAACGTGCATTTGGTGTGGCAATGTCACAATTGAGAACTTGCCAGGATTGATCTCGCAAAGTAAGCTACAGGGCCACGCGCGCGATATTATTAGATTCAGTTAGCGCTGCAACAAACAGATTTTCCCGCAAAGATCGGTAACGAGCGATTATTCTCGGAATTTCTCTCATCATAATTACGGGCTACTTAATTAAAAGGCGCTGTTAATATGTTAATTAATCGGGAATTTCGTTAGAATTCCAGTCGCAGGAAAATGAGAATTTCCTGATATTCGGCAGGCGTCATTGATTTCCATTTGAGCGGCGCTTAAGAGCAACCGGGTAGAATCCGAGAAAGATTCCTGGATGCTGCGTAAGCGGCAAGCGTGACTCGAGAGATCATATGTTTACGATACCGTTCCACGGAGAAAGCCGATCTGTCTGACGCGCCTTCGAGCAAGTAAACGCGCCATTGGTGGAATTTGGAGGCGTTGGTCACGAACGGCTGCACCATTGGTGCAACCGGTCTTGGACCACGGGGCTCGATCCACAGTGGTTCCCAACACACACTGTCGCCTTTAGTTGACGCAATGCGACGCTAGACTTCGACGTATCCTTCTGTAACCTTTGAAGGAAATCTTGGATTTGAATTTCCTGATTTGAAGCATTCGATTGCAAAAAAGTTCCTTCGAAGGATGGTTGAAGTATTGATTGTAACCGAAAGATTATTTTTTTATATTACGAGGCTTGAGTTCATTTAAAATTTTCGTTTTTCTTGGACGAGAGACTTCAGGACTACTTATTTTACTGTTTCCTAGAAAGAATTTATCATTAATAAATATCTGCAACATAAGGGCAAGGTTCTTCATTTGTTGCATATATTTTTTATTATTCTTAATATTGTACCACAGAGTTTATCGTTTTCTTATTTCGAGATAATTAAAAATCCTACGAAAATTCCATTTACTGACGTTTAAAGAAAAGAAGTATTTTTTAGAAATCCCAAAAAATACGATTTCAAGACCAGTACAATTTTGACAAACTTTCCTGTTTAATATACGCGAAACTTGCAGTGTTACAGAAAATTACTGTGGTAGCATGAAATAAGTGGTCCTTGTAAAAATCGTGGGGGAAATAGTCAGTCAATACTGATCTCTCAAGCTCTTTTTCACGCATTATTAATAGCACGAAACTGCGTCAACTGCGTACCCCTGCCTTTATCACGGATATTCAATTATCTTCCACCATCATTCACTTGGCTTTTTCAAGTTGTATGATTTCCCCTCAGTCCCCTATGTTTTTACCTCGTCAGCCTGTTACACATGACGTCCGAAACTATCAATGGTGACGATGTTCGCTGATCGTGACTTCTTATCGCATCGCAAATGCAACTTAAGTACCGAAGAGATTATTTTCGTACCGATGCCGTAAGAAAGACGTTTGCCGGACTTTGTACTCTTTTCGAAAAGACGGAGTTTAGATATTGGAAGTTTAAGGTCCTCGCCCCACTCCGTCAACCCTTGTCAGTGTGTGTCGTATGTATGTGTTTGCGAGGTTTTGCGCAGCCGAAAGATGTTGCGCTGACGTGTACCTATTCATTCTTATCGTTCTACGAATTTCAACAGATTTCTACCGACTTTTTAAGAAGTTCTTCGAACGAATTCTTGTTGAATTAAGCGGAGTTATGTGGAAATGTTTAGGTTGAAATTGCTTATGCAATACTTTGCTAATTAGTATTAATAATAATTAGAGTTAGACATGTATTTTTAACTGTATTCGGAGCAGTAATTTCAAAAGCATATCCAGTTAATTTATTATTTAAAATAGCATTTGAAAGTCGTACTTTAATTTTTTCCGACTGTCTTTTTCCGTCATTTGTAGGTAATTCCTTCTGGAAAAATTGTATGAGCTCCATTAATCTTCCAGTTTCTTTCCGATCGAACGGAATTTCTCTCAGTGATCTTCTCGTATTCAAATCTGTGAATCGTAAGTGGAACTTTTCGAACTCGAAACAAAGGCTGTTCTATGATGGACGAAGTGTCAATGCAGCATTATTTCGCAAGTTGAACACTCATCTCTGTGATACGAGCGGATACGATTTTCAGTCTTATAACTCAATTTTCATTAATTAGAGCTCACTGCCGGTCTCAGTGACTTTTTGTGCAAATTGTCGCGAAAACTAATCCAATGCTGGTGATTATGGGAAGAACAAGAACGATGTCTTTCAATTAGTGGTACAGGTGATTCGATTGTCACTTGTGGATTCTGGTGGAATTTAAAACTTTCCGTGTCCATCTTAACGTAAAGATTCCATATTTTCAATGACAGGATTTGTAACAAGTAAAGTAAGTGATACAGAAGCGTATATACAAAATTCAAAAAATCATTTTATTCGCAGCAGAGTCATTGATAAATATGAGAAATCAGCAAAGCGGTAATAAAATATAGTAGAAATTAATGCGTGTCACAGTCGTTTTTTTTCTCTCTTTTAGTATTACTATCTTGAAAAATATGAATCCGTAATAATTCGTGTAACATAAATTAATACCGTGAATACGTCAATGCATGACGCAATGGAAAGAAGGATCGCGAATAATAAAGATTCATTAAAATTGCATTAATTCGACTGGCAAGTCGACGTAGTTGGTTTGCCGATTTTGGCGGGGGGGCTCGCCAATCGGCGAGCACCGCATTGGTCCGTTGCTGAGCTTGACGTCAGACTGCCAATGGAATAATTGAGGGCTTACGCAATTGCGCTTTATTATTTTGTTCCTCCCCTGCGAAGCAAGCGGTCTATCTGAATCATTACGATTAAACCTCATCGCGGACTAAATGGTCGCAATCGTCGACAAAATTCCCTTTGCGCTCCGCTCTGATCTGGAATCTGATTGATCGCGTGTTCGTTCCTATTTTTCATTGGCGTGGGCGTCTTATCTTTGTTATCCTGGTACGAAGATCAGAATGATGAGAGGAAGGTAGTTATGAAGAATTTATGTCGATATTGTGTAGATTCGAATTCGAAAATACGACCGATGATTTAGCACTAATATTTGTAGACTACTTATAAATATTCGTAAACAGGATTTATTATTATTAGATTAGATTTAATGGCTGATGTCCAATTTCCGAGTAGATCACATGAAAGATTTTCCTATGAAGTTAACTTTAGCTTCTAATACATCACTGTTGAATTAATATTCTACTATTTTCCTTTACTGCTGCCTTCCATTTCTAACTGCAGCCAATCACACATATTAAATATTTCAAGTCCCCTTTAAAATATAACAAAAATACTCGCAAAACAGAAACGCTCATACAGCTCGGAAACTTGAACTTTGCTGCTGCAATCTGCGCCCAACTTGCACGCATCCTGATTCGTATTTACAGGCGCGGACCAGCGAGCACTAAAATTTTGGTTCAGCATACGCACACACATAGAACTTCGACCTAAAAATACGTGAGCTCATCGTCTTTCGGAAGGTGCGTATGGGATGATGGGAAACCTTGAGTCATCCTGCGGTTACGATGTTTTGCGTGAGCGCCGGCATACGAGGAGTACACGTGACGCCGCACGTACGCTCGCAGAGCGGCACCGGTGCTTTGGATGGAAGCACCGGTGGGATACGTGACGTTTCACGCGTCGACTCCTAACTTCGCGGTGATTATCGAGGACGCTCCGGTTGAGTCAGACCTTAACTTTCACTCGTTCCCCATCGGTATTCTGTTGGGGACGGTCAATGATTTTTGGGAATTATCTTCAACTGTTTCATTGATTAATTAGTATTCGCGCCAATGGATTTAATCTTCATAAAATAATGTGAAGTATTTTATTAGCAACTAGTTAAAAATTTATAAAAATAAGGGTGAAAGTAAAGGTTTGGTTTTGGAAGATTTTTGCTCTACAAACAGGCATTTGCTATGCTACGGTCAATGATTTTTGGGTATTATCTTGAACTGTTTCATTGATTAATTAGTATTCGCGCTGGAGGATTTAATGTTTATAAAATAATGTGATGTATTTTATTAGCAACTAGTTGAAAATTTATAAAAATAAGGGTGAAAGTAAAGATTTGGTTTTGGAAGATTTTTGCTTTACAAACAGGCATTTGCTATGCTACGGTCAATGATTTTTGGGTATTATCTTGAAATGTTTCATTGATTAATTAGTATTCGCGCTGGAGGATTTAATCTTTATAAAATAATGTGAAGTATTTTATTAGCAACTAGTTGAAAATTTATAAAAATAAGGGTGAAAGTAGAGGCTTGGTTTTGGATGATTTTGCTTTACAAACAGGCATTTGCTATGCTAATTATATATACTGATAGTAATTAATAGTTAATATGTAAGCTCGTAAAGTATGTTTGACGTGTAATGATGTTTCATTTATTTCAATTGCGGACGTACGTTAGTTAATTTTAAAATGGGAAATACTGAGGAATTAGTTTGCAGTATTTAAATATTCTATTACATTTTTACTGAGTTCGCAATCAGTATGTTTTGCTAATTTCAGACAGAATTAATAATGCGACCGCATTAGTTATTTGCAAAGATACAGTTTTAATAGTTCTAAACATAGAATCATTTATTTAGATCATCGAAGCGCACTCATAGTTTATAATTACTCTGCTCATTTCGAAAAGCTTCTACTAACTTTCATTCCTTCGCAAATAGTAATTCGCGATGAGCTGAATGCATTACCAACGGTAGTCCAACTGCTACGTTATCGACGACAATCAAGTTAGCAAGGCACTTTGTTACTAACCGTAAGTTAGTACAGCACTTTATGCCGCTCTGTAATATCGCAAGATGGCAGCACGGTTAATTGTATCAGTGGTATAAAAAGTACGGCGCGAAAGATAATTTTTTGAGTTACTTTTACTTTATTTTTCACTTGGAGAAATATTCGCTAGCTTCGAGAAAAGAAGGGTTTAATTCCTACTTTCGAATTGTTTCATTTTTGCGGGAAAGTTCTGCGAAAATACTACTTTTTTATATTTGTATAAATATCAATCGAATAACAACAGTGTTAATTAAAAAAATATCGATTAATCCCCAACCGTAGACAGTTAACTTTTTACTTTCGCACGGTACAGCATCCGTCACGATTGGAGTTTTAATTTGAGAGGAGCTTAAATCCAAGCTTAGAGTTGTGTCTTGGATTTCCCGTGAAATATCATCTTCCGTACATCCCCGATGGGAAACCGGCAATTCCTCGATAAAGTATATTTGAAACCAAGAAAATTCCACACGCGCGTCACGATTGGCAATCAATCGTCATGAAATCATTCGAGTTAACGCATCGAAGTCGATTCCTGTTTCTATGGATTCGATCGGTTAGATAAGAGATGGTTCCTCATACAAGGACAATTATCGTGGAATCATGTAAGCACAATTATTCAACCGAATCTCGATGTTGCAAAAGATATGAGAAATACATGTTTCGAAAAACCGACTTAAATCAGTTTGTATTCGTAATACGCCGATTTCCAGGTAGCAAATTCTGTCCAGTGTTCCTTGTCCCGGTAAACAATTCTCATAATTGTTCGACATTACATAACTGTCTTCGTTTTGGCGTGTCCTTTATTGGATATCTCGGGCATTTCTTGTAGCTTTCTTTCTGCCTGTCATCGCAGTGATGTCCATGAACGTAACAATCCACCTGTGACAAAATTTCTGCCTAATACTAATAATTAAATTCTAATGATTCTCCAAACAGCAAAGTTACATTTTAATTATTGCAATGTATTAACTATTTTTTGCCTTCGATATTACTAATAATCACCACCGAAACAATTCATCATTGCACGTTTTGCTCCAATGCAATTTCCTCGAAGGATCGAGTTTCACAAAGCTATGCAATAATTCTAATGTACAACGTATGTAGTGTTGTAAATTAGCCAGAGCTTTAATCAATTGCTAAAAACCCGTTCGCCACTAGGGAATTAGAGAGGAACAAGCCGCGGTGTGCTATTAGCTGATTGCATAAGTGTACACTGTACATCGATATGTATGACCCATGCGTTTAGATCGATCGCACCGAGAGATTCCATCGAATCTGAGATGACGTGACGAGCCATTGACAGATCTCTGATTCATTGGTTTCCGGTTTTACCTGTGCTCCGTGAAAACCCATCGAATCGCATCGATAATCGAAAATCGAAGGATCACATACGTTAAGTGCGTCCCTGCCGCACTCCGACAAGTTAATTGTCTTGCAAGTCGCATACCAACGTTTTTCTAAGCGAATATAACAGGTGCGCAGCTGCTGGATGATAACTCCCTTTTAAATTGTGCCTCTCTGAATTACCTAACGGCGCACTCATTATGTGACAATTAATTCAGCAACGAGCGACGCTTTCAATATAACGCAGCAGCCGGTGCATGCGGCCAATTGTCTGACTAAATTTATTGTCAGCCCGTTCTTGTGTAGCCTGACATCCATCAGGGAATTTTTAGTGAGTTCGAAATTGGCCCTTTCAAGGACGATATTAGAGTTTCTTTTAAAAAGGCAGGGATTTATTTGTACATACAAAGTATATGTCAGATTATACGTTAATTGAAACTAGTGATTTTTGAGAGTAATGTAAAGTTATAGATAGACAAATCAAATTACCTGATTTTCCTCACTGAAACTACTTTGATATATGCTTTCTTTTATTGTACAACTTACGCGATTCAAAGATTTTATTTCGATTAAAGATTAATGAGATTCTTTGTTCGATCGTTTAGTTCGTTCATTAATAATTTATATCGAACTACGTAAGATTTCATTTACTAACTCTCTTGAAAAAGAAAAAGGTAACGTCTATAAAAACCTCGTCTTATTTAACCATTGTCATGTTTAGCGCCTAACCCATTTCTTTTTCCCGTTACTCTAATTAATCGAAGACCTTGACTTACATTCACACCCGGACAATGACAATGCCACTAAGAATTTTCGAGTCTAACGTAACCCGGCGAGACTTTCACACGTAATCGTTCGAGATATTAAATATTAAGATTTCAAGAGAAGGGAAGCGAAGGACAGCAATGAATTCTTCACCTGTAACCAGACACATCTCGTTTGGATGTCTGGGCTATTAAGAGTTTATCGACAAAGACAGGTTTCGCGATATCTGAACTTTGGACGGTCGACGGGTGCGTTTCTCTTCGATCGCACGAAAAGATTCGGAGAAGTCATGACGCATCGCGATTTCGAGCGAATCTCGAGTTACGGAACTTTTCGCGAAGGACGTAGTAGTTCGTCAAACCTGACCCGATTCGGTTCACTTGACCGTGAACCTATTAAGTACAGGTCATATGTAAATTTATTTGCCTGATCGGTTGATCACCTGATTGGTCATTCAAGGATTAATAATGTTAATATAGATTTTCATTTATCTATTGATTTATTCGATATTAAACAAATGCTCGACGATTTTCCTTTATAATTGCAATAGTACAGAACAGAATCCATTAGCCTTACGTGTGAATTAATTAAACAATAGGAAACGCGTTATAGGTTTAATCGATATAATAGATCAATAGATTGACAAATATAAATGTTCATTTATTCATCACAAGTTTATTAAATCAGACTGTTGAGAGTGGTTAGAGGTAGAAATCTCGATAACGGGGATGATGTATCATGAAGTTAGTTATAGCAAACGACCGGGGTGACGACTTTCAGCGCATTATCGTCGTTACCAACTATTCAGAATGGTCTCAAAATAGCCAATAGAATGATTGTGGATGATTGTAACATCCTGGGTGATTGCCCTTAGCGCGTTATCATCGTTAGAAACGAATCAGTACAGTCTTTAACACCATGTTAAAGGAGGCGAATCATGATCTCTCTGTAGCGACCTATTTCGGTGGTAAAACAGCCAATAGAATGATCGTAGCTAAAACGATGTCAACTAAATCGCGGCTAAACTCAAAGCTACCGTATTTTGCGCCACTCTTTCGCTCCCCTCACTTTCGGTTTCAAGTTCGAACGCAAATGATTCGCGGTAGATTCGCCCTTCGACGCAGCCGATCGGAATATTCCAAGCAAGAGCGGAACTTTTTCAAACTGCGTGCATTGTCGTTTGTACTCGGAAAGAGTCACGTACATCAAAGACGTACGTTTGTCCGGCACGGTGATATGCCAAGTTTGTGCGTGAGAGTATGACCACGCGCGATTGTAACCGATCAATTGTACAAGTTATCGTTGTTTATTGACGTTGGCACTCTATGAAACGTACTCGTTAACGCTCGTTTGTCTTATATACCGTAGACGCTCTTTGCGAATCCTTTGACAGACGCGTGTGTAACCAGAGCGTGGATTATTTGTGTACTAGTGATCTTGTATTATAATAATACAATATGCACTTGTTTCCGTCAATCTTACTAAAACTGAACTACAACGAATAAAATCATCATTCTTTTTCAAACAAAAGAAATGTGGAGAATAAGCAATTAATTCATAATGAATATAACATTAATTTAGAACGTATACGATATTAATTGACATTATGAATTTACGAATAATTCAATAACGAATGCAACAATGTTTAAATATAAGTTTGAGCAGAATTTTCAAATCAAGAAATCAGGAAAGTTACAATTGCGAGACACGTACTTTGCGTATCGCATCGCACGGCGCGGTGGCTCGCGGTAACAAACGCACGTATGATAGGCCATAACGTGCACATGCACGTGAGTAGACAAGAGCACGCATGAATTTCTTCCTCGGCAATTGAATGACGCAATCGGGTCTACAATTTCCATCGCGCCCTGAACACACACGGATACTTGGTTGCCCCGCGTCTACCTGGGACACACGAGATGTGGAGAAACCATTATATCCGTCGGTACCACTGGCGTCGAGAATTGTTGGATGTTGAACGCGCAAATTTACGTAATTACAACTTAGTGAGTTGCTTAATAACTTACATAAATAACGCGGCGAAGATCTGATAAAATAAAGCTCGCATCGACGGAATTCTGAAGTTCGTGCCAATAGAATTCATTCCAAAGGCAATGTTGGCTTACGCAATCTTTCCGTGCAGGCGTCACTGCAATGTCGATACTATTCGCTAGTACTTTTCGCTAGTAATTCTCGATTATTGCTAGTCACAGTGGTATTCTGTGTGCCGTGTACCTTTTGTTCATTGATACAGTTGATTAAGTAACCCGCATTACTGCTCGCTGTGTATTTCCCCTCCTCCTCTCCCATCAGCTGAGAGTCCTTGGAGCCGATATTTTTTCGCTCACTTTCGACAGAGCGTGGCGCGCGCCCTACTTTTCACTAGACGAAAATCATTGTGATAAAGTCGGCGGCGCTTTGAAATTTTGATAGGAAATCTCGCTTGACATTGGAATTTAATACCTTTCCGATCTTTTAACGAGTCAGCCTTGATATCGCGTATTGTTTCTGTATTTAATATTTCAAGATTTCTTATGTAATAGTACATTTTGGAATGCGGCTTCTCTGCTTGAAAATAATTGACCAAGTATTTCTCGACACACAATATGTCAGAGATAAATCTGTTGTTCGAAATAATTGGAAAGGAAACAGATATCCGGATATCGTAACAAGTAGTTTGGATCTCAACGGGATAAAGTTAGTAAAAGGAAGAATCTTGAGAATAAGTGGGTCAAGTACCAAGAGAATGAGATACTTCGTCTCACGTAATACTAGTTTTTGCCTCCCAATTTCTTTTTTCGTCGATTGGCCTCTCTTACGGAATAAGCATCAAAAGGCACGGCGACTGTAATCTTTCTCCGGAGTACTTTCACTGCTCGCACCAATCGTTGACGTCAGTAATTACAGAGGGCGAAAATGAAAGGAGAAGCTCGTAGAGTTCCGTTTGCTGTCTGCGTTGCTGGGGAATCCCGAAAGATAGATTTATTATTACTTGTAATACAGAAAACTAGAGAAAGGGTATACTTTCCGATGACGCAGGTACTTGTCGCCCACATCAAGTATATTATGAAAGTGCAAACTACTCTGCCAATAGATTTAGATAGTTGGAACTAATGGTGCGATAATTTATTTCTCTCATATTATTAACGTAATACACTGTCACGCACACTATGTATGTGACAACTTCATGACATTTAACGTACAGCTAAGATAACACTGAACTAATGCCAAGTAAAATTCACACTCTATGATTAACTAAATGTGCCAAAAAGACAGAAATATATTTGCAATACAACAATAGAAAATTAGAGGCATTCTCCTCTGCGGATGCTCTGACAAAAATGAGTGCCAAATGAATTCTACATGCTACTACAAAATTATTCCTATGTTAAATGTTTAGAATAGCTTATTCAGTTATTATTGATTCACTTGTTGAAAATGAGAGTGAAGAGATAAAATTCATCACCATTCATTTGCAAGTATTATTCATCAACATATTGCATCTTCGTAGATTCGAAATATAGTTCTACATTTATTTATTATATTTATGTATTCGCTTTACGAATTTATTCATAACAGAAAAATGTAAATATTTTCCAAGCTTAGGATGTTTTCCCTAACTGTCGACTTGAAGAAGGACAAAAAGGGCCATTAAAATTCAAAAGCGTCCGGCGAAGGTGTACATACTTTCCAATCACACGTGTTTCATGCTCGAAAGTATTTTTTCTTACGTATTCAGAAGCGATAATATTACAGGCATATCTACACATAGACATTTTTCAACATAATGCTTCTTCATACATTCAATATCTTCTCCTACATTTTCATAATATTCTTTGCGCTAAAAGCATAATGGAAAATATAATAAAATTCTCCAAACTTAAAACGTTTTGCCTAACCGTCAATTTGAAGAAGGGCAAAAAAAGGCTAGTAAAATTAAAGAGAATGGGTCTAAAGCGTCGGTCATTGCCGCTGCGGCGCACTTCGCAAGGAACACACACGTGTTTCGTGCTCGAAAGCGTTTTTATCTGGCTCTCGCCTATCCGTGCACGGACCATTTCACCCGGATCAGCCGTATCCGTGGTTTTCCGTCAAGTTTTCGAAGTTGCCCGCGGGTGTGTGTCATCTGGCATCCAATGGGTGTGCAACGGTAATCTTGTTTAGCCAATGACAGGACGTATACGCGGAGGCTCGGCACTCGGCTTGATGACGTAGTATACTTTATAAATCGGCCGCGTGGTACGCGCTCGAGTCAGTCGCACGCCGAACGGCGAGGTGTGAAAGTATCCGCTCAACATCAGGCAACAATCTCTTCGACGCAGACTCAATTCGGCCAACTCAATTCTCTTCTCCTTCTTTTCCCCTCTTTTTCATCCTTTGCTCCCCTCATTTATACTCTTTTCCTTTTATTTTCATTCTTCTATTCCTGTTTCTGATTTATCCTCCTACCTGTCAGATTTCTTTTCTCCTACCATAAGAATCCTGTCTGCCGTCGACTTGGCTGGAAGGGAGCACCTGGAAGGCACAAGTTGTGCCGCCACTCTCAAGGAGAACTGTGCTCTGGTCGCGCGCACTGTAAAGGAGTTCCTTTTCCAGTTACTCTGTGACTTAGAACGTGCATGTACTGATTTGCGAAGTGTGTTAGGAGTAAAGAGTTTGTAAGTAGATCTGTTGCACCTCATTGATACGCGTCTTCGTTTTTACCGGTGTTTTTTTTTAATAGTTTCTATTGTGTTTTATTTTCGGTACAAACGTGTTTATGCGTTAGTCTATTACTTTGCTTTGCTCGGAAAAGATATTAGTTTAATCGGATTTATACGATTTTCGATGGACATATTTTTTCTTTTAAAAGATGTGCCAATACTGATTCTTGTGCGCGGAGTGATTTAATTATAATAACCTGTGTGTTTCTGTGAGAGGTTTTCCATCATTAATATTGCTATTTAAAAGCGATAAGTTTGCGGCAACGGAGGCGTCCGTTAACGTTACAAGTGCAACGTATTGAATGACGACCTGTTCGCGTTAAAAACCAACTGCTTTGCGGTTTCGCGCGTCTCTGGAAATAATTGCAATCACGACATTTCTTGACGCGTAAATATTTGTAAAGAATTATTAGTGGCGTGATCTTATTTTTCCTAATTAAAGCTTTTAACGAGAGATCGGTAATGCTTGATGTTTCAAATACGCGCGGAGATAATTCGAGTTATTCAAGCCGCGCATTAGCAAGTCAAATTGGACCGCTCCATTTCCTACTTTACGTTTAATCGCGACCGCCTCGGCTACTTGACCTTCTTTCTTGCGCCGCATTATTAATAACCTTATTGAGCCACGAGAATAAGTAACCGTGCTTTTGCGTGCATTGACGGCTCTTTTCGTGTATTAGCACGTGATTCGGGAATTTGCGAATTTCGCGATTGTAGGTTTCAAAACAATAATTAACATTTTTCTTGCACTTATTCGAATTTTATTAAATTCAAAGTTTAAATTCAATGAGATTTACTTAAAGATCGTTTTTACAGTTAGGGATTTTGCTTTCTAATGAAAGTGTTAGTATCTGTCTAACGTATCATTGCTTGGTAACACTTATATATTTCGTCATTTTCGATCGGCGCAAATAATCCGTGACGTCGATTCTGTCAGAGGACAGTAAAGGGTTAAAGTCATGTGCGTGTCATCGGTGAAATAATGACGATACTCTGAATTCGTGTTACATTCTTTCGATATTAGAGTCAGCGCGAATATTCGTTTATGAGAATCGTTAATACTTGCTAACTTCAATCTTAGAGTTAAAACACGGTAAATTTAGCTTTGATTTATCAGATGAAATTTCTTAATATTCGATTAATTTCAATACTTTTTGAATTAAAATAATTCTAACGATCTATTGTGCATTTCAATCTTAGAGTTAAAACACGGTAAATGTAGCTTTGATTTGCCAGATGAAATTTCTTAATATTCGATTAATTTCAATGCTTGGTGAATTCAAATCTACCGGTTTATTGTGCATTTCATTCTCAGTGCTCGAACATGGTAAACTCAGCTTTCCTTTAGCAGATAGCGTTTCCTAATATCTCGATTGCCATTCTATTTCTGCCTGTTTCACTTGTTAAATATCTTTTCAGCGGCACCGCGCGAGCGAGCCACTAACACAAAGGTATATTTCGAAACAAGCTTCGTGTAAGTGTAATTCACTAGCACAAACAAAATCGTTCAATGCCTTCGCTCTCGTGAGCGGCGTCTATTTTCGTCACCGCAAGCGTAAGAGAGAATCAGGTTGCTATTCGAAGCACAGAGGAGTTAATTCTTCTATTCGGTGCGAGCAATTGGACTGCCGTCTCGGCGGATTTTGACGCGCGTTGACGCGGTGAGGAGGAACACGAAGCAAGAAAAGAGAGAGCGATGCATGGTGTGTGTCTTTTGTGACGTATGAAACTCTCATCTTCAAAGATTGAAGATGACACGTCGAGAACGCGTGAAACGCATTACATGCATCGCGAATGAAACGGTATCGCTTAGCGGCGGAAATAGGTGTTCCGCCTGGTTACAATTTCGTGTTCGCTCGTGATAAGTAAAATGAGTGACGTAAAAGTTCGTATCAGTTGTAATTTTTGCGATAATACTTGCGTAGACACACATGTATGACTTTTAGGCGAGAAAATACGTGTATTGTTGACCTTGTTAACCCTTTGCGCTCTAATTTGATATGTTTAAATTAGACGATTATTTAAAATCAATTATCTCAATTTTAGAATATCTAGTTTAAAAAGTATTTGACTTATTAGATCTCCTCTAAAACAACGAAAGATTGTATTTTAATTCTACCCATATATTATTACAGGAATCGAGCAGCAAACAGGTTATGATAAACTTAAACTTGGAGCGCAAAGAGTTAACGATATTAATGGCGTATTTACTCCTGGCAACACTTTCTACCCTCTCATTAAAGATTCAAAGCTCGATATAAGGGAAAACATGATTCTCCTTAAAAAGGAAGAGATTTATTTATACAGGGAAGTTTATAATCAGTTCTTGTAAGAATTCTAGCGTGGAAAGTTCATTCTCTAAAGTGGAAGTGTGTCGGTAGTTAGCGTTGGTTTCTGTAGAAAGAACCTGTATCGTCGGGTTGGCTAGACACGCAACAGGTGGATCGATCGTCGTCTGTGCCTTGAACTTCACTGGCTGCTGCGCGCACAAATACAGTCACCTCGGGTGAAAACATTGTTGCTGCCCTTAGCATTGCATTAGACTTTCTAATTAGATTGCATTGCCTTACACTTTCGTAATATCGGATCACTCGCATTGCTGTCAGTATCGATCAGACAGGGTATTAATTAATTTGCTCGGTGACTGGACTAGTTTAAATCTGTACTTGTCGCGCAGTGTGAAATGGATTTTAATTAAATGTAAAGTATCTACCGAATGGAAATTGCATCGGGTAAAACATGATTTGTTGATTCAGGCATTTTATTTTTCATCTGTGATTTTTATTAAATTTATGAGAGTTCAGTTAGTTTACATTCAATGTACTTTTCATTCATTGTTACGGATCCGTAATTATAGTTGTACTTCAATCATTTCCCATGCAGCTTAATATATCAATGAGCACCGATAAATCGAAGGATGTAAATTCCCTGATTACGACAGCACCGCTAGCGGCAATCATCATACACGAAATTGCCGATTGGAATTTCCTTATTCACTCGGCGGATAGTTAATTTCGCGATTGACGGATGCCTACCGGCCTAGCTGAGCCATAATGCATTTCTCATAACGAATTGCCGTATTGTCGATCGCATTAACGAGATTACTCCGCCTGTTTTTCCCAGACCTTGGACCTTTGATTTATTCGCACGATGTGGAATACCACATTGCCTCTTTCCGCAGCCACTCCATATCTGAGTGGTCAGCTCAGGTATAATTCTTCTCTCTTAATCACTCGTTGAAATGATATTCCTACGCGCTATTCGAATATTGAAATACTGTAGAAAAGAATATGTATTAATTAATATTATAATAATTCAATTTCAGCAGAAACTGTATTAATTAATATTAATTAATAGAATCTACTTTACAAGGTATCCAGAAAAAAACAGTAAAACTGTAGGAAATTGTTGTTTTCTATTGTTTATTATCTTTCTTGATAAAGTACTTTCGGAGTAAATGTTTAATTCTCCATTCCCGTTACAATTGGGTGCAAGACGTCTCATGACACTTCGGACTTTGGGCCACACGTGAATTGGAATGAGTGTCATTGGATTCGGTGCCAAGTCAAACAGTGTTCGCACCGACGGAAAAGTACGCGAGGAATTTCGAGATGATGCAGCAAGAAATTCGCATAGTTTAGAATTCAGATATCTTTGATAGAATAATTGAGAGAAAATTGGAAGAGATTTGTGTGTGAAATTTTGTGTTGGAGTGTTGTGCTTGCTAGTTGGGTTTCTTTACCTGCTATTATACTTGTGCTGAAATAGCGCGACTATTTTTGAACGGTCAAAATACAGTCATCCATTGATAGCTGTAAATAGAGGGTGCCTCGTTCGACCCATTTTGTCTGGTGCGATTTGTCACGCGTTGTCTTCATTTCTTCGTGGCAATTTTTTCTTTGACACGTGTAAAGTTTACTCGACCCTCGTTTCTGTTTCTTTTCATTCTGTCAATCTATCACGACACATGTGTCGAGTCTTTCTGCTTTTTCCGTTGGCAATAGCAGTGCAAACATTACTGTCGCCGCACAGTTTTGCCACCTGCTTCATTGGTTTTCCTTATTGAAAGTTTTGTTATTAGTCCATTGTTAATTCTCCTCTCATTCTTCCTGCAGAAAATCAATCTGCATTCTGTTATTGTGAAAGCAATTGTTATACTTCTTATAGATAAATTCAAACAAATTCATTGAAGTGAAAATATAGTGAATTTTTTAATCCTTGGCATTACGAATAATATTAGTTTCTGCGGCACAAAACTTGATTAATTTGGCAATAACGTGAAGTTACATATTATTTTAGCAATAGTCAATTAACGTGAAGACGAGTGCTTACGTAAACAAGCCATATTCCGGTATCCAAAAATACTTAATCCGCAATGTTCACTGCCACGCATCATACATGTACATCAGTTTACATTTTGCGCCTGCTGTATTTGCGCGCCAAATACATTGGTCCGAATTTTATCCCACGAATCACAAACGCATCAATGAGAATTCGCGAGTGCAAGTATACGCGAATTGCAACAGTATGACAAAGGTTGGAAGTACAAGTCCAATTTTGGTATACATTGTTAGCTGTTGTGATGAACAACAAATGCTTGGATGAATGAGTCGTACTTCCGGTTACGCAATCACGTGATTAAATAGTGGGAATTTATAGGTGCACGTTTGACCGATGCACCAAGAGAGTCACGCGACGATCTTTCTCTGTTCGACTGAATTATATTTTGCACACGAGCAGCAACGCCGTTAGTCAGCGGATGACACAAGTCATTGGATTAAGCATTATGCTACGATTGCCGGACTGCAGCCGAATCCACTTCATCCAGATTAACGTCCACAAGAATAAGACTGTATTTTTAGAAGGGGGGCTGACTGGTTGCAATGCCTGCAATTAATTAGGCATTGCCAGTGTCAGACTGATAGTCTGCGTCTAGTTTTAGTTGGATATTTGGACTCTTCGGTACATCATTGCCAAGCGTGTGCTATTCCTATTGGATGATATTGTCATTCTAATTTGGTAGTCTGATAAATCAGATTTTTTTTTTAACTTTTAATTTGAGTTGTGCGTTTATACATTCGGGTGTCTCTTCGTTAATACAAATGAGGATTCAAAAGTGAATAATGTAGCCAATTAACAACGCTTTCCGATAATATTATTTCATTTCTTTCATTTACTTCTATTTTTATTGATAGCAGCAATTTATAAATGTCATTATCATTACTGTTACAGGGAAGATGCGGCCTTGCTGCTGGAGCTGAAACCGCCACGCAGATATCGAACGACGGAAGGTCCGCATCCGCGGCCAGTCACCAAAAAGTAAGGCTATCTCGAGCTCACCACATCACGCCATCATTTCCACCCCGCTAAAAGCGCATAAAAGCCGGATCGAGACGAGAGCAAGCAAACAATCGAAAGAGAGAAAGAGCTAAATATCGGACATCTCCGAAAGGAGAAATCGTGAGGAAAATCCCGAGGGAGAAAGATCCACCGGAAACAGATAATATTAAATTCCCAATCTCCTATATCCAGAAGGGAAGAGGTGGAGGAAAGAAGGAAGGAGTGCCGAGAGCGAGAGAGATAGCTTACCGAGAGAAAAAAAGAAAGTCACTGGTCCGAAGTGAAAGAATCTGTCATCAAACGACAGAAGAATCGAAACATCCCTCCACATTACATTCACCTTAATTTCTCACACGATAATCATTTAATCGTCGCGATTTTAACGTGTTGATTCAAAGAGGAGTGTAGTAGTCGCGTTTTGAAGAAAGAAAAGTATCAGGAGAGAAAGAAAAAAGAGAGACAGAGAGAAACCTAGAAAAAGAGATGGCCCTGAGCTGCTACTTGTCGATGAATGGCCTGGTGAACACAGTACTCCTGACGCTGCTGGTCGGCCTGCAGAATTGTGCTGGTGGAGAGAGGGCGATCGACATCGCTAAGCCGCCTCCTTGTGAGAGGTAAGTACCCGCAACAAAAGCCCAACATAAAGTCAGACAACAAGCGAACAACATCGTGTACGACGAAACTCGAAAGCCCAAGCCCTCTTCACACCGATTAATCGAACGGTAGAATTGCTGCCAGTGCTGCCTGGCCCTGATAAGCAATGGGAAGAAGGACTTTGGAAGAATCATCTCGTGCGAGACGCGACGACAACCTTCTTTCCTCCTCTTTTCTACTACCACTCTGCCTTTTTCTTCCCTTCGCCATTCTTTCTTCTTCGATCTAATAGAATATGCTTGATCTTGAATCGCCCTGATTACCTGCTTTGCCTCTGCCTTGGTTTTTCACTCGCTCGTATTTGGATTGCGATCTTTCTGTCGACGTCTTGTGATAAGATGATTCGATGATGTTTCGTCTGCTGGAGATACCGATTGGAAGAGAGACGGTCCTGATGGATCAACGAGAGGGACCATTTTAGGCATGTTTCGTCATTGATAGACAATGCTCCATTGAAAATGGGAGCACTGACTATCATTGCTCAGAGAGGTCTTTGCCGGAATATTTATAGCTCGTCGAGAATGCTAAAGTGTGATTCATATTGTGCGTACACCCACGTCATGCTCACGTGAAAGAGAATATGAGAGTGTTTTGATTTGAATGGGAACATTCACACTCGCTGCGTCGTTGCTGAAAGATTGAACACTATGTGTGTGTGTGTGTGTGTGTGTGTGTGTATAATGTGAATCGTTTTTATGTGCAAGGTTTATTTTTGACTGAGTTTTATTTATTTATTTTTTTAGTATACTTGTACTTTGATCGACAAATAATATATTTCTTGATTAAATCCGTAAAGATTGTAGAATCGTTTAAATTATCGTCGGTGATTTTATCTGGTTTGCAATTATCGAACACTGATAACGCGTGCTTTAGATTTTTATTACGAGATTTGTAACTGCATATTCCTTTGGGCAAATGAAACAACATTGCTTTTATTGAACGGATTTTCCTTTACGCGCAATAAGATTTGCTGAAAAACTTGATCGCCAGGCTCGATTTTCATCAGTCCATTATTCTCGGCAACCGCGTGCTTTGTCACCGTGAACGTACCGAAACAATTATTATCTCGCTGACATTATTCGTGAGCAGACAGGCCGAACGGCACAATTTCGCCAACGCGTAATCGCCTGGAACACGGTAACCCGAGCAATGAACAATTTCGAGTTCCTTGGCGGATGTTCAATTATTTCGTAAGAGGAAGAAGGGCACTGTGGACAGTGGAACTTGACACAGCGCTTGCAATCAGTTTTCACGTGGAATCTTTAAAATTAAGACGTCGATCAATTGATTATTAAAGTTTAAAATTATTTGAAGGAAATCCGTAGCGTCCATTAAATCATGAAGATAATTAAAAATAGATTCCTTTATAGTTAAAAAAAAAGATAAATATCACGCGTTCTCAACCGGATGCTGTATTTAACCCTTCGAACTTATTAAGCAATCTTAAATTCTCATCTAATTTGTAGTATATTCACTGACTTCCTCGCAATTTCAATATTTCATATTAGGAAGCACAGACGATAAGACATTTCCGGCTAACTATGATGCCTGTCAAATGTTTACAACTTAGTACAAACATTTTGATAAATGCTCGCTTTTGGATCGTTGATGGCTCGTTGCACTCGACACCGCAGATTTCGAAACACACATGCACACTCACAATTGTTAGCCAGCTGTTGGAAAGGCCGGAATAATAATTTGAAGAGACTGGCGAATCCGACAGAGCGCACAGTGTATATTGAGTCGTTGGCGACAAGGGTGCAAAATCTTTCGGAAGCTTTTCTGCCAGGAATAGAACACTAATATGGCAGTAGTCGACTGCAGCTGGTAACTCTCACGCGGCTCGCCAAGCGAAATAGTTCGTGAATCGAAATAGATCGTCCATTGAAAGAGAGTCTGCCTGGCAGAAACACTGCATGCATGCACGTAGCTTTTTTCGGGAGCACGCGCTCTCCGCGTCGTCAGCTGAGTCATCACGCGACAGTCAACGATAAATTCTCATGATGACGGTTCGCGGATGCTTATCGTGTTTTCCGGACACGCTGAAATAAACTGTCCTGGTGCACGACTAACAACGACACGGCACAGTCAAGTTTGTCGGTGATTAATAATGATCTTACGTCGCGCGATCGTATTAGTGCTAATTTTTTTGCCCGCGAATCTCATTAAGTAATTAGGCGAGTCAGACCGTGGGAATCTTGAGCTCTTTTTTTGCAAATGCTAATGCTAAATTGAGGTATTAGTGAATTAGAGTAATATTGAGAACTGTTTTGTTTAGAATGGAGTTATTAGTGATTGATTTATTAGTCGTTTTCAAGCAGCTTTCAATATTAATCGAGAGATAGTACAACGTTCACTGTTTTATATTTCTAATTTGTAAACTATATTACTCAAAATTTACTTTTACTATTATTAAACTTCACTTAAAACGTATTCAAGCCATCGTTTACTTTGAAAAAATCGACCAATAGAATATAAAAAGTACAACCAATACAAATGTCAAATTATTTTAGAAAAGACAGACGAAAAAAATGATAATAGTACAATTCGTTAGACCGGTTTATTTTATCATTCTGCCTTAGATAACACATAGAAATAGAAGTGCCTATGTGTTTGCGTTATCGTCGATAGAGCGCAGCGGGACTTGCATTACATTGGGATAATCGCGTCCCCACGATCACTTCAAGTGGCGGCCTTAGCAATGAACTTCGTACCGAAACACGAGGTGCATGCCTACAATAGCCGAGTAGCGTTGGCTTTAAATTAACGTGTTCCGCAAGTACAATGAACGTGACCTTAACGCCCAAGCGCATGTATGCACGCACATGGACAGACGTATACATTCGCGCAGAGTATTCTAGTCAATGCGATCGCGTTTCACAGAATGTCGTAACTTAATGTATTACTTTTTTACTCGCAATTTCACTGATTCTCTTTTGCCACGGATTAAACGTTTAGGATTCGTGAGGTGGGAACTTGCATTAATTAGTCGAAGCAAAAACTGACTTGGAGTTTTTTTATTCGTGATTTATTAAACGTGTCAAGGATTTTATATTATTGGACGCGTCTAAATTGAATTGACAAGAAATATTTTTAATTATAGCGGTACGACTGCTTTCGATAGAATCTATTTTTCATTTTGTAGAAATCAATGGTAATTGGTAATGATTTATGAATCATAAATTCCATGATATCGAAGTTTATAGTGACAATTCCGTGCTTAGTCTGTCGTTTGTCGCGTTGAAAGTTTGATATATCTTTGGTATACCATTCTAGATGCTATTTCCAGTATTTAATGAAATCTTGTCTGAAACGAGAAAAACTCGCACCACTTATGTTAACAGATTTTCATGCACCGTGTCAGAACGCTGACGCGCTAATTGCAGCAATAAAGTGGATATCTTGGCAATATGAATCTGTACAGTCATACCAAGTCGTCATCCTAATGACAGTTTGCTGATTCCAGCTTCAGTGTTGTAGCTTCAAGGAAACAATGCTCGGCTGTTGAAGTAAAGTTAAAATAAAAAATACTTTAAAGATATCTCTGTAAAATCAAACGAATTATTATGCTAGAATTTCAAAACGGACTAATAAAAAATATTGTTATTTCTTTCAAGTTTTTAAAGACAGTTTCGATATTCAGTGGTTCCACATTTCAAAAGTTTTAATATTCCAAGCATTGTAAACGGGGAATACAATCAAATGCAACAGGTTGCAGACTTTGCGTGTACTTGGACGATACAAACTGTACTTTCCGGAGTGTGAGCGATTCGTTGATAAGTGTCGTCTCATAAAGCGGTTGCTTCGACAAGGAAAAAGATTGAAACGAGTAAAGTCGTAACACAGGCGACCAGCGCATTGCGAGTATCTGGATTTTGCTGTGTGCAAATATTGACACGGTTACGAGCATTTCGCCTCGATAACGCACCTCTTCTCCACGAACTTTACAACTTGACCTAAAATTTCGTGCAATAAGCGAGCGCTATTGCCTCATTGCGCAAAAGCGAAAGCGTCGTGATGGGGAGTCGATTTAATTCGTCGCCAGCTTTAAAGCGTCTTGTCTTGCGCGCGGGAACTTTTGTTTGACGAGTGTGCAAACATATTTGTCAGGTGTAGTGCGATACTGTCTTTCGCAAAATACATTCGTCCTGCTCGCTTTATTGACAATCGCTCGAGACTGCTTCGCGAATGTCGCTCGAGATCTGTATTTTCTCATCCGCAACATTTTCATTTCCATATTTTTTCCAACGCTCATATGTCATTCGTTGTCATTAATTTTTTACACTCGCGTCGACATCGAAGCGATAGAAACACATCCAAGTACTATTCTGAATTACGAGTTCTTCTTACACTTGTCGAGCTGTTTAATTTTCTGGAGTAAAATTCTTTTGTATTTTATATTCGAAAGAATTTATTTCTTTTCTAGAGAAGCAAAGTTGGTAAGAAACTTCTACCAGTCATTCGTATTTCCAGTGGTAAAATCATCATCATACACATCCACAGTAATATCTACGTAACGATGTTCTGTTTAATTTCGCATAGAGCCACGCGATTTCCACGAACCACTGATTCTCGATTTGCCAGCATATAATAGCTTGGATTCACGTTCTGCACGTGCACGCAAATGCACTTGCGCAAATTCGTAATCGCGTGCACGTGTCTGCGGCGAATTATGCGACTCCCGCAGGCTATTACCGATGATCCGAGCATCGCTTCGATGACGTCTAACGGAACACGAGACAAAAACACTTGGTTGCTGTGACTCGTCGGTAGAATATACTGTATTTACCGAGGGTGCGCAAACACAACGTGTGGTTTCTGCTATTGGTATTGTAGGTTCGCTTGAAACGAAACCGCGTACTCTGTCAATCGAATAAACATGAATTCCGTGGGTGGCGTGGGCGAGTTTCCATATCAGTAATCGACAAATCGGCTTATTTAAATAGTTACGCAACACCTGTTCAAGTAATGCCTCTTTAAGAAGGTCTTTGGCATCGACTGTGAAAGGAAGCTTGCAAGTTGATGGCTACTAAATACTCGCGATTGAACTTTTCTTAATCGATGATACACTTTTATCAGTCGAAATTAAAATTTGTGAGATACAAGATATAGGAGAATTTTTCAAAGACTGAACGTAGATTTTTTAACATACTTTATTTGATTAATTCACTAATAAATTTTTCGTAAAGTTCATTCGATTACATACATGTTTTATAGTATGTATTACAAAGCATAGATTTTGCTGGAATCACAAACGTGATACATTTCGTCAAATCATGAATATGAAAAAATATAACATAATTCTTGGGAATCATTATCAGATGTTTCTAATGGGGTTTAATTTTTATAATTAAAAATGCATAGGATGTATGATACTTATTTTGAAGTATGCCGTTTGCGTAATCGAAGGCTCTACTTCACCGTACATTGACGCATAGCAATTGTGGGAAACAATGAGCACAGGCATTAGTTCACACTGATGTTTTTCCGCAGTTTGCCAGTAGGTTTCTAGACGATCCCCCCACATTAAGTCATTTTCGTGTGCGTTCGCTCGTCACAAATGTCCCGCGTTGTTTGCCATTTGAAACTCCTCACCAAGGAAGTTAGTGTCCTACACGAAAGACACTGTTTTCTTTATTACAGAAATAGTTTCATTAATAAACCTTTATTACGTATTTTATTATATTATAATAAATACGGAAGTAATTTGTTATTGGCAGAATAATAAAATAGTCAATTTCAAATCATCGTAAAATGTTATAAGTTACTTGAAGTTCTAAAAGACAATGATTCAAGATCGAGCATTTGAAACTGGAGACAAATCATATTTCTAACCGTACGATGAGAAACTTGAACAGGCCAAGTTTCTATCTCTGTTCCAACAAACCGAAACCATTGCTTTAATGGCCAGCCGCACCCAGCATAATTCATATCTCCTAACTTACGTAATAATAATTAAGAACTGTCAGGAATAAACATCCTGCTATTATACATATTACTCCGAAGCTTGTTCTGCATCCTCTAGGAATTAACATTGTTTCGACTATGCTTTCCTGGACATACTGTGCTTCAGTACAACAGCACACTGCAATTTCACAGGACATGCTTTGATTAACCAGAATTATAATTGCTTAAGTGATTTTGAATTTAAAAAAAGATTTCAGAAAACCTATTTTAAAGTATATAACGTTCGAAAGTAATTCTTTTGGCGTCAACTTCGGGAAAATGAATTTATGATTAGAAAAATCAGTTTAATTTGAATAGAAGAATTAAAGAGTATAGGGTTTGGGTAGAGTCGGTCTAATTTTCGTGAGTTCTCGCTTCCAAGCTTTCCTGTGGCGAGGGCTGGTGCGAAAAAGAGTTCGCAGTCGTCGGCCTGGAAGGAAAGAGAGAGACATAGTAGAGATTCTATGGCTTTGCAGCGATGTGTACTGTCACGGCGATCTGCTGCATACCGTACAGATGGCATCAATCTACAAGGACTCGAAGACGTTCGTTGACATGAAGATGAAGCACCCACCGAACGTGACGCTGGCATTATTCCGGCAGTTCATGACACGCACCGATGAGCAACCAACGCGTCATCAAATCGAGCAATTCGTCAATGACACCTTCGATCCTGAAGGCTCCGAATTCGAGGATTGGGATCCTGCCGACTGGACTTCCAATCCAAAGTTCCTCAAGAGAATCCTCGATGACGATCTTAAGAAGTTCGCCTCGGACCTCAACCATATTTGGAAGATGCTGGGTCGCAAGATGAAGGACGACGTGAGAATACACGAGGAACTTTATTCAATCATCTATGTGCCCAATCCAGTCATTGTACCTGGCGGGCGCTTCCGTGAATTCTACTACTGGGACTCTTACTGGATCATCAAGGGCCTTTTACTCTCCGAGATGTACACTACTGTTCGAGGGATGCTGTCGAACTTTGTCTCGATAGTTGACAAGATCGGTTTCATTCCTAACGGTGGACGAATTTACTACACGATGAGGTCCCAGCCACCCATGTTGATCCCAATGGTCGATGAGTACCTGAAAACCACCAAAGATTACAAGTGGCTCGAGGATAATCTGCATCTGCTTGAGAAGGAGTTCGAATTCTGGATGACCAACCGCACCGTCGAGGTCGAGATGGACGGTGTTAAATATACCTTGGCTAGATATTTCGAGGAGTCCGCTGGACCACGACCCGAATCTTACAAGTAAGAATCAAGAGAAATCTCTGCTTCTTTTGCGCTCGGATAATACACGGGAGCGCCTTCCACGATAGATAGTTCAAAAGTTTTAACGTAGTGATTTTCGAATTAGAGAGGACGTCATGACCAGCGACAGCTTTCGTACTGCCGAGGAGAAGGACAATTATTACGCCGAGTTGAAGACCGCCGCAGAATCGGGCTGGGACTTTTCCAGCAGGTGGTTCATTCTCGATGGTACCAATAAAGGTAAAGCTTGCAGTGCTCGGAACATTAATATCTAGGCAAAAGCACATGCACCTGTTTGCTCGAATTTTCTAATTCTAGATAGTGGAAATTCCATCAATAGGCTTTTTAAGATGTTAGAATTAACAACTGTGAGAACGAATCGAATAGAGTACAATTTAAAGTAATTGTAGTATGATAATTAAGAGAAGTTTGTGCGGTCAGTACTATTTTTATGAGCACACGGACATTTTGCGAATTATGCACGGACGCGCACAGTCGAAGAATGGTGTAATTAACGATCGTTAATTAGTCATCGCGAAGTTCATACTGTAAGGAATATGCCTGTCGCTTTTATAGACAAAGAATCGCTGCGGGGAACACCGGCAGTATTTCACACGCATTCTATATACCATATTATCTCCGACAAGATCTAGCTATTCTTCAAGGTTTCTGGGCCCTGGGCATCACCGGTGAAAGCGTTACTTTTGCGTTTTAAGGCACAATACGTATAAGGTCATTGGACACGCTTTTCTTTGCCTTTTTGTCAGCTGTAATTAACGCACCGTAAATAACAGGCTCATAACGGTGCTCACCTAATCTATCTTAGCTTTCATCTGAATAACTGTACGCGAAACAATCAATTCTCCAATTCTAAATTTCTAATCAATTTTGAATTGTAATAATATAGTATTACGTAATTACATTCGATTCGTTATCGCTACTCAGATGCATCAGACTTTTGTTTAGTCAGAACTACTAATCACTAAAAACTGAGCCTGCAATTGTACTAAGCTGTTCTTTAGGTAATTTGTCAAACTTGAAGACCCGATACATTATCCCCGTCGATCTGAACGCCATCATATACCGGAACGCAATACTGCTGGCGCAGTACAATAAAAAATTGGGCAACGAGAGCAAGGCAATGTACTATCAGAAGCGAGCGGAAGAATGGATGAAAGCAGTGACAGCGGTTTTGTGGCATGATGAAGTCGGTACTTGGTTGGACTATGACATCATGAATGACATTAAAAGAGACTACTTTTATCCTACGAACATTTTACCACTCTGGACGGATTGCTATGATATTGGGAAAAGGGAGGAGTATGTCTCGAAGGTGCTCAAGTATCTTGAGAAGACTCAGATCATGATAAACCTTGGTGGTATACCAACGACTTTGGAGCACTCCGGAGAACAGTGGGACTATCCCAACGCATGGCCACCACTTCAGTATTTTGTCGTAATGTCCTTAAATAAGACGGAAGACCCTTGGGCACAAAGGCTGGCCTATGAAATTAGCCAAAGATGGGTTCGTAGTAATTTCAAGGCGTTTAACGAGACGCACAGTATGTATGAGAAGGTAAATTACTTTCCCTTGATCATACAATATTCTCAATCAGTAATACGGGAGAAGGAAACCATTGGAAAGTTTTAGAAGTATTAATAGAATTTTAGATCTCGATAACTGTAAGCATTTTGTAATGCAAACAGTTCTTCCAATGGTTTACGTTCAAACGTGAATTACAGAGAAAAAAGCAGCTTCTACGAGCGTATGGGAATGGTTTGAATTTTTCTAGTACGACGCAACAGTTTCGGGTGGCCATGGTGGAGGTGGCGAATATGAAGTGCAGTTGGGTTTCGGCTGGAGCAATGGAATCGTCATGGACTTGCTGGACAGGTATGCTGACAGATTGACCGCCGAAGACCGCTTCGTAGATCATCACGAGAACGCTGAGAACACTGCCTCGCAACCGGTTGTAGTTTCGACGGCTGGTCAAGTGATGACCGGCATTCTCGCCCTTATCATATCGGCAGCAGCAGGATTTATAGGGTGAGGTGAGTGTCGTTCAATCACAGTCAAACCTTTAAATATAAGATTGCAGTAATTATGTCGTTCCTTTCTTTCAACTGGGATTCAAGGCATGCAATCTATGCTCTACAATGTCTGCAATGGGGACCTTGATTACAGTTGAAGGATTGGAACTTCTCGGAAGGCCACGTCACGCAATCGTAATAACATATGCTCTTGTATTTGCTTTCTGTTTCAGATATCCTCCTGGTGTAAGATAGCTAGCAGAATATTTGCAGGATCGTATTATCGTAGGCATATATGATAAGAGTCTCAATTGGAGTATAGGTGTTTTCCCGTCGAACAGTAAAAGAACTTCGTAGAGCGTTGCGTTGAATAGTTTCCCACACGCTTGCCAATTCAAGGCGAGAAACGTGATCGCGCTGTAGTGATTTTTGTTAATTTATCTTAGCTTGATTGGTTGCTAGTATAGACAGGGGAAAATGTCAGGCCAGAACGAATGCATACAAGTACGGGAACTGGCTGTGTGAAAGAGCTATCTTTGAGTGAATGATGAAGAGAGTAATTGTGACACTTGCCGCGCATGTATCCAAAGAGTATTAGGACATTGCAAATAGCTTACGCCGTTCTTTCGATGAACTAGAGACACGCTTGATTGCGTACCAGATAACAGCAATCCGAGGAGCAACCGTCTCCACGACGACTTCTATGCCTATGATTAGCCTTGTTTGTACTGAGTTCGTAAGAATCACAGCCGATACCTTTTCATGCTTTGACACAAATTCTAAATGAATTCGCGAGGAATGCCTACTCTCGCACAAATAACCGATCAACATTTATGAAATAATGCGTGACTTACGAGGAACACGTATCCATACATATACACAGATTCTGTCGAAACGGCATCGCAGTTGTCGAAATATATTTTATCAGTATACGTGGGGGATCGTGAAGCAACCTTCTGATCTCTTAATTCAACTGCGATATACCACCTGCATGTCAAACCTCGTAGTGCCTGACCCATGTGCCTTTTAACGAATTTCGTTATCGTGTCTCTCTTTGTTATACACATTTTACGCGTAATGTTTCATCGTTGTTAGAGATTTAAGCGATTATTTAATCATTCCACTGTCACGGAAGACAGTCTGTGATTCCCGGGAAGTGTTTTCGCTGGCCGAGAACGTGCCTGCCCGAAAGACTAATCTCTTAGACCCGTCGGATATTCCTTCCCTCCACATTCCACACTTTATTACTCGTAGACGCTATAACTATGATATATTGCAGGTTTTAGTATTACTAGAGAATAGTGCGTCTTATGCACACGCAGAGCTTTCCGAAGAGGGCCGAAAGCGTGCAGAAGGAGACATGAGCGAAGAGTAAGATTATCTAGTCAGGTGGACTTACCCGAGTCTCATTTATGTTTCAAGGAACCGCATTAAAAGACGAGCACATAGCGCTACTTACTCTTCGATCACCTTATGTACGCTCACCTGGAGATACGCAAGGTTCGAGTTAATGCGCGGGTTCGCAAAAAAGCTTCGACACTAGCAGATCAAACTTCGTTATCACATAATGAAAAGGAGCCACCTTTTTTGCAACAGGCTTTGATGTGAGACAGTTCGAGATTACACGCGCAAGCGTATAGCTATCGAACTTAGTAGATCACTTAGTAGATTGTCATCTGTCGTTAAACAATGCGGTGATTGAATTTTGAAGGTAACGCAAGGCAGTGATTGAAAGCGTTGAGTTATGCTTATAAAGTCGATTGAAGATCGACCTGTTGCTCGCGCAACGTGTAACGCGCCCTCAGGCAAAGTATTATTGTTTTATTTCTCGAGGATCTACACGATCTGTACTATTATTTTAGGTTGGTAATAAGATTTTCCTCGGTATTTATTGACAGGAGAATAAGTTCGTCTAAGGTAAAATAAAGATGATCATCGTACACATTTAGAACAAGGAAGCTGTTAATTTATTATTTTATTTACACTAGAGTATCCGTTGATTCATTTTACAACAGGTATTAAACATCGACTACTCATTTAAGAGTGTCTTGCCTATCGTTGTACGTAAGACTCCAATTCCGCCCAGCATGCTTGTCTATACATCCGTAGGATTCTTGTGTGTTGACGTTAAATAAATAATAAAATAAATAAATTAGAAAACAGACACCTGATTCCAAGATCGGAATACTCCCTGCATGACGTTTAACACGATCCTTTTTTAGAGCCCTTTCCCTACAATGTTTTGTCCGAATAAATCCTAATATAAATTCCCTTGCAAATAAATTGTGTTTTCAATGTTATTCGAACGTGTTGCTATCCAATTTGATTATCCTAATTTTGCTTACTTCCCATTTGCAATTTAATGTACATGCCTTTTATCAACAATTTTCTACTGTTACGTAAATTAGCAGTGGAGTAACATGCCGAAAAGAATCATGGCAATTTTATTTCACATTCGCACCAAGTTTTTACCGTATGAACAAACGAAATACATTGATGTCATTTATTACTTTATCGGTATGAACGCATATTCATTGCACTGCAACGTTGTTTGTTTGATCGGTGTATTCCTTTAGTTTATGCTTGACATGTGGAAATAAATAGTACGCAAATTCACGATAGAATGGAGAAGACCTGTATACTTTTCGTTCCTTACAGTAAACTACAATTAGATATTTATACAATACACGATAAACACTGAAAACGTAGAATGGTGCACGGTATACTGATATGATGCATACATCTGGTTATCAGATTTGCAAAAATGCGAATAAACGCCATCTATCCAACGAGATAAAATTTGCTTTCAATTAATAATAACATTTCCGTTATAGATGTAATAAAAAGCATGAGAGATACTGTATGTTGTAAAACACCAAGCACATTTTCCTTATTCGATACAATGATATCTCACGCGTTGTTTTCACTAAATGTATCAGATGAATGGAAATAACAAGCTACAGTCGCTGCTGCCAGTATCACTTCCGTCTTTTTTGGTGCGCAATTTCCTAAGTAACGATCGTGCTATCTGGAATGTCGACGCTGTACTGCACTTATTATTGTTACGCGACGGTATTTTAAACGGTATGAAGTAAGTCTTCAAGGATTCCAGATCTGTAAGAGCCTGCAATGTATGGATCATGTTGCAACATGGTGATGTTCAGTTTTACAACATCGTGTTCTCGAAGCTTATAATTAAGAGTAATAATACTTAGTTCTGCAAAAGACTTTTATAACCGGTTTCGCTCATTAACTTATTTTAACAGCTGCATCTATTTGAAAAAACATTAATGTAATACTAAAATAACAAAATAGAAACACCCCATTTGATCATTTGTATGCGTACTATGACAGATATAAATGGAAAGGATAATCAGACATAGAAGTAATTAAACATTGCTGTTATCTAGGAACCTAGGAGATAGGCCTTAAATTTAGTATGATATGGCAGGTAGTTAATATAAACCTAGTTTCAGGGATGGATAGGAGAATTAGGCCACTTCCCACGCAACCAATCATGTTTTACTAACATACTGCTGCTGTTACAGGATGGTGGTATACAAGAGGCGTCATTATTACGTGCCTGGGCCATCGACGATGCCAAATAAGAGGAAAGTAATTGCACCCGGAAGCAACCTTTACCGGAAGAGGATTGCCTACACCGAGCTCAAGGACATGAACAACGATTGACGATCGCTCGTCATTTAGAGGACCGATTTCTTAAACGACTATGTAAATGATAAATGAACGAGATCGAGAGTGAGCTCGTAAAACGGCAAGAAACTATTGAATCCTGTGGAGTGTAAACAAGATACTATACCAGAATCCTTTGGTACGAACGCACGCATAGTTCAGGATATTGCGCAAGTATTTATTAAACGGACGATAGAGCGCCCTGAGTAGTCTAAACCATGATGCCCTGAATGACAGTGAGCGATTTCTATGAAGAATACGTGAACGAAGAATAGGACACATTAGAGTCAAGAATAGTCAAAGTATGTGATCCTTAAGCGTGCATCCTGTTGTCAAGTTTGCCTGTCTTCTCACGAGACTTACTTCCCTTGCTTCTAGCGAAACTCATACTGCAAGAGTTTTGAAGTTTGTGACGTGCAATCGGAAGTTAAGATGCGGCCTAAAAATGATAGATAGAGAATTTAGATGTGGGAGAGGTAGAAGAGAATTTAAAAGACAGCCAAAACTGACGATGTGAATGACTAGTAGAAGAATGCATAGGGATTAATGACGATAAATGTGAAATGAAGACGATGGAATGATAAGACGGCATTGAAACGCCACATAAATGTGAAAAGAAAAGAAAGTGCTACAGTGATGAGAGACGAGGATTGCGCGCGTGCGTATCTAAAACAGGATATTATAAAGCAGGATAACGCTAATATTATATTGTACGTACATCGTTTAGGTGAGTTTAGGTAGTTGATAAATAACTGATGATACTATAGATAAATTATTAATGAGAATGTTGTATTTTTGCTGATATTTTTATAAGGGAGACCGTTTAGTCTTGGATCCAGGCTAATCTCTTTCTCCCGCGAGCGTGTCCACGCATTTAAATGCGATTTCATCGAGTGAAATGATCATAAACACTGCGAGACGTTCATCTTCTTACGCATGATTAAACCAAGAACTCGAAACTCGTCGTTTAGTATTGGATGAGCATCGAGATTTCACGCACCACTTTCGGTTCCAGCGCAAAGTTCAAGTTCCTGTCGCTTCTTTTGTAACGATCCGCATGATCTCGCGCCTTCGATCACTTTCAATTCCACGTTCTCACAAACTCTTCGTCTCTCTATAGTTTGTAATTTAAGCTCTCCACTTGACGCCCGCTTGGAAATGTCTTCCTTTTCCTCCCTTTCGTCGATTCTGAGATCGTGGGTGACATATACTTAAACAGTTTCGAATGACTGTGCGATGTGTAAAGCTCTTTGTTGCCTACTGTTTCATATCGATCGTTGAAGTAACCAATCGGGAATGTCGAAAGATTTTGGTCGGCGTTTGCGAGCATGTGGATGCGATTTCTCTGGCTGATGCGCGAATGCATAAATGGAGACGTTGATCGCAATGGTGTTATGCGGTATATCTCAGGTTTCGACAAGTGTATAGCACGTCGCATCGAATATCAATGTCGAAGGTAAACCATTGCGATCGAAGATGTATTGGAGGTGCACAAGTAGACGTTAAATCCATTCGACTTCTTGCGCGTATCGATTCTACACAGTCAAACATATTCGATTGTCCGCATTGCTAGATGATTGACGATACGAAAGTTTGCGTGACCTATCCTTTTATATGCTGACAAGTGTTGAATCACATGTCAATGCATCATTTCATTATACAATAACAGCAATGCCCATGATCGAATACTTGCATTAGATTCAATATGTTATCTCCAATATACTCTTTTTTAACCAACTTCGAAAAGCGTATGATACTTTCGAATCTGGCATCAATAAGAGTTTGCCAGCAAAATAATTATGGATACATCCTCGAATGTGGAACGATTAATTGTTAGTCATACATAAATAGATAAGAATTGGAGACGTTCATCGCGTATACACGCATTCTGCAAAACCGTCAGTAATATTATCCCCTGTACATAGATCTATCCTCACATTATATTTTATGATCCTCATCGACTGACCATTGTCAATATTGCAGAATTTACCATATATTTTACTGTACTCAGTTATTATCTTTGTTACAACATTTTTTCAAATAGTTTAATTACATGTAGTAATTGCTATTATATTGACCCAAATCTAATCCATTGATTACTTCAGTTTTTAATACTCGAGCTTGGTTTGAGATTCTCGAGGAAACGTTCAGTAATTCAAAACAAAATTATTCTAACAAGTAACTTGAGTACAGAAATACGGAACTCGCAAACTATAAGATCGACGATTCAATGGTCAATCCAAATTCGTGCGAACGTTTCTTGAGCCGCAGCCTTACTTTATGTTAGGAAACCGTATTCATTGATGTAGCTGGAACTGTTTTAATTAATGCAGTGTACGTGATAGAATAATTTGGGCAAAGAGAGCCTCGAGAAATGTAGAGGGACGATGGATGCTAAAGGAAGGATGGTTGAAAGGATTAAGCCCGAGACTCTGTTTATACTCGCTTTAGTTTTAGAAGTATGAAACTATATTTCTCTTGAAGTAACTTTTTCAGTATGAAGAAAGATTCAAAGCATCTGCGCTTGAACATGCTATTAAAAAAAAGTTATTGCACACAATATAAATACACACGAAGAGAGATGGACGGGGTGAGACGGCAGTCAGAGAATCTATTTATATGTATCTATAGGCGTGTATATATTTTTACAATTTTCTAGCTATTCGCGAACTATGATGGGAGCTACATTACTCCGAAAACCATGCTTCCGGCGATATTCCGCAGCGGTTTAAAGCGGGATCAGTAGGCTCAAAGTTTCGTTCGCAATGCATACTCTTTCGTACGTGCACATAGAACAATTCTCTCCGTACGGCCAAATTCATGATCGAGAAAAAAGGGAGAAAGTGAAGAAGCAGAATTAGCTGGCATGAAGAGTTCGATCGGCAGTAAGTCTGTTAGTGGAACAGGTTGAATATAAGCATTAACACTCAGCCAGTATCCATCGAAACGATCGAACCGATAAAGATACCTATGTATTAAGTATGCTTAAATGGTGCCCATGAATCTCAGTCGTAACTGATGATGTTTTTGAAGCGCGGCGAAAGCGATAGAACTATATTCTATGTATATCGGGCAGTCGGACAAGCATCATGTATTCATGAAATACGAATGATTAATTAAAGAAAACAAAAACTCGCGGTGTGCCTTTATTCGACTGGGTGCCGTTCCAAGGCCATGTAGCTAATTCTCGTGCAATGATTCCATTCGGCAACGAGGTCAGGACAGAGAAGGTCCATCTTCCGACTGCAACGTACAATATTTTTAAAACGTGTCATGTAGCACTCGGAAGTTGTAGAGAAACAAATATGTCCTTGTGTAGACCATTATGAAATTTAACATACACCACGTGGAACTACGTACATCGGATAGTTCCAGTTAGACTGAGTGCGTACGTTGTTTTATATTTTAATAACCGAATAGCGAGGGAGGAGATGGTTTATAGGCGAGAATGCGGATGCACGCGATCGACTTGTACGTTCAATCGTCGGAGCGTAAGAGCTTGCTGTTTAACGGCAACAAATAAGCCCAGGCACTCATATGTCTAAGAGTATGCGTGGTACAATCGAATTGCTGATTCTTGTTAGATGATTGCATGAATGTCGAGCATTGTCACGTTGTCGGTTTGCGTAGTTGATTCACAGAGAACGAGATGAGCACCAGTCGTAGATGACACGAGCATACACACACACACACACACACACACACTGTAAATGCATACTTTGATTATTGTGATATTTGGAAATAAGTAGATATGTCTGTGACATTATACATTAATATATATGTCTCTTTATTTCCAACTTTCTCCTCCAAACTTTACTCCTGAATATAATCAATTCAAGAAAAGCCGCTATCAAAATATGTCCAGTATTGAATTTGAAAAGAAATAGTCAATTGAATTGCTTTAAAAAAACTATATTTGACTTTTATAAATACTTCTGAAACACTGTACAATATATTAATAACTTGTAGAGTTAGTAATGCTGTTGCTGGAATATTTTAGGTAGATTTCTATTCTCTTTACTTCCCTGACTCCGACTATGTATTTGAATATTTCAACATAATATTCCCACCAACTCGACCATACGAATCTTGGTAATTTGAGAGACTTCCATGTAATAGCTTCGGTGGTGGATATCCATATACTGAAAAGTTATATTATTGACACATATAATCATGATTCGAATCGTTCAAACATTTCTTTAATAACGAATTGATAGGTAGATTTACTCCTTTTCGATGTCGGTGGCGGTGCTAATACCTTTTCCTTGTGCGGATTGAAGTATAGTTTTTTTATATAAGACAGTAACGCACTCTCGAAGTCCTCAGTATGTGTATCACCCTCGTTCGTGGTGACGGTTTGCCCTTGATAGGAGTACTTTCAATGGCATCGTTTCTGCCAATGTATTGGAATGCTAAAATCACTTACATGGGTGTTTGTAATGCACTTGGTATATTGTTTGTTGAATGTCCTGAATTCGCCTCTGCACAAGCTTTTCCGCAGCTTCGTCAAGTTTCCGAGGGATCGAAGCAGTGCGAGGATCGAGCTGGCCTTCTTCTATGCGCTCGGAAAAGTAATCTCTTTGCTGAATTCTAATTTTACAGTAATTAAGCAGTTATTAATGGTATGATTAAAATTAACTCTTATTCAATGATATAGTTTCACTCTTAATACACCAAACCTTTACTTTTCAACTGGTTCAAGCTTCTTCTGAGTAAATTGCTGACGATATTCTGTGGTAACGAGTTCACAACGTTGGTCCATAACGATATTATTGGCACACACAATTTAATTCTTTATTCAGTAATTTTTGTATCGTGAATTCGTTAAATTCTACGCTAAACCATTCTTAAAACAAATTTAGACCATTTAGACAAACTAAATAGTAGATCTGAAGTTTGTCTATAACCGATATAAAAGTACTATGTTCATTAGCAATCGATTTGATTTGGAATTATTTTATAAAATTGATCGACATATTGCACTGCTACCTATATTGTTACACAGCATTAAGATTATACCCTTTCGCATAGGCAATATAATTCCTGCATATTTTCATTATGGAGCTTCATTGAAACTCGTAAATTAAATGCAAAAAAAAGTCTTACGATTCGAGGAAGTTGGCCAGGTAGGATGGGAAAGGTGAGGGTACGCTGGCATTGCACGTTCCAGGAATTTACCCCATGTGCGGTGGTTGGGACCGGCATCAGCTGGGGCGGTGGTTGCCCGGCAAGGTCATCGACCGCACGGGTGTACCCGCACCGAACACTGTTCATTTCACTCGCTGAGCTCGAGCTGTAAGGGTCGGTGTACACGTCACTCGCTCGCTCTGAATTCTTTTCGGCTGTTCACTCACACCGCGGTTCTTAATACTACTCGTTTGTTATTAAATAATTATTTATATTACTCAATTCACGATTTACATCATTATCTTAGAAGTAGTCTTATTTTTGAATGCCAAGTGTTGTGAAGTGTAGGCGGCGCCACTGTATAAATATTACATCCATCGAACACTCATAGCAACGTAGAACAGAAACTTGTTACGTGTTTCAGCTAATTTAATTTTACGTTGAATGTTATTATTATTTACGGGATTCTCGGTGCGCGGAAAGTTTGTGAATACTAATGATTCAGTTATTTAAAGTAAGTTACGTGTCGCGTTTGAATATAGTTTGAACCAAAAATTTTACGGAAATTGACTACCGCGCCACGACGGCCTTCGGTTCGAATTTAGTTTTCATGAACGTTTTCTATTCGACGTATGCTTATCTCTGTGCCTCATGTTCAGTGCGCAATACAGTGCAAAAGTGTCGGTTCATCGTGTATTGGACAGTGCTTGTAATTACAATTATTATTCACGATGCCGCTGGAAAATTTGGAAGAGGAGGGTTTGGAAAAGAATCCCAATCTAGAATTGGCACAGACGAAGTTCTTACTGAGTTTACCAGAACACAGAGATGATCCGTTTCTGAAAAACAAGTTATTGGATGCCATCAAAGCTGAGAGTAAGGTTTCTTTCTTATAACACAAAGTATTGAAATTCCCATTTGTCCGTCAGTGTAACGAGCATTGGGAATTATTTCCAATGTTCTTGATATTTGATTATGAAAAAATAGACTGTAATAACTCGCGTCTCGTCAGAGATAGCTTCTAACCCTTTTTCAGTAACGTCAAATCTTTCGGCTTATCTAAGACTTTTGCTTTCGAGATTTGTATTCCGATAATTTATCTATTATAGCAGTTCAATCTACGATTTATTTGGTATTTTAAAGTTCAATGAAAGTATATAGAGTTTTTTTTATAGAAAAATGATGTTTTTGTAATAGATATGGCTCCATTTTATGAGGAAGTCTGTAGAGACTTAGACTGGCCAGTAGATGAGGCACTCCTGGCCACGATGAAAGCACGAAACATGGAACAATTGAAACAATTGGATGATGCTATTGAGGATGCAGATAAGAACCTTGGTGAAATGGAGGTTCGTGAAGCCAACCTAAAAAAGTCTGAGCACCTGTGCCGAATAGGTGACAAAGAAGGTGCCATCTCAGCCTTCAAGAAAACTTATGATAAAACTGTATCCCTAGGTCATAGATTAGATATTGTGTTCCATAATATTAGGATTGGTCTCTTTTATTTAGACCATGACCATATCACTAAGAATATAGAAAAAGCAAAGAGGTATGCTTAGATTGCAACATAGTTTGAGCTTCTTATGAGCTTCGTTATTGATTTCAATATTTCCTTACAGTTTAATAGAAGAGGGTGGTGATTGGGATAGAAGGAATCGTTTGAAAGTCTATCAAGGAACCTACTGCATAGCAGTTCGTGATTTCAAAGAAGCGGCGACTTTCTTCTTGGATACTATCAGCACTTTCACTAGCTATGAACTGATGGATTACAACACATTTGTCAGATACACTGTGTATTTGAGTATGATAAGTCTGCCCAGGAACGAGTTACGTGATAAAATAATCAAAGGGTCCGAAATTCTTGAAGTTCTACACAGTAATCCTGATGTTAAAGATTATTTGTTCTCATTGTATAATTGTCACTATGCAGACTTCTTTAAGAATCTTGGTGAGTTTTGAATAACTATGACTAATGTTTGATAGTAGGTAGCTTTGTATTTTACATGAATCATTTGCTCTTTAGCGCACGTTGAAGGATTGCTGCGCAGAGATTACTTGGTACATCCCCACTATCGGTATTACGTTAGAGAAATGCGTATCCTCGCTTACACGCAGCTTTTGGAATCGTATCGTTCATTGACGCTTCAGTACATGGCAGAAGCATTTGGAGTTACCGAGGATTACATTGATCAGTATGTTGTTCTATTCTTCTGAGATCTTACAATATTAGAGAGCATTACACATGAAGTAGAAGGATGATAATAATTCCGAACATCTTTTTTAGGGAGCTCTCGCGTTTTATAGCAGCTGGTAGATTGCATTGTAAGGTTGATCGTGTGGGTGGTATTGTCGAGACAAACAGGCCAGACAGCAAGAATTGGCAATACCAGGCAATGGTGAAGCAAGGAGATCTCTTGCTGAACAGAGTGCAGAAATTGTCACGAGTCATCAATATTTAATTTCGCCGTGCACTGAGTGACTGCATTTCACTCTTTCCACATACGGAACTGAATCTGTTATGCGACAATTTCTGCCCTCCACTCGAGCGAGCCTGTATTCTGCCGCAATTTTGTAACAAAGTCAGCAGTGTGATTGAATTATTTTATAAGAAAAAAAACAAAAAATACATTGATATTGTCTCCCTTCCTGCCTTTATATTACTTCTATATCGGGATGAATTTTAGTGTACCCTAGTTGAGCACGCTTCGTGAACAAAGAGAACAAGGATAAATAAGCATTCTTGAGCAAGTACACATAAAAATAAATAGTAGTAAAAATAAAGTGACCCGTGATGTGGAATTTGGCAAGGTGATCGTGCCTCGATGTGCAGGGACGCTCTTTTCAAATATAACGGTATTACCCCCATCTTGCGCGATAGTCAAAACAACCCCACATTTTCGAGCATCGCCTACTACAGTCAATACATTTTTCGTAAGAGCGGAAAGGAAGGAACAGTCATTTTTAAATAACCAAGCAGGGAGTGTTCTCAAAGTATCAGATTAGATAATTATCAATTGTCTAGTCGAATTGTCGTTTCATCGACCACGGTTATCGATTCCTCAGAAAGGCAAAGGTGCACAAAGGTAAAGCTTGAAGCCGTTTGCGTTGCGACGCACAGTATATTAGGAGGTGTCAGTGCAGAATGGGACGGAGAAAGAGCAAGCGACAAGCTCCGCAACGTAAAAAGGCGATCGAACCGTTGGACGTACAATTCACGTGTCCCTTTTGTAATCACGAAAGATCGTGCGAAGTTAAAATGTAAGTTTTTGGTGTGATAATCACAGGCAACGATGCTCACAACACCAAGTGCTTATTAACCGAGATTGATATACGACAGGGATAAACCTAGAAAAACAGCGAGAATCTCCTGCAGGGTTTGTCTGGAGGATTATCAAACTACGATCAATATTTTGACCGACCCGGTTGACGTGTATAATGATTGGATAGATGCCTGTGATGCCGCTAATTGAATTATGCAGTGACACAACTGGGAAGGTTCACTGGCGTTCACGGGGAATACTCCATTTTATTCTCAGGACAAGTGTCCTGTGGAGGGCACGAACAAATGTTTCTGTATTTTGATCGAAGATTTGTTAGCGAAAGCTAATAAAAACTTAAACTATTTTTCTCTATACGCAATGCTAATATTTCCCTGTGAAAATTCTCTACCCACCGTTCAATTAACAGTACTATTATGATAATTGCATACACTTATCATAACATTATGCTTCGTAATTTTAGAGTAACGATAATTGTGGCAAAATAGATAAACAGAAGCAGTTTTACTTTTTAATTTGGTGGGAATATTATTTCAGTGGGATGTCTATTGTAATTAATTTGCTATTTACAATTGCCGAGCTTGTTTAACGACGTGTTAAATTTCGCGCAGTTTTATACTACGTAGTAGGACGATGCGAAATACTGTGATGCGAATCTTTCTGCACACGTTCGATGGCCGCCACCTAACGGGGAATAATCGGTGGATCTAGAAAATTTAGGAAATAATCGGCACGGACCGCCGTATATTTAAAATTCGCATGCCGAAATTTCTTGTTTGCCGAAAGCATTCATCGCGATAATCAGTCGTTCTTTGATAAGGTCTGAGTCATTCAGTGAACGGTACGCAGGCTGCTGCCAACCGAACAGTAGTTTGTAACACTTTGTAGATTGCTTATCTATCTGTAAGGGTTTTCTACATTTTGTCAACCTTGCATGACATTTGCCTCGAAGCCGTCATCGTCCAAAAATACCGGATACCGTGTCAGAAGGTTGTAATAGTTGCGTTAAGTCTACCAGATTGAGAGTTAAAGTTGAGCTCGTTGTGACGATTGCTGAGGAATAATCGAGCGATGGAGAAAACAGATATTTTGAGTAACAAAACGAAGCTTCCACCCCTTCGGAGTCTCGACGAATTTCTCCTGGGCTCAGCTGAGTTTCAGATTCCGAATCTAAAGGACCTGGAGAAATGGGGCAATCGAATGGTCCAGAATCTTTTGTATTATCAGACGAATTATTTCTTCATGTCGGTCATCATCTTCCTTGTGGTTGGGTGAGTCTTTTCTTACAAGGATATGACACGTGTAACTTGAAAAATTAGAACAAGATACCACGTATGTTTGAATTTGCCATGGAAAGAATTAGTTCTCGATGTCATTAACTTTTCTGTTTTATATAGTTATTTCATCTGTTTCTTTAATACTAGCAAGTGGATAATGTACGGATATGTAAAGAGTGTAGCAAAGTACTAGTCTAGTATTGTTAACTTACAGATTAATACATCCAATGAGAATGCTAGTCGGTATGCTGGCAATGGCAATGATTCTGGGTGTCTTTGTGTATGTCTCTACGGAAGGAAGAGCAATACATCACTTTAAGAGGCAGCATCCTGCTGTTGGAATATTGTTCATCATTATTGCTGGATGTTTTGTAACATATACCCTGGGATCTTTACTTGTATTCTTGCTGGGAATTCTACTTCCATTTTGCGGTATATTTCATCGAACTAGTCAAAGTATGCGAGTACTAATAGTATAAATTAATAATGTTTCATTAAACATTTTAGTGATATTTGTGCATTCTTCAATGAGGCTGAGGAGCATAAAGAGCAAGGTTGTTAACAAGCTAGAGAACATGGGAATAAAAAGGTCACCCATGGGTATCCTTCTAGGATATCTCGGTATGGAACAAGAGCTCTTTATATAAATCTATTGTTAATTGCGCATTTCCTTCATAAAGGCGGAACCACATAGCACTCCGTCAAAAAAGCAAGTCCTGTTGAAAATAATGTAGAATGTTTCGGATAGATTTTCATACTTACCTATGTGTATATACACATATATATTTTTGAAACCTAACTGTTCTCTTGAAGCATATTTTGACTGTGAATCAGCAAGTCAAAATGTAAACTGTCTGCTATACTGATTATTGTTTTAGCAAATTTTTTTCATCCACAAAGAGAGAGAGTAAAACAGTAGAAAATGATAAATGCTAGGGCTTTCTCACTACTACCTGTGTGATATAATGCTATTAATTAATATGCAGCATGTGGAAAATGATGGCAATCTTGCATTTTTATTTCTTAAATGATAATATTTGATTTGGAGTTTGATTGGAGGCAGATAATTAGTATTAATCTCATTTTTTGTCAGTAATGTCAATGAATTTGGTTCTTCTAGTCAAAGCGCCACATAATTTATATACTGTTGTTTTTCGAATAATTTTTTTTACACTGTTTTGGACATGCTGCACTCGTATCTTTATTAATATACATATATAACATTTAAGTCAGCAGTTCTAGGCTGCTTACTAACTGGTATATTTGCATTGAAAGTAATAAGCTGGAATTCAGTAACAATATTTTAATATTTAAGGGCATCACTATTGCCATAATTCAAGATTGTTGAAGTTTCCATTGGTCTTTGTCTTAAACAACAAACAATACCTATTAAAGTTTGACAATGAAGTTTGCCTTGAATATATTCAGAAACTCATATGCTTGTGTTATGTAAGGAATTGCATGAACCATCCAAATTAAACTATTCTATTTTTGTGAGAACAGATAAGAATTAGGTCAGTCCTAGGTTTCCATATGGTGATTCCCTTAATATATATTAAATAGCTTACAACGTCATATACCAACAGTATATGAAGTTATAAATGCAGACTAAAGTATGACAATTATTAGTCAAAAAGTAGTGACATTCAAATTGATAGAGATGGCTGTCAATTCTTCTAAGAATCTCATGGTGCCGTTGTCCACAAACATCTATGATGTACCCTTATTGCGAGTATAAAATAAACAGTTTTAAATTGATGCTTACGACTTGAAAAGAAAATGTTCCATTGTAGTTTCCAAAGTTGATGTTTGTTTCTTAATTCTCTATTATGAGATTTCTAGCATGAATGCATCATAATTTTTGTTGAGTGTTTATAATATATTCTTCTATCATATGTAAATGTGTGTCATGTGGCAACGTAGGTTCGTACATATTTTTTGCTAGACTTTTTTGTATCAATAATCTAAGGCTAAATCAGTCGTGTTTGTTTCTCTTTATTGCCATCGCAATTCTTTAACGGCTCTCATATTTAATTTTTGTCCTACTACATATACGTGCACTCCCTCATCATCGACACTAATTTTCTGTTATTCTGTTTTATTTCATTACGCAGAAGATGTGACTGGCATGGCCTTGTGTGCACAGACATCTTTTATCCGAACGCCTCACAACTAATCAATCCGCTTCACACATCCAATTGCACACATGAAATTCGGTAGATTGTTTGGTGTCAGCGATTGATAGCATCGATTGCCTCATTCCATTGACGAACGAGTGGCTTTTTGCGCAAATGGAATGATGACAGCAATAATTGTATTAGCTGCTTTTTGTACTAGAGTTACTGAGAATTATTAGCATCGAAGTTAAACAAGAATTGTTCGTAGAGCTTTAACAACTCCCTAGTGCTTGTAACTCAATCATTCAATCTCATAATCAGAATTAGTGCTGGCACCGGAAATGTATGCGGGATTGAAATAAGCGTGCGTTTATATCCACTGGATTTTTTTACCCAATTTGTAAATATACAGATATCTATTTATTGAATTTAATACCTATTGTTGGAACTCGTACTTTTACTTGTCGCATTTGCGTTCAAATACATAAACTTATGTACTTATACGTGATATATATATATATATAAATGTAATAACAATTCTTGTCATATTCTCCAACTATGTTTATACAAATGTATTTATGTAAGTACAGATATAATATATTTTCATCCCGCAAATACACTGAAACTGAAATTTAGCCATCTCAGTACAATAATACTTTATGAGAATACTGCGTCGTTTTAATGACATCTTTTTACTTTTGCATTGCTTTTTTTTTAAAATACATATTACTCATAATTGCAATAATGCCAGATTATGTATTTAGGTACATTAATTCTACGTTCACATGTATTTCTCAAAATAAAATTCTCACAATATAAAAGATAATTTTTTACAACGTTTGCCTTTATTGTAATTCAATGTATTGTTAAATATTACATTTTTAATGATAATACGATACAATGAAAGTGGGGCAGGCTTGGGCAATTTAAGCATCGTCCAATTAACAATAATCAAGTTTACCGATTTCATACGTTTAATGAATATGTATTTATCGTGTGCCTCGATTGAATTGTTCAAAGAACTCATGACTGGCTTGGTTCTTGTATACCACATGATTCAAGTATTGTTGGCGAGACTTTTGTTGCTGGGCCAATTGCAAATTTTCTTCGGCAAGCTTTCTTTTAGCTTCGCTAGTGAAGCCAATTATAATTCATTAGGTGGCAAGTCGGCTTTTTCTAGGAAATCCATTTAAAAATACTTACGCTCTTTTGCGGTCCATTTCGCGTTGATATTCTTGAGCTGCCTGAGCGTGACCCTTCATTAAACGGTCCCACTCCTCATTCATCCTTTTTTCCTCGAATTTCATTTTCTGGAAGGGAGAAACTATTTAGGTACCTTTCATACTTGCCGCAGTTGGTTTTCAACTCTCTTGGAGGAAGCATCATGGTGGACATTAGAATATTTTCAGTGCGTTTGTGTTTCGGTTCATATAGTTTCAGTACGTTCGTGACTGTCATTCAGTTTTGAATTATCTTCGTCCGTTGTTAGGAGTTATATAAATCTTTGTACGATTATTAATATTTAAAAGTTATAGTGATCAGTGCAAAAGTGTTCATAGATTGTATTACGCAATTTCATTTTCGCGAACGAAACCGTCTTTAAAGTACGCGCAATAACCTTTTATATCTGACAGTGTGCCAGTTGCCTTTTAACTCTCTTAGAGGAAGCATCTTGGCGGACATTACACTATTCTCGGTGAGCTCATTTCCTGGTGCACACAGTTTTGATTCATTAGTGACATAGAAACTCAGTTTTAAATTATCTTTGCCGGCGTGAGAATAGTGATTCAAATAATAGATTTACAGAATGCGTCATTTTGACGGATTTCAAATGTAAAGTTTAATCTTCGAAAATTGCAAAGGTCGATGCAAAAGAATGCGAATATCGCATTATATAATTTTCATTTTCGGGAAGAAGTTACTTAACCCTTAGTTTATGGTTACTCGGAAAACGGTGCGGCGTAGCAGGTAGAAGGGTCATTTTGACCTGCCATAAAAGTTTCTTATTCGCACGCGTTTTTAAAATTTGCATGATATAATTTATGGTTATTTCTTTGTTAACGTGGAACCAGATGGGACAGAATCATTCGGCATCCGTAAGCCGAGGGTTAAGTACGGGCAAGCTTTTATACCTGAAAGTGGCCTTTCAACTCTGCGTGTCAGGATGATTTTTGGACGTTACAATATTGTCGGTGAGCTGATTTTTATATTCGAATACTTGTTTTTCATAGTTCGAATATTATTTTGGCGCGTTCGTAACAAACAAACTCAGTTCTTAATTATCGTTGCGGTTATTAGAGGTTATTCAAATCTTTGTACGATTATTCAAATTTAAAAGTTACAGTCAGTGCAAAGGAATGTAAAGATTTTATTATGCAATTTCATTTTCGGGAAGGAAACAGTTTTTAAGTACGAGCAACCTGTTATACCTGTCAGTTGCCCTTTAACTCTGTTAGAGGAAACATCAGTGAGCTTATCTCCAAATAGATAGTTTTGAATTATTTTTATTTGAATTAGTTTTGAATTATTTTATTTGAATTATTTTAGCTGCCGTTAAAATTTATTATAAATTACAATGTTCAGTGCAAAGGAATGTAAAGATTCTATCGTGCAATTTCATTTTCGCGAAGAGAGCAGCTTTTAAATGCGAGCTAGCTTTTATACCTGTCAGTTGCTCTTTAACTCTCTTAGAGGAAGCATTAGTGAGCTTATTTGGCGAAACACAGTTTTGGTATACACGTGACTTAAATTCGATTTCGAATCATTTTAGCCACCGTTCAAATGTATTAAATATTACAGTGTTCAGTGAAAAGAAATACAAAGATTGATATTTAATAGTAACGTAGAGTAATATTCAGAAGTATTTATAGTTATCAACTCGTCCTTTAAGGAAAGACTTTTTATTTTTAAAGAAACTTGTTTTAATGAACGTGACAGATATTTGAATAATAAAATGAAAGGAATAGAATCGAATAAAATAAAATCAAAAGTTTTACTTGTATTTCTTCGATCTGGTGCATTTGTTCGGTTCTAAAAGCCTTGAGTTGTTCTGCATTCATTCCTTTATATCGAGAGGCCAATGGTTTGCCAGGACCATGAATACTCTCGGCTTGCTCCTTGGCTTCCGTGAGGAAGTCGCCGGTCACGTGATTGTAAATTTCCGCCTTCTTGTCCTCCTCTTCTTGCACGGCTTCGCATCGCCGGCGATGTTCCTGTTCTTCGGCCTGTAGAATGTCGCCATCAGGATGAAATTACGAGTGAAAAAGTTAGAGCTAGCTGTACTTCGTCAATTATAATCTCTATCTTGATTTAAACGGAATTGCATCCAAGCATACCTCTTTTTAAACTAAGAAATATTCGTTTAAATATCAAACAAGTCTCACTTAAGTGCCAGTATGCGTAATATGTTCTTGGCCAATCTATTTTTGATTCAGGAAATTCTTTCCACATTTTTTTTCAAAGATAACATTATTATGTGCAAATCAGAATTAAACTTCAAATTTGTCACGGGTCAATGATAATTATAGTTAACGCAAGATAGAGATTATAGTTACATTTAAGTTAGAATTCATTTAAAGAGGACTATGGGTTCCAATCTTATTGTCCAAGCTCTCCGATGATCTCATCGGATTTGCTCATTGGCCGCATAGTCCTTCGTGACGAGGATGCAACGTTGCTTGCCTTCACGGAGAAACGATCAATTCTCTCCGAGAGAAACCATCGCAGTTCCAACAGTTTTCTGGAGAGTCATCTTTAACTCTCATTTACTATCAATCCGATTTCTTTTTCACATTCTCTCGGAACTTTATATCCCTCTTTACATATTAATCGACAATACATTTCTACACTGACTTTCTCAAATTACTATCCATTGTTTCATCATTTATCAGACTTCCCACGACTTATCCCAATTGCAATAGTCAAGTCGCAACGATTGAATTCAGTAGTAAATTCCACCCACGAGAAATTGCAAGTTTTCCCTGAACCCTGACATTATCCGGCTCGTGGCTGATAACTGCCAGCTGCTCGGTCGACTTGCAATCAATTACTACGACGGATGATTGTCGGGGGAGAGGGAGGGGGGGGGGGGGATGGAAGGAAGGAGGATAGAACAGGGTTTAAACAAAAAGCAGAGTGAAGGGGTACACACTCGAGGGCGTCGTTAGCTGCGCTTGACGAGGCGAAAACGCGGTAATTAAAAAGTCGAGATATCGAGCGCGCTTAATTAGCAAATGCATTGAGTCGTCGGGTAAAAAGGGAAGGCATAAGGTTGTGCGAAAGTAAAGTGTTTGCATTGATATATCCTCCCCTCAGTGAGGCCAACGGAAACGCGCGGGGAGGACGGAACCTTACCAAGGCCAGATTGAATCTTGCCGTGGCCTCGGTCAACCTTCGTCGGCATTCCCGTTCCATTTGATCTAACGCCGCGGCACGCTTGTCCCTAGAGATGCTCGCTTCCTGGAATGCTTTCTCAGCATCCTGATGTTCCTTGTCCCGGTGCAGACGTTCATCTTTCTGCTTTTCGATCCAGTACCTTGTCTGTGCCTTCTGCACCTTATTCCGCGCTTTCGCATTGTCATCTTCACCCTCGAACCTGCATAGTCATTCAGTTTGTAATGATCTTGCATTTAGTGATTGATCGAGTTGGTAGTTTAATAATTTCTTGTAGTTTTATTTAACTGGATTAGTATGTGCAATTGAATACGTGAGACGTGTTAACTTTAATTCTGTTACTATCTTAATTTCTTTGTAATAGTTTTGATTATTGTTTGTGAAAATTAGTGATTGATTTTTGATAACGAAACTAAAGGTTTATTTAAAATAGTTTAGATTCAGTCTGCCGATATCCTAAGCCAGGATTCAGTGTACATATGTGACAGTGGAAATATCAAACGTACTTTTGAGCAGCTGCTAAACTTAGGTGAGAGTCATCATCGCTAGCACGTGGCGGGATTGATTTCTTCAAGGCGTCTGGATCGGATAGATCGAATTCGCGTCGATCTTCGCGTTTTTGATAGACATGGCGAAATGCCTCGATCTCTTGATTAATTTTGCGTCTTTCCTATAGTTGAATCAAACAGTAATTCAGTATCGATCAAGGACAATAGGTGCAGTGTCATGAAAAATAATATCCTTGCGTAATAGAGCGACCCGTGCCGTGAAACGACAGTTGGTTTAGCAACTTGGGGGGGCAGAGCTCAGCTGTATTTACAGGTTTTCCCCGGGACAATTATTCTTAGAAGATTACCTCTTGCTGCTGTTTTTCTAGCAGCATCGCGAACTTGCTGCTGCGAATCAAATCTTCGTCCAGCTGGCATTCCTTCGCTTGCTCCTCATCTTGGAGCTGTTTCTTCTCTTTAACCTGCTTGTCCAGGAATGCCTTATCTATCTGCAAACGCCGAGGAAATCGAGCGCGTGAGGGAGAGAGAGAGACATCTTAATCATTCTCATTAAGAAGCACGAAATGAAGTTTAAATCATAGAATCACGGAGGCGAGAATTTTCTCGTTTTCGTAATAGATTTAAAGCTTTGATTTGCAATGATTTTCTGTGCTTGTAAATTTATAGTATTCCGGTAGATTCAAAGCATTTTAAGTTAGCGTAAATTGGTAATATAATTTGCTTGATAATTTAATCGAAATTTAATTTTGAAAAGTGAGAGAATTCATTTTCTACAAGTATTATTATGGTAAACAATACAGTGTATCGTGAACGTAGTTGTTAAGTAAACGTTTCTAGTTTTCGTTTAATTTGAGATATTCCATTTTAATTATATCACGTCTGGTTCATTTCTCCAATGATCCGCGAGTGAAACACGAGTGAATAATACCAACCCCAATCTTTCTGACGCGCGCATTAAAAATACGTGGCCTTCTCTCCTCTTCGATTTGCTTCCTTCTTTCGATAGCAGCGGCGAGCTTACGATCTTCCGCGGTGGCAACTTGAAACTTCAACATTTCGCTGGATTTCCTGAGCGAAGTCAAGCGACGAGATTGGAGATCGAGAAGGTTACCAAGTGCTGTCGGCTCATTTCTATTGACAGCGAGGTTCAAACAAAGTCGTAGTGGGACAGAGTTAAATAGGAATTCGTTACCATGGAGTGTTTGGTGGGCAAACAGAGTTCTCGGCGATCGGGCGAAACCGAAACTTTTACTTGACGCGCCAGTCGAGAATTCATTCTCGAGTCGACAGTGTCTATTGACTCATCACAGACCTCTAATCTCTTTCTAGTATTCTTTCCAATTATACTTATATTCCGATTGCAGAGACCAGCTCCTAGCAATGCCAATCGACTCGAATCTTTCGAGTAATAAAATCATCAGTGCTTGTGCCACACTCTAGTTCCTGCCGCTCCATTAGGGTATTTGCTCGATCTGTTTTCGCGTTCGGTTACGTCACACCTCTAATTCGACGCCCATAAATTTCGGGGGCACGCGTGTCTGCATGTGTATACACACACATTCGCTCGTGCGCAATTATTCAGCTGGCTAAGGGTATCATTCGCACGGACGTAGCCACGTGAAGAGCAGCTGCGCTCTCTTCGTCCCGACGAAGTAAACACGCGATGCACTAATTATCGATTTGACGTCGAAAGTTATTAAATTTAGCTTTATAGCGGCGGTGAAAGTATTATCGCACCGAGGAGCGTGTTTTTATTATGTTGGGTATCTTGGTGTTCGTGCTAAAGAACAGGATGCTGGGAATGCGACGTAGTTAACTAGTGTAGAGTGATTTAAACATACGTAGAGCAGTTAGTTTATTTTTTTACAGTTGTGTTAGACTTTTTTTTATTTTTTCATTTATAAGATTGAGTTTTATTAGTTTTAAAGTTCTAATAGTTCGCGCTTTAGGATTGTCATTTTAAAAATAATAGATAACGTTCAATTGACACACGAATATATTTTCTTACGGTTAGTCATTGCTCGGTGCAATACCATTTTATTTCTGTTATAGACTTAGATTAAATAATTATATAATAAGAAATACTAAATCCTATCAATATTATGGACTGCCTTCAGCATCCTTTAGTTTTTGATTAATAGTGATTAGATACCAGCAATCTTTATCGGAGCAAAACGCTTTGTACTTCGACACTTTAAACTTCAGTAGCTCTCTTCATCAATACATAATTCTCAGTTATCAGTCTGACAGAGTAGAATAAAAAATGAGACTTCAGCACGTTTATAAGTGCGTCGCACTAGATAGCTCGGACGGCGCAGTTTGCGACTTATGAAAATGATGTATTCAATATGGATTAGGCGAAAGGCATTCAATTATATTCTCACGGACAAACAATGGCCAGTACTTATGTTGTGGCGAGCGTTTTGCGAGCATTATCGGTGGGATTTCCTCTCGTGTACATCTGCAGCTTTTGCGGAGTTGTGTCTTAAGAAGCTTGAGTAAAGCGTCGACAGGAAAAGGGGGGCGAGTAAAGCCATTTTGCGGCTTTCAGCAAACACTCTACCTAGAATATTACGTGATATTAAAGCGCATACATAGCTCTGGGACGTTTACATTATGAACCAGCTAATTGCTGCCTAATCCCAGTTGTTCCGCCACTCTCCTAGAAAATACGAGACTGTTCGGATGCTTTGCAAAGTGCATGCAGTATTCAACAGGTCGATTGATGGGTGAACTGTTAGTACCTTTCTTTAAAGGGGAAAAATGAAAAATGATGTTTTTGCTCAATTTCTTTAATCATAGTGCACGTAAAATTTGGAAAAAAATTAGAGATACTTCTCTTGACAATACACATACTCTAGAATTTTATCAGATTTTTAAATTCAAACTCCACGCTGTATAAAATTAAGTTTTTGATTTTGAAAAACTTAATTTTTCACTTTTGCCCCTTTGGTCAGTCACAGTGTAACAATACCTTTGACATCTCCTTACATGTCATCTGTTCCTATTAAAATAATTCCCTTTCAGTTCAAAAATTCGTGTAAATCAAAAGGGATAAATTAATCAAAAGTGATATCCGTGTTTTCGATACATTGCTGGTCTTTGCACCACTTATTCCTTGCATTATTTTCTAATTTCATCGCTTCCTTTACACTATTAACCTCTTGAGCGCACCAATTTAAAACGGATAGTACAATTACTTCTAACATACATTTATTATCCAAGCAGTATCAAAAGAGCTATCACTCAGCTGTCAATTAAAATGCAAAACAATGTTTTCAGGAGGAAACCACTGGTTCTCAAGGGGTTAATAATGCAAACGCCATGTCGCAGGCATTACATAAATTATGTAATTCGGAGTTGACCCTCAGCGGGGCTTGTTGTCACCGTCGTGTAGAGCGCGTTTAATTTATAGCCAAGTGTGATAACAAGTCGAGAGGTTTTTGCGCGTGTGCGCCGAGTGAGAGCGACGAGAAAACGATATGTGTGCGTATATGTGTGGGAGAGAGAGAACGTCGATGGATTTGGCGAATGACAGCCACGTATCTCGCCCGATTGGCAGACGTATGTTAATATCGACAATACACTTAATAATCGATGTCATTGTTTTTCTCACCGGCGGTGAAGCACGTGCGGGCAATACTTCGTGACCCATATACTTATATCTGACGTATCGTGCCATATGGTAGCGTGTGTTATAAGGCTAGAGCTGTATTCCTATATGCTCTACAAAAACGAATCATTAGCTGACGTCGTGCGCGAATACCGTTCGTATCACTTGAAGGACGACTTACCTTCCTTACACACGCGAATTGAACTTTATCAGTTCAAGATATTCATTTCACCCGCAGACAACTGTAGTAAGAAACTCTACGTACTTTCTAGCCTTCACAATAATTAGATAATGTAGCAATGGCATCAAATCTAAATTGTTAATATGTAATGTGTGTAGAACAGGAGGAATGTTCGTGGAGTATTCTCTTCTTAGCTGGAACTCGATACTTCCGCATCCCTGCAGCTTTCCAGTGGCTCCAATGCCAGTGAAATGTATATGTATGTACGAATGATAATGTACAACAATAATGTATAACACCAACTATTTTTTAAATAAATAAACTAAATAAAGTAAACTCTCTTTATAGTGTAGAAATAGACTCTCCATAATCCTTTTCTATAACTCCGTAATTGTTCCCTGATCAGAAGAATTCGAACATCACCTTTAGAACACTATGCCGAAAATTTTCTAAGTCCAAATTCTCGGAAATTCGTGACGTCACGCGAATTCCTGGAATTTCTATGACGTCACAGGAATTCCTGGAATGTATGTGACGTCACAGCGGTCGAATACCTCCTCGCACATTCTATGTTCCTATTACAAAGTCAGAAATTTTACCAAATTTTTCGACCAAAATTGAAGGTTTGTAACAGGAACATAGAATATACAAGGAGGTATTCGTTAGTTGTGACGTCACGCGAATTCCTGGAATTTCAGTGACGTCACAGCGGTCGAATACCTCCTCGCACATTCTATGTTCCTATTACAAAGTCAGAAATTTTACCAAATTTTTCGACCAAAATTGAAGTTTCCTAACAGGAACATAGAATATGCAAGGAGGTATTCGTTAGCTGTGACGTCACGCGAATTCCTGGAATTTCAGTGACGTCACAGCGGTCGAATACCTCCTCGCACATTCTATGTTCCTATTACAAAGTCAGAAATTTTACAAAAATTTTCGACCAAAATTGAAGGTTGGTAACAGGAACATAGAATATGCAAGGAGGTATTCGTTAGCTGTGACGTCACGCGAATTCTTGGAATTTCAGTGACGTCACAGCGGTCGAATACCTCCTCACACATTCTATGTTCCTATTACAAAGTCAGAAATTTTACCAAATTTTTCGACCAAAATTGAAGGTTTGTAATAGGAACATAGAATATGCAAGGAGGTATTCGTTAGCTGTGACGTCATGCGAATTCCTGGAATTTCAGTGACGTCACAGCGGTCGAATACCTCCTCGCACATTCTATGTTCCTATTACAAAGTCAGAAATTTTACCAAATATTTCGACCAAAATTGAAGGTTTGTAATAGGAACATAGAATATGCAAGGAGGTATTCGTTAGCTGTGACGTCACGAATTCTAGGAATTTCCGAGAAATTGAACTTAGAAAATTTTTGGCCGGTTTCTAGACATTTTAATAGGAACACATGACATGCAAGGAGGTATCCATAGACAGTGACGTCATGCGAATTCTAAGAATTCCTGTGACGTCACGATTTCTAGGAAATTCCGAGAATTTGGACTTAGAAAAATTTGCACCTGATTCTGATTGGAAGGGGCTTGTCTCAATGAAGAATACATACTTGCAAACTTATATTATTTTTATGGAATATAGATACATTTACAGATTTAACATAGTAATGCAAGTGCAGTTGCAGTTTTTACAATATTAGTTTAAATAATATAACATTACATTTGAGAGTTCTGATGTTGCAGCCAAAGTTGTGGCCTGGTGTCGGAATGCTGTTGCTTGAAGAGTCCTGGAGAACTGATGTCCTGTTGAGAATTCCGCAAAGGATGAGGTAACCCCTGAAAATACGTATACTATACATTATCTAAATGGAAAGGTTTACACCAATGAACATAAAATACATCCTGCATTTATCGCGTTTAAATGTATCTAATCCCGAATTGCAAAAGTTGTGAAAACGTAAAGGATCTATCTATATATTCGTAGATTCAAATTATCGAATATTAAATAGTTGACCTAGATCGTAGGGTGATCCAGTGCAATTAGGAAACAACGCGATGATAGTCGTTTCACTATAAATTGCTATCCTTCCGCGAGCGTCACTCCTGTATAATTTCGCTGGCACACATGCTAATTAGCAGTCACGAGACCAGAGGAACGCTCGCACCTACTCGTCGCGCATAACTAGCTACACTTAGCAACATAAGAATCACGTGTCTTCCTATTGTGTCCTGGCGTGTTCGCAAAGGGGCGCAGCGGAAATTCGGCGACTCCAATCTGTTCGCGATGAGTAACGCGTTCGGCTCAGAGGTCAACGCGACTGCAGCCAAAAGTACTTCATCATTATTTTTAGAGCCTCTTCCGATTCGAGTCTTTGCACGATTTATCGACAGTCGTTGCAGGCCTCACTGCGAAAACTTTGCCGCTGAACAAATACTCGTGGCATCGGGCACCTACTCGTAAAGGCAGGAAGACTATAAGTCTCTGTCCGCTTAAATTTGCAGCATTTGCATAATGCAAAGTTTCAGCCCCTGCATCGACTACGAGAATCCACACTGTCCGGAAACGGGTGACAAAAGAAGACTTCTAAACTCGTCAAGATCGATTTCTATTATGAGAGATGAGGACATTTACTCTCTTTCTCAGGTTGTTATTGTATACTCAAATAGTTTCTAAGTTATCAGTTCATGGAGGAAGTAATGAAAATCCTACTACTATTTACAATACCGGGCTCTGCACCACGTATTCCTTCTTTTCTATGCGTTTTATTGTTCAAACAAGCGATCTATGAACGATTCAGGAAAATACGAAACATGGCAAAAAATCAGAAAAACAGGAAGGGATTCTTTACATACATATGAATTTCAGCCGAAATTGAAATATCTTAACCGCAATACATGACATGTAAGGAAGTATCATAGGTTTTCAGTGTGATTGGAGCTAGAAATGGAAAACCAGGTTTTTGCTCTATATCTCCTATCCCTGTGCAAATAAATTTTTTAAAAAAATTGAAGGCACACCTGTTGATAAGGCGCATGCTATAGAATTTTTTGATTCAAAATCGTAGCAGTAAAAAATGAAAAACTTTGTAAATTATTGTTTTTGCTCTATATCTCCTATCACACTATATGTATGAACTTGGAAAAAATCATGGACATGTCTATTTATAAGGCGCACGTCCCACAATTTTTACAGATTTTTGAATCCAAAGCTCTAGCCGTGAAAAATCAAAAACTTTGAAAATTATGGTTTTTGCTCTATATCTCCTGTCATACTACATGTATGCACTTGGAAAAAATCATGGACATGTCCATTTATAAGGCGCATGTCCCCGAATTTTTAAAGATTTTTGAATCCAAAGCTTTAGCCGTGAAAAATCAAAAACTCTGAAAATTATGGTTTTTGCTCTATATCTCCTGTCATACTGCATGTATGCACTTGAAAAAAATCATGGACATGTGTATGCATAAGGCGCATGTCCCAGAATTTTTAAAGATTTTTGAATCCAAAGCTCTAGCCGTGAAAAATCAAAAACTGTGAAAATTATGGTTTTTGCTTTATATCTTCTATCACACTATATGTATGAACTTGGAAAAAATCACGGACATGTCTATTTATGAGGAGCATTTTCCACATTTTTTTCAGATTTTTAAATTAAACATTCAAGCGAGAAAAATTCAAGAACTGTTTTTTCTCGTTTTTCATTTTTACAGCTAAGGCTTTCGATTTAAAAATCCGACAAATTTCTAGAATACGTGTCTTATTAAATGAAGCATCTAAATTTTTTTTCAAAATTTACATGCCCTAGAATCCGATATGTTGAAATAAAATGTAATATTTAATTTTTTTCGCGTACTTTGATCAGTCACATTGCAATAATACCTAGGACACCCTCCTTACATCTCTTCTGTTATTATTAAAATAATTGCATTTCGGTGGATAAAATCGCGTAAATCAAAAGAGGTAATTAATCAGAAGTGATAAACTATAAACAGTTCAGAAAAGTATGAGAAATTACCAAAAATCGAAAAAATAGTAAAGGGTTTACGGCAATCCACATTGCCCGGAAACGCGTGACAGAAAACGACTTCTAAACTTGTCGAGATCGATTTCTATTATGAGAACTGACATTTATCCTGTTTCTCGAGTTGTCACTCGATACTCAAATAGCTTGTAAGTTATCAGTGGCTATACAATACTATGGACTATGGGAGTCAGTCCGCTGATTTTCCAGTTTCTTGGAACGACTCTTTATGTTATAAACATAAAATGCAAATAAGCCATTGGTCCAAAACTAATATTTACCACTAAACTAATTTCTATTCTGAACTTAGTCAACCTTTTTCCCAATCTGTCTTTAATTCGATTGATTTTACCTCTAATTCACCCAGTATTCTCAATTATAATTTACAAGCTATTTAATAGCATCGGGCCATGAAATAAAAGTGAGAAATTAGTTCGGTCGGCTATCAACGATTTCCAGCGCGAGTAGTTGCTCATCCGGCCTAGTTATGAGTTCATCCCTAATGAATCATATTAGGCAGATAATCCGAGAGTGCGGATACGATGGCATTAACATTCGATCGTCACGGCTGCGGCTTGGCATGATCCAAGAGTCACTCATGTACCCACACATACATAAAAACACACACCCACACACACACAGAGCGACAGAGAAAGAGACAGAGAGAGACAGAGAGAGAGAGAGAGAGAGGGAGAGCGCTCGGCAGCAGAGTTACAAAGCGTCATAATTCATCCAAGGTTGCACGTGAGATACGATTGCGGTGGGCGATAGTGGGAAAAAAGGCAGGCCGCGGAGGTAAAAGTGTTGAACTCGAAGTTTCCGCGATAACGCGCTGCCACCGCCGTCGCTGCCGCCGCTCTCTTCTCTGTGGCGCGAGAGCCAAGTCACCGAAGATGCCCTGTAGAGGAGTGCTGCGAGACTCGAAGGCGCCTGCGTCGCCGGGTGACGTCATTGGTGAACCGGGGAGCTCGTCGCACAGTAGACACTCAGTCTCGCCTCAGCACTCAACGAGGTTCCGTGCGGTCCGTGCGCTTCGAGAGCAGCTATTAGGCTCTCTCACACTCTCACTCTCTGTCTCTCTTTCTGACACACACACGCATAGAACCATTCACACGGAAGTGAAGTTTCCCAGTCGAGGAACAGTCTACCGCGTTCACGCCGCTTCGCCAGCCACGCACGAACTGAGTCCTGCGGGAGAGCGCGTCCCGCTGTACTCGAGACACAACTGGCCAGCCTGGGACCTTGAACCCTCCTGCTCGGTGCAGTAGAGGGTCTGCACTACGTTTCGGGATCGTCCAGCGATCGATCGAAGGTCGCGCGCGCCAACGGGAGAGGACGAGAGGACCGGAAGAGAGGACAGAGCGCGGTACATAGTACGCCAGTGGAAGAAGTCAGCCTCGGTCAGACCGGGCTGCTCCTCCGCGTACGCGCCACCCCCCGGAGCACCTTTTCCGCGTAGACGGAAAGCACTCTCGCTTTCAGTATTAATACGAGCAAAAGTGTACGCGCACACACACACGGCTATCACGTAATAGTCGACAGTGACGAATATCGTTTATAATAAATCATCGCAAAGGCAAAAGAGGCGTTCTCATACACACTCGTTTCCTAACGTTCCATTGTATATCGTCGATGCCTTTGCCATTCGCCAAGTGGCGGCAGTAGAATCGGCCACTTGGATAAAGCTACTCCTACAGGATATTCTCGTGGGAAATATCGTCGGGCAAGTTGCTCGACGTTCCTCCTTGCTAGTGAGAGATTCGCCAGCGCCTCATACTTCGGTCTCCCCTTACTATGCCCGCTGCGGGCATCCTTACTATGAGAGGATGAGCTTCACGATCGAGATCTCGTGCGGCAAGAGTTGGAGCGGATCGCAACGTAGGATCAATTCCCTCGCAGAGGAGACGAGCTGCCCTGCGACCGGAAGTGTCGGCTGCGCCGTCGGCCTGCAGACAAGCCTGCCATCAACGACAGGCGTACCGTTGACGTCCTCTTCCACTTCGACGACCGCGACAACCTCGAGCGCTACTACTTGCACTACCATCACTACCACCAACAGCCAAAGGATCATTCCACCACGCCCTGTCAAGTCGATCGCCGTTAAGAAGGGAGAGGATACCACGAAGCTGTTGAAATATATCGATGACAATATCATAGGGAAGAACGGCACGTTCTTCGGACCGTTCGGACGCAGGAAAGGTCAGTGATCAATATACTCTTTTAGTCAGACGACGGCTTCCGTTTCCTACTATTATCTTAAAACAATGATACCAACTTCGAAGGAAGTTTTAAAGACTCTGTTAAAATTCTATTCTATATTTCGAATATTTCGTACCATTTTCAAATTAATTATACACAAGTAGTATGAGCCCGACGTGGTCAGTGGCACGTACACCCGAGACGAGATAAATCTAAGCTGATCTAGAAGTAAGACGATCCCGATAATTGGCATGGTATCGATGCTGGGTTTAATACCATCCAGCTTTCGAACTTCGAGAAGCATCGTACGCTTAACGATGCAATTAGGAGTACGACTGGCTCTATCAATCCTTCTGGCTCGACGATTCGTTGGATGTCATAGTGCGCGAGCCCTATAGGCGAGGTCATCGACGTCATTAGAATCAAGAAACAGAGGCCGAATTCTATCAATAATAATCGAATACACTCAAGTCTTTAAGTTCGATAACTCATAGATATGTTGATCGAAGTATATGTTGAAAGAGACACACAAGTAGAGACAGTCGAGTTGTCCAGGAAGGAGCGGCTCTCCTTCAGGGAGAGCTTACTTTCCAGCTGGTTTCCTCCGGCCTGTGGCCTCTCTCTGCTCCTCAAGGGATGCCCTGCAAGTGCACCTGGCATGTACTACCTTTCGTAACTCGATATTCCGGCCGCGTTACACGGAAACCCCCGCGGGCTCGCTGCGCCAACCAACTCCAATTAGGAGTGCCAGCCACGCGGCTGGCTCCCTTGCCAATCGATATTAGAAGCGCTTCCATCCGAGCTTCCATCTCGGACAGCCATCTCCAACAAGGGAATTGTGCGTGTGCCGAGCGCAGTGATTGACTCCGAATCACGCATCGCCGGCGTGTGTGCATTCTTCGGGATCAACTGTGCCCTCGATTAAATTCGAACGCCACCGCTTATTAGCTATCTGTTACCAACGAATCGAATGTACAGGGTGAGTCACTTGCCTTTTTAATCATCCCCTTCGCACTAGAGTTCCAATTATTTTCATTATTGGTACAATTTGATATTATAAATAAATGTCAGTGCATGGAAAAGACTCGGTAAATACTCCTTTATATTACAATTACTTAACACCGTATAATTATACCATTTTCAACGGCCGATATCCATCATTGGCGATTCAAAGGCAAGTGAATCACCCTGTACACGGTTCTTCAAAGCCACCTACAGAAATGCTTACTAAGCGTCCAATTGATTTTTTAGAATATATAATTCCTTGTTCTGATTCTGCCAGGGTAGAAACTCTAACAAGATAGAGCGCGTTATTCGGCTTGTGATACTTAATGACTCATTTGTATATCAGGAAGCTCAATTAGGCCGAGGTGATAAGAGAGCAACTGCTAAATATTAACACTGTACACGAATTATTTTTCCCGTTCGTTCCCCTTTAGACACGATTCAGATTTATGTGGGAATTCGATTTGATAATCATTGAAATACAATATACAAATTACATACAATTGTCGAAGTAATATAATCCAGTAAAGTAAACCAAAAAAATATGTAATTTAGTTACAAAGAAAATCAATGCAAAAGTAAGAACCAAAGAAGTTAGTACTTGAAATGCAAAAGAGTTAAGTGCATCGAGTTTATCTGGATAATTGGAAATGCAAGTGGGAATGATTCGCGATGATTTTTACAGTTTCCAAAGAGGGAATCGATGGAGGTGAGCCTGTTTCAACGTAATGTTCGAGATCTCGAACTCTTTGTCTCGATGAAAGACCAAACATCTTTCGAACCGGTCGGACACGCGTGTACATCTCATCGTTAAATATTCAGGAGCTGCTCTCTCTCTC